>CM024563.1:9169048-9565110 GCA_014182515.1 Eucalyptus microcorys
CACTTGTTTAAATTCGATTTTAGGTTGAGCTCGCCAAATTTTCAGCTAAAACGCTTGCGAACTTAATTGAGCTTATTATATTTTGCAAAAAAATTTTGCTATCGATAAACTTTACCTAAACATCCTGGGAAAATTTCCAAAGACCCCTAGATTGTACATATTTTTTCAAAAGACCCTTAAAGAGTGGGAATTTTTCTAAAGAAAAAAGAATATCCCTCAAAGTGTATCACCATACTCTAAACGACCCACACCTCATTGCCGGTTGTAAAAGGCAACTTCCGACGACCATGGCGATAGTCACATGTGCATTTCTAACAATTGGGTGAGGGCATTTTTATCCCAAAAAATCATCTCCTTTTTAAGCCATGCAAAAGTTGAGAAAGATATTGGGGGAAGAAGAGAGAGCCAGGGTTCGAAAAAAGATTTATGGAAAATTCCAATCGAGAGTGGAGATCAGGAATTGCGGATGCGAACGGGAATCCGATCATTCCACTGCGTGTGTGCTCGTTGTCCATTCTATCGGAACCTAGCCCCAGAACTTGCTCTAAGTTTGAATTGCTTTGACATTTAATTGCTCCAACCAGATTAATGATCTTTCTTCCGCCAATTTTGGTTGGCTTCAAGATCACGGCGAGATTGAGGCAAGCCACCTCCTTCAAGATCACAACAATCTAGGGTTTCCATCACCTCTTGCTCATCAAGGAGATTTTGAATCTTTCAGAGCAAGATGTTATAGTTCTCGCCATCTAGTTTCTCATTTTTGTTCATATCATCAAAAAATTTTCTTGCAGCCATTTTCAACCACATTCAAGAAATTCGCATGAGATATTAATAATTAGCACATATCACTATTTTGCAGCATTAATCTAAATTACATAATAAAAATTTATGCAAGTCACAAGATAAAAAATTTGGCCTGCTCTTGATCATCTCTTGCGCCCAAGTACTCAATGGTTATATGTAGTTTAATATGCGTAGAAATAAATTGTAGGAGGAAACTAATAAGTCTCACTTAACTAAAAACACACTTCCACTTAACTATCGAGTACACTTTCTTGATTGATGTTAAGCATTAAATCAATAACATATATAAACAAAAGTATCATATGCTACTTATCAAACTCTAAATTAGTGATTCTAACATTCACAATGAATAGAGTCCATTACTCGCTTTGATACCAACATTGAAGAATGGGCAGCGGAAATGTAGCACAATTATTTAACTACATATCTATTGCAGTCTCCACATCAATTCCTCTAAAATGACGGGACTATTTTACATTGCTAGTCAAATCCACAATCTTTCTGTAATATTTCTTCAAACCCGTAAAAAACTCATTGGCAAACTCATACTACTCGAGCAAGAGTTGGGTTCCTCTAGAATGATGGGACTATTTTTCAGTGTTTTATATGTCCCATGTTATTTGCTTGTGAGAAGCCCTACCTCTTCATAGAAGGTGAAAGAAGACCCTTAGTCTTCCTCTATAATTCTCCATTATTCCACTGTTTTATCATATGATGGTGGAAGAATTATTGCTTGTAACTCACACATAATTAGAGGAAAACTGGAGGCAATTGACTGTGGAAAACCTCTGGACGAAGCAGCATGGGACATGGTGCCATTTGTAAAGGTTGTGCAACATTTTACTTTGTTCCCATATAATTCACTAATATGGTTGTTAATTCCATCCAGGACGATGTAGCTGGTTGCTTTGAGTACGACGCACATCTTGCTGAAGGTTTGGGTGCTAAGCAAAAGGCTCTTGACTCTCTTCCTATGGAGTCATTTAAGAGCAATGTTCTCACGGAACCAGTAGGTGTTGCTTTAATTACTCCATGGTAATGGTGCTTTATTCTGCTGACCAGATGCGCCACCTAGAAATATCATAGTTTTTTCTTTCTAACCATTAGATATCATTGACTGGATCAATATGTTATCATCAGCCTGTAGCAACTAAATGATGGCCTGTGGTTTTTGTGAGATTCTCATATGCTCTTGTTAGACTTTGCTGTTTTGGTAGTAACATGAGTTTTTGTGTCATTTGGGAGATGATGATTTTTAATTCTTACTCTGATCATTCAATGGCCTTCCTTGATGGAGTAAAAATGATAAAAGTTCTTGGTTATGACGATGAATCTCATGCAATGCAGGAACCACCCTCTTTTGATGGCTACTTGGAAAGTAGCTCCTGCTCTGGCTGCTGGTTGCAGAGCGATACTGAAGCCTTCTGAGTTGGCATCTGCGTATGTGTTAATCTTCACTTGCATCATTAACTCAATTCACTCATTTTCCTTATTATTTTTTAATGCACCTGAGTGTGTTCTTGAAACTTCAGGACATGCTTGGAGCTTGCTGAGGTGTGTAGGGAGGTGGGTCTTCCTCCTGGTGTCCTCAATATTCTGACTGGACTTGGCCATGAAGCTGGAGCTCCTTTGGCATCTCATCCCCAAGTCGACAAGGTCTGTATTCTCCCATCATCTCTTCATTAACATTTTGTGAAGTTTTTTCTGACACATTCTGCAAATTGGTTTTATTTTATCTTTATTTTTACATATATCACTATGTGTCTACCCCACCTCAGCTGGGTCTTATCAACAGATTGCATTTACAGGAAGCTCAGCTCCAGGGAGCAAGATTATGACCGCCGCTGCTCAACTTGTCAAGGTGCAGCTAATTTTTCATGTCTTTGTTTAATTCAACAGAGGAAAGTCTTCGTGTGAGAGTAACCTTTCTGGCATGTGTATGTTATGACCTCGCAGCCTGTTTTGCTGGAACTTGGTGGAAAAAGCCCCATTGTTGTGTTTGAGGATGTTGATCTTGAAAAAGGTTGGTGCATTCTGGAGCATATACCCCTCAATAAGACTGATACAACTGCTATTTTCCTTCAGAAATTCGTTGCGATGGTGCATTCATTCTTGGGTGATTTCTATGTGAATAAGCTTGATTATGTATGCAATGTTGCTGAAAATAGGCCTTACTACTTGTATTTTAAACAGCTGCTGAATGGACAATTTTCGGATGCTTTTGGACGAATGGTCAAATTTGCAGTGCTACATCTAGACTTATCGTGCATGTAAGTTATCTCTGCATTGCAAGGTCATTTTGTACGCGTTTCTTTTATTTCCTATCTCTGGCACTTGCACTTGGTAAAACTTCTGGATTGATTTTACTTCATTCTACCTAATCATGCATATGGTTGCATTCCTGAATTAGCATGAGATATCATGCATCAACCTGGAGATCCATATGTAATGTGAAAAAGAAAAGCAAAATGCAGCAAGAATCTTCTTTGTTGTTATTGAAGATTCGGGAGCTTTAAATCAATTTATTGAGAGAAGTTGTGAATTGAGTAGTCAGATCTTGTGAGCCATTCATAAGAACATGGAGGTGGAACTAATGTCGAGTCAACCCTCTGTACCAGCTTTATGGAAGGAGTCGAGAAAATCTTTTAGTTGAGAAAACTGTGTGCTTATAATTTGCGAAGAAGTAACTGAGAACTTTGGGCACACAAAAGTCATGCTTAAATGAAATAAAATGTCAGAGGTCAGATGACCATAATTGTTCGCTAGGTGCGCATAATATCTTATGAAGTGATTGCTCTCTTTCAAACCATTATATTATATGTTTTGCATTATATTGAATGGGTATATCACATTTTTTTCAGGAAAGCATTGCTGCTCAATTCATCGAGAAGCTTGTTCAATGGAGCAAAAATATAAAAATATCTGATCCCTTAGAAGAGGGTTGCAGGCTTGGCCCGTGAGTGAGGGGCAGGTATATCTTTCATTACCTGCAGGTTCGGTACTGTATAGTTCTGTAGTATACTAGTTGGTGCATGTATATGAGTCCGTTATTATCTTACGACCCTTACCCATTTGTGAAGATCTCTAGGGTTTTCGGTCATAACAAATTCCTGGATTAGTTTACCGACCACTGTAGATAGTAGTGAAGATTTAGAATACATAACTTCCACAGTTATCTTATTTTTGGGAGAAGTGTAGCCCTTGTCCCATAGCCATTGCAGCAGTTGTATCTTGGGCATAATCTACGCCGTTCATTCACTATAATCGGGGGCAAATGATCATTTTTGAGGTGACGTGTGGAATGAAGGCGATAATTTCTCCCATAAGTGCCATATGTTTGGAAGAAATCATGAGAAATAGCTTTAGTCTGGGATTTTTAATTACCATTGGTTCTTTTCACTTTTCAATGTTTAGCATCAAATCTGCCAGCTGGATGTCGAAATGATAATTTCATTTTCTTTGCTTCCGTATGAGAAAATACTGAAGTTCATCTCCACGGCTAAGAGCGAGGGGGCCACTATTTTGTGTGGTGGAGATCGTCCCGAGGTACAGGGCTCTAGCTCGTCACTTTTAGTACTCTCGTGAAGAACCCTTCTGCTTCTGAAAATGCTTTTCCGGACTTCTGTGTATCATCTCAAACAATTGATAGCATTTGAAGAAGGGATTCTTCCTTGAGCCAACCATCATAACTGATGTCACCACGTCAATGCAAATTTGGAGAGAGGAAGTCTTTGGACCTGTTCTCTGCGTTAAAACATTTGGCAGGAGGCCATTGAATTAGCAAATGACACCCAGTGAGTTGATTCATTCTTTCGATAGTGTTCAGACTACGGTGGAGAATCTGCTCATTTATTGTGATCGAAATTGTTACTCCATTCTGGCCTGGGTAGACTTCTTGAAATTGGGACGTTATGAGAATCTCACGATTAATCGATGCTTTGCAGTTATGGACTACGTGCTGCTGTGTTGTCAAATGACTTGGAAAGGTGTGAGCACCTGACCAAGGTGAGGTTCAATGTACATTTATGTGAAATTTTGGCCCTCAGATGACCAAAAGATGTACATGGGACGTATTTACGTTGTTGGATTACTTGAATTTTGTCATATCTTGGTGGTGAATTGCAGGCTTTCCAGGCAGGCATTGTGTGGATCAACTGTTCACAGCCATGCTTCTGTCAGGCCCCTTGGGGAGGAAACAAACGGAGTGGTTTTGGTCGGGAGTTAGGAGGATGGTATCGTCCGCTTCCCTATGACCAAATGAACGACAGAACTTAAAGGACAATAGAAAAATGATCTAGTAGAGAAAGGGAGTCTGATCTCCGAATGATTTTTGTTTTGTACGGTAGTTATAACTTATGAGTCTGCAAAGTTGTAACCGCTTAGTGCATTATTTCAGTAGGTTTGCATTGCACTGAGAAAATTTGATGATCATAGCTTCGTACTGACCAGATGATTGTACCTGCGATATTATTTGAGCATGAAGCAGGTTACACAGTACATATCCAGTGAACCTTGGGGATGGTATAATCTCCCTCAAAGCTATGAACTCTACTGAGGTAGCTCAGGATGTTTTCCTTGTGCGAACTACTAAAAATAAGGGTTGGAGGCCATTGTATAGAGACTATAGAATGGATGGGAAAAAAAGTCGAACAAGATCGCGGATCTTGTTTATCATTTTATTTCTACTCATTAGCATTTCAGTACTGTACTTCATTTACAAAAGCTTGTGCAAATATTCATGAGTGCGTTTATATGAAGACCATATTGATGCATAGTCATTGCTACTTTCTTAACACTGCCATTATTAAGCCAGAGCTCTGCTGGATGGCTGCCTCCTTAGAATTTGATATATGCTGTTGCTTGATGGACTGGGTAAAGCTAGTTCGATGCCCAGCTACTGCATCCTTACACTTTCTTCATGCGCATATCTGAGGCTATCTCGCCAAAGTATGTTCTTTAAGCACTGCATTACGTGAAAACAAAGTTAATAAGCGAGGTGCGATTTATCGAAATTCTGCATGGAGTCATTTCAGGGAGTTACAACTATGCTGTCCTTTCGAAGGGCAGTGTTTTCAATACAAGAAATTCCTGCATAATTTAGCAAATAGACACTACAAGCCAACCTTGTAAATGTCCATCCATCATAAAAGAGCCTTCCCAGTGACATTCATGGAGGAGGAGAATGTAAAGCATTAAGGTATCTAGAATTGGCAGATTTCATTTAAAATTAGATTCTAAATGCATATATAAAAGAAAATGATCCCAGTACTTATTGTGTTTTTGCCTTTTCTCAAGTCTCAGAAGCAAGAACACGTTCAGTGACAGAGAAGAAAAACACAAACTGGAGCAAAGCTGATAGATTGCACTATATTTGCGTCATCCAGTGCATTCTCCGAATCTCATCCTTCTCATTCCAGCTTTCAATTGCTTTCAGTCCTTTTTTCTAGTCCACGATCTCATCAGGTGAGTAGCCACAGAATAGCTCTCAAGCCAATCACTTGCTTCCGTCCCAAATATCACCCTGTCAAACTTGAAGCCGGAGTATTGTAGCATGGCGAACCCTAATAAACAAGATAAATTGGCTTAGAAGAAAAATCAGGACAGCTAAAACTAAATGAACATCACTTCCATCAATGAAAGCAATACCTTCCCAATGACATTCATGGAGGAGGAGAATGTTAAGCATTTTAAGCTGCAGCAGATTCATTCAAAGAACTGAAAATAGGGAATTCTGGGTTCTCCTTGATAAACAAATCGAGTGGTCAATCACCCTTAAAAACCTTGCAGCCTTATCAAGGGACATCAATCTGAACTCCACATAAATGAATGACAATGTCACCTGAAAGTACAGCAAAAAAAAAGACATAAAGCACCAAAAGAACAAGAAGTTCCAACATTGTAGAGTGTTTCTGCAAGAATGTGCCTAACTTACTTGAATTACTAGAAGTAAAAAGTGCTCTGAAGATGTCGGAAGTGCCACAGATTCCAGCAGCCACTCTTCCTTGCCGACTGCACAATGTCAAGCAACAAGTAGACAGGATCAAAGTTTCGTCCTTTGAGATGATAAGCCTGCACTCTAGGCCCAGGATTTTTTCTGCCAAAATCCTGATCGATATTTTCACAACATCATCTAAGTTCCAACTGGAGATACCCGGGACAGCATCTACCAGCTATCTCATTCTGACCACTGGGTCACAAGGACAGCCTCAAAATAAAAAAAGTTGAAAGATTATCTGTTACATCTGTAGGAGCTTAAAAAATGGCAAACCTGTCCCCTGGAGTTTGCAGCTCGCTGATATATTGTGTAAGGTCTGAAAAGCTGAAACTTGAGCTGAGAAAAGGGGATGAATTTCGTCGGCAGGTTCAGTATAGATCAACAGAGAGCTCAAACTATAACTTGAAACGACGAGGAAGATGACCAGATTTGCTTTGCACTCTAAGGATTTCCTTCGCAAAACCTTGGTTTCCAGTAAGTAAAAGCCCATCCAAGACCCTGTTGAAAGTTAATTTTCTAGGCCCAAATCCTCTGTCAACCATCTCAATCAACAATTTCCCAGCCAGCACCAAATCATCCGATTTCTTCCTGACAAACATGGAACTGACAAGGATGCCGTGCCGTACGTGTCCAAATTTGGCAAGAAAACCCCGCTTCCCATTTTCTCAAACAGGTGCATGCCATTCTCTATTTCTCCAGCATCGCAAAAGTAACGAATTATGATGTTGTACGTCTAAACATTAGGTTCGCAACCATCCTCCTCCATTCTCGACATAAATTGCACAGCCCTATCCATATGCCCCGCATGACACAGTCCCCTAATCACCAAATTGTAAGTGATCGAGTTGGGCACATAACCCTTCCTCAACATTTCTTCAAAAACCAGAATTGCATTTTCCACATTGTCTTTCTTATATAAGTTGCAACAGAAGGAAGAATTCCCTCTCTATCCATCTCATCAAACACCCTTTTAGCTTTCTTGATCTCACCAACGATGCCGAAACCATGGATCACCGTGGTATACGTGACAACATCGATATCACACTTCCTCTTCTTCATCTGCAGAAAGAATTGCCAAGCCTCATCAACCTGGCCACTGGCCAGCTCTAAAGAACCCTTTGAGCATTATATTATAAGTCGTCGAACTCGGGTTCAACCCCCTATCCACCATCTCCTTCAGCACCTCCAAAGCCATCGGCGTCCGCTTGATCAAACACCACCCATTCGCAATTATATTATAAGTATCACAATCAGCCTTAAATCTCCCCCCGAAAACTTTAAACGACTTGTCGCCAGCCATCTCTACATGTCTAGAATTGCACAGTATATCAAGAATGGTATTGAAAGAGCTCAAATCCTGACGGCAACCGTGCTCGTGCATCGACCAGAACACCTTGACCACCCTATCGGGCTTGCCGGCGGCAACGTAGCTCTCGGCGATGATGGCGAACGTCTTCGGGGAGGGGCCGAGGCGAAGTCGCTGACGCGCGCGGCGAGGTCGACGGCGTGGTCGAAGGAGGAGGCGGCGGGGATGGTCTGAACAGGAGGTCTGTGCAGAAGGGTGAGCATCACCGGTTGTGAATGGCGCTTCTGAAATGGCCGTGAGTCAAAACTTGATATACGGAGATATTTAAATGTCAAAAATTCTAAAAATGATATCTAATTATAAAAATTGGAAAAAAAAAAATAGAACATTTAAGTATTAGCGGCGAGAAATTTCGATTAAAGTATTTACGTGGTATTTTCCAGTGATTTTTTTTTTTTTTTTACTGATGTAGCAAGTTTTTTATGGAACTAGCAATCATGTACTATGATGGATATAACCAAAAGCAAAACATGAATACCCATGCTGGGATCATATTAATGATGTAGCATGATTCAATGTTAATAACCCAATCAGGGGCAATCAACAGATGAGCCATCATCCTCTCGTGCACAATCAACTGCGTCCATATCGTCGTTCTCTTACTTTAGGTTACCTCACAAGTATTCATGACAAGATCAACCCACTCAAAAGGAATTGGGCGCTCGTTATATTCCTTGAGTAATCTCCATCTTTTTTTATCGATCTTGCAATTTAGAATAGGGAAGTTCTTTATTTTTTTCCTTTACTTTGACTTGTCAAAAAACATTGCATTGAGTGCACGAAATTTGATGGGATTGGTTCCATGGTCCCAATAGACCATTTCCAATTTCAATTTTTGGAAATCAATCTTTAGTAGGTGTTTCTCGATTCTAGAGTGAGAATCGCTCACTCAAATTATGCTTATCCCTACTTGATATCAAAAGGTTATGTTACTCACATTTTTCTAATCAGATCCATTAAGAATTAACACATGACATATATTACAATCATACAAAACAATTTGAAAATTTGACATTAAATTCAAATGTCTCACTCAAACTCTCTATTCACCAATCTTTTGATTGTTCGAATAGATAAATTTTGTCATTTTTTATGGACTCCATATAAAAAATAAGAAAAAAACCTAGCTTTCCTTCCATTTTCCCCAAAAAGCGACATTAGTCCAAAAATGAAAACATATTGAGCTTATCTCCAGGTGAGTTTAATACAACGAATATTGAGTTGAGTAAATTTTTTATGATTATATATTGTCATTGTTTCCTTGAAGAAAATTGGTTGGATTTGATCATTTGTTTCCTTTTTATATGAAAGTTTGTTTACCTCTTTATGTAGCGGGACAATTAAAATCCTTTGTTTCCCATGTTGACAAATAATTTATAGCCCTTGTGGCTTTTACAATTACATTTTCCGCAAAAGCCAAAAAATGAAAAAAGAAAAGAAGAAAAAAAAGAAAAGAAACCGTGTTGACAAATAATTTATAGCTCTTGTGGCTTTTACAATTACATTTTGTGTAGAAGCCAAAAAACGAGGAAAAAAAAAAAAAGAAACCATGTTGACAAATAATTTATAGCCCTTGTGGCTTTTACAATTACATTTTGTGCAGAAGCCAAAAAACGAAAAATGAAAAGAAGAAGAAAGAAAAGAAACCATGTTGACAAATAATTTATAGTTCTTGTGGCTTTTATAATTACATTTTGCGTAGAAGCCAAAAAAAAAAAAAAAAAAAAAGGAAGAAGAAAGAAAAGAAACCATGTTGACAAATAATTTATAGCCCTTATGGCTTTTACAATTACATTTTGCGTAGAAGCCAAAAAACGAAAAAAGAAAAGAAGAAGAAAGAAAAGAAACCATGTTGACAAATAATTTATAACCATTGTGGCTTTTACAATTACATTTTGTGCAAAAGCCAAAAACGAAAATAAAAAGAAAAAGAAAAAAAAAGACCATGTTGACAAATAATTTATAGCCCTCGTGGCTTTTACAATTATATTTTGCGCAGAAGCCAAAATATGAAAAAAAAAAAAAAAAAAAAAAAGAAAGAAACTATGTTGACAAATAATTTATAGCCCTCGTGGCTTTTACAATTATATTTTGCTTAAAAGCCAAAAAATGAAAAAAAAAAGAAAGAAAGAAAAGAAACCATGTTGACAAATAATTTATAGCCCTCGTGGCTTTTATAATTACATTTTGCACAGAAGCCAACAAATGAAAAAAAAAGAAAAAAAGAAAAGAGGAATAAAGAAAAGAAACCATGTTGACAAATAATTTATACCCCTTGTGACTTTTACGATTACATTTTGTGCGGAAGCCGAAAAACGAGAAAAAAAAGAAGAAAGAAAAGAAACCATGTTGACAAATAATTTATAGCCCCCGTGGCTTTTATAATTTCATTTTGCTTAGAAGCCAAAAAAGGAAAAGAGAAAAAGAAAGAAAAGAAAAGAAAAATAGAATATCAAATTCAATTCAAATTAAGGGCAGGACCGAAAATTACCCATACTACAGTGTCTCTTTCGACTTCTTCTCTAGCAAAGTGTTTAGAGGGGAAGCGGAGGGCTCGTCACCGCCGACGACGACGGAGAAAGACAACCGCTTTTGCTCGTCGCCGCCGACGACCGCCGACGACCGCCGCCGCCACTCCTATTGCCGCCGCTCCGTAGAAGCTTCGGCGACCTCAACTTCTTTCCCCACTGAATTCGGTCGCGCGCAGGTCGTAGATTCCGCGATTCGAGAGAGTTTCGATGGGTTCGAAGGAAATCTGCCGCAACGAGCTCCGGATTGCAGTCCGCCAGCTCAGCGATCGCTGCCTCTACTCTGCTTCCAAATGGTATTGCGTCCCCGAAACCCTAGCCCCGATTTCAAGCACTTCCGTGTTGGGTAGAACGTGGGAGACGGTAGTGTTGAAAAGGAGAAGAAAAAGATGCTTTATGGGGTCATGCGTTGCTGCCTCTGCTTCCGACAGCGGTGGGTGCTGTCCACTTTCTTGATTCTTAGACTCGTTTTGGGTAATGGGGTTTCTGAATTAGTCGAATGAACTGCCAAAAGTGTGAGCTTTACTCTCCAATTGCGAAAATTTGAGCTGCACGCTCCAATTTCTAGTGTTAGAAGCTTAGGATGGGTAAAACCTTGTAAATGATCAAAGACGCACAGCATGAATGTTCTTTATCATTATCTGCTCCTAGTTACTTGATCTTATGGAGGAGAAATTGGATTCGTTCTCTGTTCAATATGTTTCGCCTTCGTTTCATGAAGAGTATAATTATGTGCAGGGCGGCGGAACAACTAGTGGGAATCGAGCTAGACCCGGTAAAGTTCACACCTTCAAACACCAGATTCCAGCGTGGGAGCTCCAGTATCAACAGGAGATTCCGCACCAACGAGATCACGTCGACGCCAATTGCTGGGGTGTCGTATGTGAGTACTCCGGTCATGGAGGAAGACGACATAGTTGATGGTGACTTTTATCTTCTGGCCAAGTCTTACTTTGACTGCCGCGAGTATAGGAGGGCTTCTCATGTGCTTCGGGATCAGTCTGGGAAGAAAGCCGTCTTCCTACAATGTTATGCTCTTTATCTGGTTTGCCACTCGAGACTTCTGTCGAGAGCTATTTCACAACGTGTTATATCCTTTCATTTCTCTTTTCCTTGTGCTGACGATTATCCGCAACAACCTGATAGATATGTTCTATGTCTTAGGTATTCTTGGGTTGAGTCTGTTTGTCAAAGCAATAATCAACTTACACACCCAACAAAAGATTTGATTAGTTTAGACTTATGCACTTATAATAAGCATGTTGACCGTGGCTACGTCACAATGAGCAGTTCATGTCGTTACAATCTTCATTGCCTAAGACGTGCTTGGATGCTGAAGTATATAGGTGAAAATTGATATTATGGAGATTTAAAAGTTTCTTGTGATAAAAAAATTCGACACATGTAGCTTAAGGTTTGTATGGTATGAATTTACCACTGTTCGACAAATCACTGGATGACTTTCACTTTTCTCTGGATGACTTGCTTATACTTTGGTACCTAGAGAATGACGGCATTACCTGCTTGCTCTATGGAGCTGCCTCTCCAAGTTTCTGCACAGATTTTCATTAGCCATTTTGATCTTGTGCAAACATACATTGCATTGGAGGCTGCATAATTTGAAGAAACTCCTGACTGTCCATAGTCCCACTTAAGCATTCTTATAAGTTGTACCTATCATTTGTTTTATGTAGGCTGGAGAAAAGCGGAAAGACGAAGAGAATATAGAACTTGAAGGGCCCTTAGGTAAGAGTGATGCTGTTAACAAGGAATTGGTTTCTCTGGAGAGGGAGTTGTCAATGCTACGTAAGAATGGGTCCATTGATCCCTTTGGGTTGTACTTGTATGGTCTTGTTCTTAAAGAGAAAGGCAATGAACACCTTGCACGTAACCTTCTTGTGGAATCTGTGACTAGCTATCCTTGGAACTGGAGTGCATGGTCAGAGTTACAATCCTTGTGCACTACAATCGACATATTACACAGTCTACCTCTCAATAACCATTGGATGAAGGATTTCTTTCTTGCTGGTGCATATCAAGAACTTAGAATGCACAACGAGTCCTTAGCAAAATACGAGTATCTGCAAGGCACCTTCAGTTTCAGTAATTACATACAGGCACAAATTGCAAAAGTGCAGTACAGTCTAAGGGAATTTGAACAAGTAGAAGTGATATTTGAAGAACTCCTGAAAAATGATCCTTATCGAGTGGAGGACATGGATATGTATTCCAATGTACTCTATGCTAAGGAATGCTCTTCTGCCTTGAGTTATCTTGCCCACAGGGTATTCATGACTGATAAGTACAGACCAGAATCTTGTTGTATAATTGGAAATTATTATAGCTTGAAAGGCCAACATGAGAAGTCAGTTATGTATTTTAGGAGGGCCCTTAAATTGAATAAGAACTGTTTATCTGCTTGGACTCTTATGGGTCATGAATACGTTGAGATGAATAACACTCCAGCAGCTGTTGATGCCTATCGGCGAGCTGTAGATATAAATCCATGTGAATACCGAGCCTGGTATGGTTTAGGACAGGCCTATGAGATGATGGGGATGCCTTTCTACGCTCTCCATTATTTCAGAAAATCTATATTCTTGCAGCCAAGTGATTCTCGCTTATGGATTGCTATGGCTAAGTGTTATGAAATTGAGCCACTTCACATGCTAGAAGAGGCAATCAAGTGTTACAGGAAGGCAGCAAATTCTAATGACAGGGAAGCAATTGCTCTTCATCAGCTAGCAAAGTTGCATCGTGAACTTGGGCGTTTAGAAGAAGCTGCTTTTTACTACAAAAAGGATATGGAGCGGATGGAAGCTGAAGAGAGGGACGGACCTAATATGGTTGAAGCTTTGCTTTTTCTTGCCACACATTGCAAAGACCAGAAGAGATTTGAGGAGGCGGAGGTGTATTGCACACGTCTTCTTGATTATACTGGCCCAGTAAGTTATTTACTTTGCTCTGGCTGTATATTGGAAGACCATATTGCTTGCTAGCATTATTGATTGATCTTTTCCATTTATTTTGTTTTTACAAATACAGGAGAAAGAGACTGCAAAGAGTCTACTACGAGGAATGAGAATGGCACAATCTGGTTTTCCTTCAATGAGTGCTGAGCATTTTCCTCCATAACATTACCAATAAAAGATGGAGTTGTGAAATTTTTGAAGCAGGTGTGGCATTGTGTTGAGGATATAAAATAATACGGGATCTCCTCCCTAAAGATGACGAATCCTTAAGGCTGCGCAAACTGCTTGCTGTAACTTTCCTTGCCAATTGACTGCATACTTCTGGAATAGAGAAAGTGGCCCTTGGTTTCTTAGGTATGTGGGAGATTGGTCAATTTTTGACAGTTTGTGTCATGATGTTTCATTTATGAGAAACCATCTAGATAACTGGAGATTTCATAGTTGATCATTCTACTTGTATGCATGTAAAGCTCATAAGAAGCTTCTTGTTGCACCTCTGTCTGGCCGGCTCATGTCCCTGCTTCTACCCTTTTGCCTCTACTTTCTATCCTAAGTTCCAGATGGGGTAAAAATCTGGTGGATATGTGCTTTCCACTAGGAACTCTTATGTGAGGACTGAGAAGAAGTCGTTTTTGTTGCAAAGGAGGCTTCAGGTGGAGTCAGATCATTCAGTTTGGATGATAAGGAGAATTCTCTCAGCATAGCAGCTTTGTAATCTTAGGCAGCTCAGTTTCCTTAAAATTGTTTCTTATTAGATTGTTGTAACCTTAAAAACATCAAAAGGGGTTTTTGGGGGAGAATTCCTGTGTTGTTGCTGGGCAGTCGATATGGATAACTTTTAGATGGAACAATTTGACCATTGAAATTATCTGAATGTTGTTTTGAAGGTCCCTCTAGATCCAAATAGTTATCGCCGGAGCTAAACATGGGACTAAAATTCTTCAAGATTCCTTCTGGTATCTCATGTGGTACAAGTGAGAAGCCTGTCATGCTGACAATATGCTAATGATAATGCCATGCTTAGAGAGAAACTAAAAAGATCGGCATACCTCAACTTCTCACCATGTCTTATCACGACAGCAGTAACCAAATTGGATCGGCTTGGCTGTTTCTAGCTACAGGGTAAATGAAACCCTCCTTGTTCATTGTACTTGTACATGATGAGGTGAAAAACCTGGCTACCAGCAAACTACTTGACGATGGGAGAGTTTTTACCCGAATGTGAATTCAGCTAAGCAGGTGCTAAGAACGATCTGATATCCCCAGGCTCTCTTGCTTAATTTGTCTTTCCTTTTTATCGCTAAGCAAGTGAAATGGAGGAAAAAGGAGAATGTGCAGGTTTGCGAAAGCTCCTAAGAACATTTGGGAGGTCAGCCTACTGTGTAGTTACATCCACACGGAAGTTCCACAGGATTAAACGGTTAAACCCCAAATCAAATCATTCCAACGAGCATTCTGAAATTTCTCATAGAATAATCAGTCGGGGAATCCGATAAAAACTAAGGTTTCTGGCTGATAAGATTAATGGAAGACTAGGAATATGAATAACAAAACAGTAAAGCAACTGAGTAAAGCATATGCCGAATCACTGCGGACATACAGAAGCCGAAAAGCTAAAAATATGCACCAATCCATGTCGAGAAGAATATAAAAGCCATGTTCCGTAGACAATAGTTGACCCATTAATAGTATCACATAAAATCAAACAAAAAGTTCCGCTGAGCTTATTTTTTTGAGAAGTCATATTCATCGTATGAGAAGGTTACAATCATACCACCACAGTCATGATGAAGTCAATTGAGTTTTACTCCATCCAATAGAAGAATTCAGGTTTTCCTTATGTGGATTTAATTCCGATCGGGGCTTGTGAAGAAGCTATTGATGGATGGCATGATTTCTGGAGCGCTGTTTCGAACGAACTTCCTTAGAGAATGCTTAGCATACTTTTCACCCTCCTTAAAGTTCTCCAGAACTCCTGCAGCCCTGTTCTCCTTGGTCACCTGAGTCAGCCACCATAAGGTTAAATGAAGACGAAATGAAATCTTCTGCAGCCATGACCGTTCTTTTGTTTATCAGTTACATAAGCATTTGAACTATTTCAAACTCGATAGAGAAAATAACAGCTATACAGTAGAGTTGGTGTGCGACAGTTGACTTTACGTGATGAACATTCACGGAAACAATACCCTGGAGAAATTATAAGATTGTCCATGTAGTGTTTCACAAGTTCTTCAAAAGATTGCAAAGAGCAAGACACTTATGCCATAGCTGATCCTTCAGAAATATATCGAGTGCCAAGAATGGTATTATCCAGCATGTGGGGAAACTGATTTTCAAACATCATGCAGAGGACAAGAACACATGATCAAGCATCTTTTAACTTGACAAGGGAATGGGTGCCCATTCGAGTGAGTAAATGCAGTTCCATATTCTCAGAAACACTTCTGTGACTCCAAGCCCTAGGTTAAGTTTCCCTGTCAAAAGACAAGAACATGTTAGAAAATCCAACATAAAAGCATAAGCTATTAGACACCCAAGATGTGCAGAGAAAGGAAAAAATGGGTGAAAAGGGGAGTGTGCAGAGTCAAACTCAAAGATCTTTAGCTCTAATGCTATATTGAAAGGTCCAAAGCTTGAGCTATGAGAGAACCGTGCAGAAATTATATGTCCTAACGGAACAGTTGAACCCTTTTTACTGAATGCATGGGTTTAGGAATGGATGAATGAACAAGGCGGGAAGTGATTGCCAGAGGCCAATGAGGAGGTTTTCTGATTTTTATTCATTTATTTGGATAGGCAATAGTGGCAACTGAATATAACTTGTATGGTTGCAATCAAGTGCTCCTTCATAAAATAAATTGTTACGGTAGATTAATTCTACAGAAAAGCAAGATGTTAGCAGCCAAAGCAAGAACTTTATCTTCCAGTATCCTATTTGCTTGCTGCTGACAGCATATAAAAGCTTCTCTTAAATGACATGCCACGAGCTTCCCGTGCTGTTTATTATCGCATCAAAAAATGTTCTTGTGTTAAGACTTAAGCGAGCTCCAAAAGCCATTGCCTCAGCTGATGATGCACTATGAACTCTTGCAAGCAATTGGTTAAGCATCTTCACGACAGTGGAAACGGAATAAACCAATAAGGCAAATGTTGCTCCCAAATAAAACAAAACCAATTATTTCCAACACAAACGTGAAATTTCATTGCTTATGCATTTAGTGGGACAAAAAACTGTTTTACATTCCTAAGACCCTTAGACACTTGATTTCACAAATAGCTCCTAAAATAGATCACCACATATCTGTTGTATACTATGATAGAGGATACTCAATGATGGCCCTATAAAGTTCGCATTCTCACAATGAGGATGTCAGTGAGAAGAATTTTGAACAGATAAAATCTGTGCATATATAGAAACAGAGGCATCAACGGCTAATATAAGATGATAGTAACATATTCATGAGCCTAGTTTCTGCTCTAGGCTAGCAATGGACTTTTTCAACACCACCCGTGGAGAAAGCTAGAGGTGAGAAATTACATCAAATCCAGAAACGTAGTAATTTGACTTCACTAGGTGAGTTGCCATGCCAAATCCCATTGCACCAAGACCAATAAAACCAATTCGACCGACAGTGTCTGAATTTGCAGCAATTTCTTCTGCTAGTTGTTTGAGAAAATACTTTTCTTCATTGGCTGTGCTGATAATGTTTACTCCATATACTTCTTCCCGAATCTGTCAGTCAGTGAGTGCAATTTTACAGGTGACTGTCATCCAAGTATTGAAAAAGAAAATGTTATGCACTATGAAATACTTCTTAACCTTAACAAGGTTCACATCTCCATTACCTCAGTGACCATGAGCAGAAGCTGAAAAAGGAGTTCACATGGATTGACAGATCGAATGGGCTGCTTGTGGCATACTGATAAGAATATGAAGTGATAAAACACTATACAACTAGCTGATACATTAGATTGGTACCAAGAATAAGTTGCTGATGAGCTACTGACAGCAGAGGGACAGGAAAAGTCTGCAACTTAGCCGCATTAAGAACAGTACCCTGAAATCACAGGATAATAGTTTCTAGTCAGCTCCTCTTCAACAAGTAATTACCACACAAACTCTTAAGTCGTCCAAAAACAAATTATTGGACGACCGGCACCTCACAACCAAATAGAGATTAAAGACACTCTACTAATATTTTTCCTTGATATGGTCACAGCAATTTAGACATCTATAAGATCAAATTCGCTATAAGGGAAAAATATGTGCCACAGAACATGAATGATACATACCAGAGTAATAGCATAAGCAGAACGATAAACTAAGCAATCAATGTCATAGAAATAGATTGAGGGCCCAAATAAGAGACTAGATCCAGCTTTATTACATATCCCTTCAGTTCCATTACCCCTTAATAGTCCAAGAACATGGTTTTGGAAAATCCTGCCTGGAAAGAATACTCACACGTTTTAGGGTAATAAAACTTAGAGCCCTTAAGGTACCATAGTTTCTGGCCTCACAAAGCATTTGAAATAACTTGGATCCTTACGAAGAAAATAACTAGGATTTCTAGAATTCATGCCACATCTCCTAGAATTGCATCTCAACCACTCATTTGGGTTTCAACGTAATAAGGCATGATCCAGGCTGTCTATATTGAGTCGAGTAATTGAGACGATCCCAATCCTTTAGATAGTTCAAAAGATACTTGAAATGACTGCCTGATGTGATCTTCAGGGCAATGTGCCATGATATATGTTTTCCAAAATTACAACAGAAAAATGACAGAGAGAACAGATAAGACACAAAAGTGTCATTTATCTGTGCTACATTGTACTCAATTATATTTATGATTGCCAGAAGTGAAATCACAAAAGGTATGCTCTCACCATGAGTTTCCAGCAGCATTGAAAATACTGTCATAGATAATCCAAGGATGAATACCAGCCTTGATGCCCAAACAAAATGCCTCTACTGCAGCAACCAGATGAATTCCCTCAAGCAGATCATTAACCAACTTATAATTACTGCAATGTAAATCCCGCACTTAGTGTAATACGTCTGTCAGTCAAAATAAAGGACTCTAAACACCATTTACTGCTCAGTGAAGCTCATCCAGGACATAGTTAGAGACATTTATAGAATTTCTACAAATATTTCATCTAACAGCATGAAAAGAACATCATCTACCGCAGGATATAAATTTATACTTTTAATAACCAAAAGTAAACGTTTCATCAAAATATGCAAGTGTTCTGAGGTCAAGGTGAGTAGACCTTCCTGCTCCAATTTCTCCATCAAATATGTACAGTTTGTCAGACATTGGTGCGTACACAACAAAATCCAATAAACAGTTGTTATATGTTTATAACCCAAATAGTTAGCATAATGTCAAGAGAGGAAGAAAGGTTAAACCAGAGAGGATAGGCCTCGCCCTAGCAATGGCATCTGACTTTCCTGATGAAGAGATCTGAACAGCAACGGGAAAAGCAAAGGGAGAAGAAAAAAAAATCAAAAGCAGCACTTTAATTATTAACCAACTAGACGAATAGACAGTGTGGCTCTACATGCGCAAACTGCAGTATAGTCAAAAAGAGAAAGTTAGACTACCACGAACTTTCCACTTATATGCTCAAATGTTCCCCTCGACACATACGCATCTACTACAGAGGCGACCTCAGCATTTTCTGCATGAAGTAGACAGATCAAGTTTGTCAAAAGCAGGCAACAGTAACCATGATTCTGAAACAGTGTCTACTCCATGTTCATTTACAGTATAAAGGGAATCTAAAATCTCCACATTTCTACTTGGCTTCCAAATTGCTCAATGCCATACATTTTCTACACTAACACCTTGACCTAACTCATTAACTACCCATACCCATTTCAAAAATCATTCAGGGAGATCATTTTCCATTTCTACCCAATACAGATGCATATACATGCATGCAAAGATGACATGTTTACACTGTCCATATGACATTTAGAAAAATCTGAATCGCAGGAGATGCCAGATTACATGTGGAAGACCACCTAAAGAGGTGCATTTGCGCCCTAGTTAGCACCAAGCTTGAGTAATATGGTATGGGCAATTTCGCTTTCAAATCGTAGCCATTTCAAAGAATGGTGGTACCTATCTAGACAGTTACATAGCATTTGAAAGATATGACTCACAAAGATCAAAAGTATCCTTTTCCTTTTCAAACTTCAGAAAAATAAGGATCTTGGTCAGAATCAAAGTGGAGGTGGGTGTTATTGAGTGATACACAAAAACTTATGTCATTTGACATTGTTCATAGCCACAAATTACAAAAGGAGAAACAGAATAAACTGGTTCTTGAACAATTAGTCAGCAAATAAAAATACCAGAGTAAAAACTTCTGATACATTTAACTTTCACGACATTAGCATTGCATAAAAGATGGAAAGATTAATTGCCTTTTAGCTGCTTCTCTAAGTTCTGCAAATGTGACGGCAAAATTTTGAGTGAAGGATGACAACAGTGTCTCTCTCCAATTCTGCAATATCATGACAAAAAATATAACAAAGATCATAAATTCCAATGATTCAAGGGCCAAAATGTAATCAGCAATATCATGAGGAGAAACTTCAGAAACGTTTACAAATGCCCACTGAACTGAAGAACAAGTTATTTTATATCATCAGCACAAGATAATAACACGATCAAAGCTGTAATACCAGCATTCAAGGAAATGGGAAGAAAAATTAGCAATAATGGAAGTCAGTATGCAGTATCAAACTATAAATAATCATCTAGAATACAAAACCAAATCATTATGCACTATCAACTACGCTGATCGGGTAACCAAAACGATACAGAGAAACGTTTCCCTTAACTTTCCCTCATCCTATAGGGGAGTCGCACTGGCTTCCCCCAAGCTTCACAAAAGCATTTATCAGAGGCCGAGTTTGCTATCAAGTAATGCAGTTAAATAAGGACGTCTCTCACAGGAAACCAGTTCTAAATTGAACAGACAATTAGATAAGGAAGGAATGCATACTTCAGTACACAGAAAAGGGAGGAATGTACTGTTACTGTAATTGCTCAATACGTATTGCAACAAATCAAACATCATTGATAATACCTACCAAAAACCTCATGTCATGATTTCCAAGGTTAGTGTACAAAATTAAGTTAGATGATAACAGAACCCCAAAACTTAAGTGGTGATCAACACCCGAATATAAAGTCAGAACCATTTCCCATCCTAGACTCACAGCTTCTTAATGCCAGCTGTTGAGAATCAGTTAAATAGCATTTTACCTCAGTTGAATGTACGTTCACATCAAGCTTTCATAAGAAATATTGATTACTGATGGACCAAAGTTAATGTTGTCCCGTAATAAAATCCCAACTCAATCAGCATGACCATTTAAGTAACATGAGCTTAATTGGCGAAAAGAACTCACATGATGCCCATTTCTTAATTCCAAGAGCGACACAGTTAACGCAGATTGCTCGCACAGTTTAATATAGTTTGGAAAAGAAAAAACAGGGAAGATATTGATCCTGACAAGAAGAATTGGAAGTAATGCAAAACTCAAGAAACTCCCAAAGCGGACGAATTGTAGCAGAAGCGGAAGAAGAAGAGACTCGGAATGACACCGGGGAGGAAAGAATTTTATATGTGCGAAGTTGAGTAAGCTCAGCGACAGCGTCCACTTCGTCGCTGCCCGAAACTAGGGCGTGGTCGTTGTCGATGTCTTTTGATTTGTTACCATAACTTCGATGCAAATTGATAATATGAAAAAAAAATTACGATAATTTTAAATAAAAATCTTTTAAAAGAGACATATATGTAAATTTTAGATATTTGGATTGGCGAATCGTAAAGATTTTTCAGTAGGCTCTTAATACGTGCAGCATTGTGCTTTTCTTGATATACCCCCTTTTGAAAATGATTTTTGAAAAGGGTGGATCTTTGAAATGGGAATTAACGGATCATGCGGTCAAAATTGCCAAAAAAGATTCATTTCCAATTTTTCAGTACAAGAGAAAGAATAATAGACTATAGGCCTGCTGGACCAATTATCTTTTTCAAAATGTTTAAATCGTAAAAGGTCCGCCAAGGAAATAATAAGATCTTGATATAACTCCATATATGTGATAATCAAATAAAGAAAACGGACATCAAAATTCAGGTATGTGATGGTCTTATAACGTCATGTCGAATGAAAATAAGCCACCTCCTTGAGTGCTTTTATGAGTGCACTATAATGTATTGAAAATGTAAATTTTAGATGACAAATTGATATCTTAAAGATTTACCAAAAAAAAAATATCTTTAAGAAAAAAGAAGGAAAAATAATTTTCTAATGGCATTTAGTTTTATAGGTGATATAATAGATCCAACTGATCATAAAAGTAATATATATATATATATATATATATATATATTAAAATTCGTGTTTCTAATGGCCAACGTTGGTTGTACTATTTGTTGTTATAGGATGCTAGTGGAAACTTTTGTAAGAAAGTACTATAGGATTGAGTTAACCAAAACTTGAACCCTTAGATTGAGCGCCACATGGCGCAGCGAATGCGCCTTGAGTCGACATGAAAGCTCTCCAAAAAAGTTTTTTCCATGGTTGGCAAATGTGCCTTCAAATTTCTCGATATTTTGACTGATAGATTAGAAGGGACATTCCCTATTTATTTCTTAGATTAATTATGAGATGTTTTGTGGGTGTAAATATCTCTTTCCATGTTGATATTTTTCCTGTATATATTGCTTAGTGTAATATATAATGTATTATGTGAATGTATTGAAAATGTAAATTTTAGAACTGACAAATTGAATATCATTTGTGGAAAGATTGTAGCGAAGGATAGAGAATCAAAAAAAAAAGTATCTTTAAGAAAAAAATTGAAGGAAAAATAATTTTCTAATGGCTTGGTTTTATTTAGTTTTTGTATTTGAATACAAACTACTATGGTGATATAAAATAGGTGATGTCAATATGTTATTCCCTTGTTTCAACTGATAATGATGTGATTATGTGGCATAAAATATTGGCCAACAACATATGAATATAGCTAAAGAGGGCTTGTTGGGCAACATTGAAAAAGTCGATTGTCCATATGTGATATAAAACGACAAGGAAACCATTTGGATATATTTCCTTAAAATTCGTGAATGTCTAATGGCCAACATCACTTTTATAGATTTATACTCGGGATTGTACTATTTGTTGTTTCAAAAGGTTTATGAATTTGGTAGAAAATCAATTAGACAAGAAAATAAAAGCATTAAGATCCGATCGAGGTCGTGAATATTTATCCGATGAGTTCAGAAAATTATGTGATGAAAAAGGAATAGAAAGACAGTTGTCTATTCCATATACTCCTCAACAAAATGGTGTTGCGGAGAGAAGAAACAGAACCCTACTGGAAATGGTTAGGTCCATGATGGCGCATGCTAACTTACCTATTACCTTTTGGAGTGATGCGTTGTTAAGCTGCTGCCTATATATTTAACCGTGTGCCTTCCAAATCGAGTTACTTCCACTCCATATGAGTTATGGACAGGTAGAAAACCGGACTTAAGTTTTCTTAAGCCATGGGGTTGTGCTGCCTATACACATGAGTCCTCTCACAAGTTTGGGAAATTAGGTCCCAAAGGAAATAAGAGTATTTTCATGAGATACTGGGAGTATAACTGAATTTGAATCACGGGATGTCACATTCTTAGAGGATGAATTTCCTAAGAAGGGCGAAATAGGTGAGGATTACTCCCTATTTGAAACTTTGGATCAAGATAATGATATTGGTGGAGTTCGTCAAGTGGGAGTAATATGAGAAGTGATGAATTGAATTCAACTCATTCTCAATTACAACCACATGATGAGACATCATCATTATCTAATCTAGTGGGAGCATAATGGGAAATGATGTGCTAAGTGTACAATCTCCCATACGGTGAACGAGTCGCCAAAGTATTCCCCTTCGACGTTTTGACATTGAAGAGGAAACTTTTTATGATTGCTCCACAAGATAAGGGTGAGCCAAGAAATATTAATGAGGCTTTGAATTGCCCTAGTAAGGAAAAATGGATTTATGCAATGGAAGATGAAATAGAGTCAATGAAGTCAAACCAAGTATGAGAACCGGTTGATCTTCCAAAAAGGACCTTGAGCTATTGGGAACAAGTGGGTTCTCAAAATAAGCGAAAGGGATGGCTCGATAGAAGGACATAAGGCTCGCCTTGTGGCGAAGGGTATAATCAACGGGAAGGAATTGATTATAAAGAAACATTATCGTTGTGATATTTGCCTTGATTCGCATTATTCTAGTGGTTAATATGGATCTTGAGTTACATCAAATGGATGTAAAGACTATTTTCCTCAATGGAGAATCAGAGGAAGAAATATATATGGAACAACCTGCTGGTTTCATAGTGAAAGGCCAAGAAGAAAAGATATGTCGACTTTGGGGGTCGATATTGATACTTGCCACATGTAAATAGTCTTGTACTCGGAGAATCATGTGGTGTATTGATCTTAAAACTAGAAAAAGAGCACAGCACTTCATGATGTGAAAAGAAATTAAATTTGGTAGATTTAGAGAAATTTTTGAAAATATAGGTGATGTGTGCGCAAGAATGTTTGAAAACATTAGAGTTGATTTAGAAAAATGAAGATACTTTTGTGGGGATGAAACTAATTATTTGTGGAATGAAACTTTGTTTGGATCGAGCAAAAGCAAAACACTGTTATTTTTTTTCCTGCCAAAGTTTAAAGTATTATCCATATTTTGAAAATTGTATGTGAATCTATATGTTAATATTATTTCTAATTAAAAATATTCTACTTGCAATTCTGTCTCAGAATTTTAAATCGAGCTTATTCAGAAACGTTCTCAATTTTTTAAGTATAAGATTTAGATTTTAATTTAATAGTCAATGATTACAAAGTGTTAGAATTTCAATTTACTTTGAATTACGATTATGTCTTTTACCATACAAGTATGATTTTCCTTAGCATAATATATGAGCTTTTCATACAATTTTCTTTTGGTATAAATTGAGATTGAAACCATCTATTAAATTTACTCAGATAGATTGAATGCATGTGCTAAATTAAATTTACTTGATTATTTCCCTAGTGGGCATGAACATGTTAGAAGCACATGTCATCTAATGAAAAGTGATCAAGAGAAGAGTATTGTTCATTTCTTAATGTATCTTCCTCATATGATTTCCTTATTAAAATAAAAAGGATTAATATCTTGAAAGGCCTATGTTAATATATGTGTGACAAATTTACTAAAATTCTTTTTTTTTTGGTAAAGAACTAAAAATTAATTTTTTTATCACAAAAAAACCTTAAATTTGTACATTTATAACAAATTTATCCCCAAATGACCATAAAAAATTCAAACTAGTACACTTGTGACAAATTTACCCAAAAACAATAATTGGTCAACCGTCAGAAACTCTAAATTGGTATATTTTTTACAAATATAACCTCCGTTAAATTGGATTAATACCATAAAAAATCACAAAAATTGTACAATTGTGACAAAAAGAGAATAAAATCCTAAACTGGCACACTAGTCAATTGTCAACTTATCCAAAAACCCTCAACGCTCCTGTTACTCTTGCTTAATCTTCATCTTCAACGTAGTTCTTTCATTCAATTTAGCAATTCGATAGTAAAATTTAATGAAAACTAAGAGGGTAACATTAGCATAAATGTATCTGTTTGTGGTAACTTTGTCAAATATGTACCGATTTGAAGTTTTTAGTGGTAAAAAAAATTAGTTTATGGTAAATTTGTCATATGTGTACCAATTTGGAGTTTTTAAAGATATTCCCAAACAAAAATTAGCAATTAGTGTACATTTTATTATTATTTAATGTAAACAAAAATAAAAGGCAAAGATAAATTCGGTGAGTGGAATCTGCACGTTAGTACCTTTGTATATCTAGGAGTCTGCAAAGTTATGATGGTGCCAACTTTCGATCTTGTCCTGTGGCCTCTTAAGTTAGCCCAAAAAAAAAAATTTTCAATCTTGCTATGATGCTGCTTCTCCCCCCCATTTCTCATCAATGAATTAGCAAAAGAAAATTTCAGGTCTTAGCCGATACATATAAGAATTCCAGATTCATATGTTTTTGGCCAATAAATGAGTCATTCGATATGCGAGTTTATTTTTAAAATATTATTATGTAATTAATACATTCTTGTTCTACAAGAAACTTGTTGTCTTAGCCTAAATTTATAAAAAAACCCTCTTAAACAATTCAACTAGGCGAATATAAGTGACTTGGGGAAAAGGACAATGTCAGCTCGAACACTTTGGCGCGGCCGCCCTTTTGGTGCTAAATCTAATCCAATAATCGTTTAAATGCTACAATTTTTAAATAGCGATCGCTTTAGTGACATCACTTATCGAATAACCTCTCGAGAAATCATTTCTATGAATTTATAATGCGTCTCACTGAAATCATTAAAATATACAACTATTAAAAAGTTGATATTGGAATCATCGTTTGTAAAATTTTGGAGTTAAATTGATTGTTCAATAAGTTTTAGCACAATGCTTTGGAAATTATCTATTTGACATCCCCATCGGGTTTGCTAGCAAAAATTGCAAAATTAAAATATTCATTTTTGCCTCCATTTTTCTTTCTTCTATTAGACTAAAAAGGAAAATCATGGAGCAATCTCTCTCTCTCTCTCCCACCAAAGATAATTTTGTTTACCACCTAAAAAGAGAAGGAGGTGAGCAAAATTTTATTTACCTTCCTTCCCTAGTTTCATGTTTGCTTCTTCGATGACTTTGCTCTATTTTGAGATTGAGCAAAGTAGCTTCAATCCTTGTGAAAATGGAATTTAATGCCCCGGCAAGTTCGGGACTATTTTAGCCCTAATTCTCAACTTGTGAAAAATCGGTGAACGATGTTGCTTGGAAAATAAATTGGGCGACATGCGATATTAAAATGCTTGATGCCATAATTATAAACAATCAATTTAGTATCAAAACTTTATAAGTAACCCTTTATAGTGCCAATACCTTTTTATGAAGGTCGATTTAGTGACTAGAGCGAGCCTTTTATTATTAAAATAATCCCACATTATCCTGGCAAGCTAAATCCTGGAAGTGGCTTAAACAATCATTTTTTAGGAGTTTTGCTTTTAAACGATCTTTGGAAAAAAAAAAAATTCGACACCAAAATAGATGTCGTATAATATGGTGTTGGTATTGATGTCGGTCCTATCCCAATAAATTTAAACAAGTAAATCAAATTAAGAGAATATACTAGAAATCCTAGAAAATTTCTTATGACCAGCTCAGCTTTAAGTGAGGAAGCAAATCAACGAGAGGAAAATAATAAGTTTAGGCAAACACTTACTTTTATAATATTCTGATTCGGATTATTATATACCATCTTAATAATGTACACATCTCAATAAAATGGAAACCTCTGCTAAGAACTTGAGCGCGCGCACAACCCTCCTGCCACCCGACGTCATCCTCGAGATCGTTCTCGATGCCGGTAGCCTCACCAGGAATCTCCTCGGCGTCGGCGAGTCCGTTCTTGCCGTCAAATTGGACCCTCCAGCGCCGGTTCTAGGGCACGCCTTACTCAAATCGTTTGAAGTTAATTGAATTGAATCGCGTCGTCTTCTCTTTTGGCGTTTCCTTGTCTGTTTTGACAAGGTTTCGGATTTTTTGGGCGAAAAAATGGTGCTTTGTTGATGGGTTCATCGTGAGCGTTTGTCACTTGTACGGTCGGTCATTTAGTATGGGATTTTGCGAGACTTTGAGGAGCTGTAGGATTTTGATGGCGTATGAATTGATTGTAGTTGAGTCTGCTGTATTGCGACTGTTGTACAAAGTAGAGGAAATGGAAGCGAGAGAATAAATATTTTTTCGTGAACTCCCATGTAAGAGTGGAGAGCATCATACTACAGTGTTTAGCTGCTGTTATAATTGCTTTTGGAGAAGTATTAGAATTAAGAAAATGATAGCATGTGGTAGCTTCCATGTCTTCTGCACTGTGAAAAGTTCTACACTTTTTATATCTGCTGCGTTGTAACCTTACTTGGTTGTTACATAATTGAAAAGTAAATGTAGATGAGTATAAAGCAGCTTATTCAAGCATAACCAGTACCACTAGTCTTTGCATTTGTAAAAAGGTGTAAACTAAATCCTCGAGCCGAGCGCAGCCAAAGAGCCTGTCTTGATCCCCTTGCAAATCCTGAAATGTGTGTACTAACCAAACAGCGTGAGCTACGGAGATTATGAGGCTGTCCGGCTCTTGGTGTTGTGCATGCTCTGCATGTCTTGCTTTGTGTTCCTAGAGTAGTCGTATTTAAGAGGCTGGTCAAAAGGATTGTAATTTACTTCAGATCTTTGAGTGGTCATACTCAGGTGATGCTTGTGTTTTTGTTGTAAACAAAATGCTCTTCAAGCCACACCAGGCAAATACGTGCAGGTGCAGTCCCTGCCTTAAGGACGCTCTGTGCTTTGTTCGATAGGGCTTGTGCTTATTTGTATTTGATTAGTCCATGCGATGGGCTGGAAAGTTTATATCAGTTCATTGTATGTCGTTTTGCAAGTAACAGAACAAGTGGGGTTGTTTGAAACCCGCCTTCCTCCCAAAGGAATTGTGATAACAATAATTCATGCTTGATTAAGAAAATTGATTCCTCCCAAAGGAATTGCGATAACAATATTGCATGCTTGATCAAGAAAATTGAAGTGCTGCAAACTGGGTGAAAAGAGAGATAGAGAAAAAAATTGATATGTTTGCCAATCCATAAGGAATTTTTTTCTTTTGATTTTTCCCCAGATTCAATTCGGGCTCTCTTTCCTAGCCCATCCTCTCCCCCCTCTCCGCGTGGAGTGATGTTGGGGGTAGCACGACCCCTCTCTATTCTCCTGCCTGTGATTTTGTGCTGATAAGTGGGTAAACCCCTCATTTCTATTGCATGTTATGAATAACATCATTGTTAGAGCTTTCCAGACATCTTCTATTTGTCTTTTTCACAAAGGTTGATATTTTTTATGTGACTTCAAGTTGAGTGTTACAAACAACACGATTGATGAGAATTGGCAACTTATTGATCCCCAAACATATCGATTCTCTCTCTCTTTATTCACCCAGTTTGCAACACTTAATCAAGTTCAAAGAAAAATGAGAATTCTTTTGAAGCTCTGTTCGAGTAATTATCCATCTTTGTACTCATTTAAATTTCCAGTTATGAATACATACATATGGGGTATTTTAAGCTAGATCAAATTGTTAATTATTAAGCAGGTTGCTATGCAATCTACCAAGACTATAAAGACACCACTGATATTTTAAGCTAGATTGCATGCCTATTATCTTCTAGGCAACTATACTTCACTCTCTTTCCGCTTTGTTTGTTTATGAGTGTTCATTTTGAGTATTTGAATTGAGTCAAATTCGATTATTTGATTTTGTCCACTTAATTCCACTTGATTTCAACCTATTTCAAGGACTCCGTTGCGATCTACTGATAGAAGGGCATATTTGCTGTTGCGGGTTTCTTGACCTCCAACAACAAGGTGAGGTGCTGAGAAGTTTATACTGAAGAACCTCATACACTAAATTCCAAAGCAAAATGAGCAACTAATGATTGGGTTTGAGAATAAATTATTAGTCAGAGATGTAGCACAATGAGGTTATATAAACCGATATGTGATTAACCCCTCTCTCTCTCTCTCTCTCTCTCTCTCTCTCTCTATGAAGACCAAGAACGAAAATGAGAAAAAAAAAACTTGAGAAAGAAAAAAACCATTGGCGCGAGTTAATTTTGCCCAAGAAAATGCGTACAAGCAAGTGTGTATTAATGTTAAGAAGAATGAAATCACATCCAGCGCACATGGATCATCAATTAGATTACTTATAACTATGAGCAGAGGCATCCGAAGATCCGACTCATTTTGGAACTAAAGTGTTTGGTTCCACAAGCACTGGATAGCGTCGCCTATGCAAGCTCCTGCTAATAAGCCCAAAGACACATTTGGTTATCTCTCTCGTAAACTTATAGAACGAATGTGGAAGACTTTAGGAACACTACGATCTCGCACATGTAACAATTGATTTTGTTTTCCACTTTGAGCCCTTGACCAAGCCTCAATCTCCAAATAAAAAGTGCTGCTCTAATTAAACCTTGAGTTTATACAGGCAAATTCGCATTCCACTTTCACAACAACCATAACAAAGTCATTGGACAAAAGATTGTATTTGAGTAGGAATCAAATCCTTAGATAAGCCAAAGTAGTCATGGCATATGCCAGATCGTCTAAATGTTCCAAAAACAAGTAAAAATCAAAGGCGATGGCATTTACAACCCGATCAAAATGAAGCCGAATGGTTCTCTTAAATAAAAAACTAGTCAGCTTTACACCCTCAACAGCGAGGGCGGGATTTAAGATGCTGTCGTTGTTGTGGTTGTGCGATCTTGACCCCCTTCTTCCACAGACATTAATGCCCGATGCCTTTCTTCATCTCACATTGCCACGTCACCAAAGTCCTGCAATCGTCAAGGACCTGCATTTTAGGGATAAAAAAAATGTCCACATGTTACGCATCAAGCAACTCCAAAAGCGCTAGCCATATCTAGAACCATTAAATTACCATTATCTTCCTTTTGACATTATCATTCAATCGCTCAATTTGATCATGAATTGTTGCCAGCTTATCTTTCTCCTTCGTTCTTAATTCGACAAGCTGTGCCATGAAATTTTGCTTCTTGGTTTGGAACTTACGAAACTCATCTATGCAAAAATAGACGACCAACATAACCAAATCAATTGTACCACTAGCTTATTGGGAAATACTCAAAAACTTAAGGGACTAACAAATAAAATTACCTCCGTAAATCTCATCACGAGAGGTTTTGTAATTGCATAAATCTCGATATAGTTTGTTGAGGTTCTCGCTCTCATTCTTCAATTTGTTCTTGTACTGCATAACATCTTCAAATCAAATAGAATCCCATATTATCAAAGTCGACTAATGCAATACAATTCATTGCTTACATCTACAGCACGGTGTGGAAATTCCTCCAACAATTGTTGTCTAAAGGAAATATATATATAAGCATTATATTGAAGCAAAAGTTAACAATGCCACTTACAAGTATCACTTGTTAAACTTACCCATTCCACTCAATCTCTGAACCCACTTGATCAATCTTGGGCTTAACTTCAGCCATCCCGCTCCAAATGAATTCGTTTAATTAATTAAGTTGATTCATGTTCTATTTTATTGTTTTATTGAACTCTCGTTTTGCAGCGGGATGGCTGAAGTTAAGCCCAAGATTGATCAAGTGGGTTTAGAGATTGAGCGGAATGGGTAAGTTTAACAAGTGATACTTGTAAGTGGCATTGTTAACTTTTGCTTCAATATAATGCTTATATATGATAAATATGTTTTTTTTTTTTTCCTTTAGACAACAATTGTTGGAGGAATTTCCACACCGTGCTGCAGATGTAAGCAAGGAATTGTATTGCATTAGTCGACTTTTATAATATGAGATTCTATTTGATTTGACGATGTTATGCAATACGAGAACAAATTGAAGAATGAGAGCGAGAACCTTAACAAACTATATCGGGATTTATGCAATTACAAAACCTCTCGTGATGAGATTTACGGAGATAACTTTATTTGTTAATCCCTTACATTTTTGAGTATTTCCCAATAAGTTAGTGGTACGATTGATTTGGTTATGTTGGTCATCTATTTTTGCATAGATGAGTTTCGTAAGTTCCAAGCCAAGAAGCAAAATTTCATGGCACAACTTGTCGAATTAAGAGCGAAGGAGAAGGATAAGTTGGCAACAATTCATGATCAAATCGAGCGATTGAATGACAATGTCAAAAGGAAGATAATGGTAATTTAATGGTTCTAGATATGGCTAGCGCTTTTGGAGTTGCTTGATGCATAACATGTGGACATTTTTTTATCCCCAAAATGCAGGTCCTTGACGATTACGAGACTTTGGTGACATTGCAGGCGGCAATGTCAGATGAAGAAAGGCATTGGGCATTAATTTCTGTGGAAGGAGTCAAGATCGTACAACCACAACAACGACAGCATCGTAAGTCCCGCCCTCGCTGCTGAGGGTGTAAAGCTGATTAGTTATTGATTTAAGAGAACCATTCAGCTTCATTTTGATCAGGTTGTAAATGCCATCGCCTATGATTTTTGCTTGTTTTTGGAACATTTAGACAATCTGGCATATGTCATGACTACTTTGGCTTGTCTAAGGATTTGATTCCTACTCAAACACAATCTTTTGTCTGATAACTTTGTTATGCTTGTTGTGAAAGTGGAATACGAATTTGCCTGTATAACTCAAGGTTTAATTAGAGCAGCAGTTTTTATTTGGAGACTGAGGCTTGGTCAAGGGTTCAAAGTGGAAAACAAAATCAATTGCTACATGTGCGAGATCGTAGTGTTGCTAAAGCCTTCCACATTCATTCTATAAGTTCATGAGAGAGATAACCAAATGTGTCTTTGGGTAGAAAGAGCTTGCACAGGTGACGTTGTCCAGTGAACCAAACACTTTAGTTTCAAAAGGAGTCGGATCTTCATATGCCTCTGCTCATAGTTATAAGTAATCCAATTGATGATCTATGTGCGCTGGATGTGATTTCATTCTTCTTAACATTAATATTCACTTGCTTGTACGCATTTCTTGTAAGAGAGAATTTGCTTGGGCAAAATTCACTCGCGCCAATGATTTTTTTCTTCCTCAAGTTTTTTTTTTTTTTTCTCATTTTCGTTCTTGGTCTTCAATAAGAGAGAGAGAGAGAGAGGGGTTAATCACAGTATTTGTCCTCCTAACCCACAAGCCATACAAGCTATATTAGTCAGTCTTTCAGCTGAAATTTGATTACCCAGCTAAAGTTTTATTTCACATCCATTGTCATGCTATGCGCATGAAGTCAGAAAACCACTTAGGTTTAGCTACTCAAGTCATAAAATGCATGTCAAATACAAAGAAATCAAACCATTATGTGCAGAAATTTCCACAATCACATGGCGACTATCTCCAAACCATCTTGCAGCGAAAAATTCAATCCTAATCTTTTACGAGTTGAAAATCTTCGTCAATTTCCTCATATATTCATGGCCCTACATTTCGAAAAAAAGAATGTCCACATGTGAACATGCACCAATGTCACGCCCCAATCCTCAGGCACGTGCACATCCCTTACCTTTGGTCGATTTTTAAAATGTGATATCCCAAGACTATGTATCGCCAACCCTTTCATTTATATATTCATTTATATATGCACATGCGGAAGCAATTATAAATCCATATACAATAAAACAATGGGATAGAAAAACAGGTCATATTTTTCATATTGAAATTCACAACCACACATATACAGGGTTCACAAAAGAGGATAGAATCTCAGTCCTCATCCGGATCATGCTCGGGATCATCATCCCGATCCTCCTCAGATCTTTCACCAATAGGCTCATTTTCTTCAAACTCTTCATCTTCTTCTTCTCGCTCATCCTCGGCTTTAAATGCCGACCCGTCTTCGGGAAATCTAGGGGCTTGAAATATTATCCTACAACCGGGATGAGATTATGTCTCAGTAAGTTCTACCCCCTAAGACTCGATTAGTAAACTAATACACCTTAGGGCTGCCTATGCACAACATGAGTCAGATGACTTATCTTGACCTCAGATTCCACCTGCATATTAGCACAAATCAAATAGGCATCCAAGCGATCACATCGCTGATCGAAGTATCGATCAAATCGACCTAGTCAATTACACGCCAATAAGACCACTCACGGTCATTTCAATTCAATTAATCAATTTCTAACATCAGATCAAAGAAATGATCAATCGACCTAGTCGATTACCAATCAAACAGACCAACTCTAGGTCATTCCCAGACACTAATCACATGTACTCTCTCGGGCGTCTTTTTCGCCAACTGCCATACCATCATCGATCACATGCATTCTTTAAGGTGCCATTTTCGCCAGTGATGTCCCAATCACCGAATCGTGTATCATTTCTAGGGCGCCGTTTTCGCCAAGGTAAGATATGCAATGGACAGCACTCGTGCGTTATTTAAGGCACCATTTTCGCCAGTGATACCCTCCATCACCGAACCACGTATGTCCATAATGAAGAAAGGGATAGACAGCACTCGTGCGTTCTTTAAGGCGCCATTTTCGCGAGTGATATCTTTAATCACTGAACCACGTATGTCTATAAGTCACGTACATTCTTTCTCTCTGGCGCCGTTTTTGCCAATGTGACATATGTAATGGGCAACAACGTGCATTCTTTAAGGCGCCGTTTTCACCAGTGATATCATTAATCACCGAATCACGTTTGTCCACTTATATCGTACCCGATTGGTCTTAGCCAATAGAGTTCTCAGTTCACTCTCATGACTCTCTCCACTTTATAGTTCATCAAAGCATTATAAATGCTAAATAGCCATACTCGGCCACTTACTAATCAGTCATTCAATTTCACTCAATTTCAATCAATTAAGGAATAATTCCTCAAATTGCACAATCAATTTAATTAAGCACAATGTGGAGCTCAAATAAATAAACGGACTGCACCACGACAATCAGTACGAAATTCTGGTCATCGGCCATCCCGATTGAATTTCCGAAAAATAAATTATTAAATAATTAATTTTCGAAAAATAAATAAATAAATAAATACAATAATTTCAATTTAGCACAATATAAAGCTTAATTAAATAAATGGACTGCGCCACGATCATCAGCATAAAATCCCGATCACTGGCCATCCCAGTTGAATTTTCGAAAAATAAATAATTAAATAATTAATTTCGAAAATTAATATTTAATTCTTAAAAATTCTATTTAGGCCCGAATTGCCTAATTAACACCCGATAAGGATCGGGAAAAATCCCAAGAAGCATCCAATAAATACTATAGGCAATTTTCTATCTAAATACACTAACCACCTAACTAATATGCAATGCAATTAACTAATAATCGCTAATCAATTCTAATCTAACCCCATAATTACACTTAACTAGCACTAATAAACATTTAAATATAATTAACAAATTAAGAAACATTAGTGAGCAAAACTCACCCAAAATGACGGGATCGACGCGAGGATTGACTTTCATCAAGGCGGGCCGAGCATCCGGGCTCAGGAAGACGGCCAAAATGGGCCGAAACCGGACTGTGATACCCATTTCTGCACTCTCTGTCCGCTGCTGGTTGGGGCCGAAGAAGGTGAGGAAGAGGCTCGGCTTGAGGCGAGCAAGGGCCAAGATGGACGGAGGAGGCCGAACCAGACCTAGGGGGTGGCGGTAGGAGCTCCGGCGGCTCTCTACCGTCCCTCACGACCACCGAACAGCAACTGGCCGGGCGAGATCGTGGACGGCAGCCCGACTGGACGGGGGCAGACGGCGTACGGGCGGCGAGCGTGACGCGGCGTGCGATCGAGCAAACGGCGGTTCGGCGTGGCTGTGGCTCCTTCAGGCGACGCTGGTCGCTGTTTCTGTTTCTGCCGATCTTCGCACGAAACAGAGAGGGAGAAAGGAGCGTCAACGACGGCTGAAGGGGGTGAGAGAGAGGCGGAGGGCGAGCAGTGAGCGGCGGAGCGCGCGGGCGACGCGCGGGTGGCGGAGCGCGGGCAGCGACGGCGAGCTGATCCGGTTTTCTTTCTCTCGGTGCTGCTGTCTCTGCTTCTGCTTGGGTCTCGTTCGAACAAGAGGGGGGTGAGAGAGAGAGAAGAAGAAGATAAGACAAGAGAGAGAAGATAAGTGTTGAAAAGTCAAAAAAAAAAAAAAAGGAAAAGTGGAGGAAGCAAAGTGGAAGACAGCAAGGGGGCAGTCGGTGGGGGCATTTCGCACGAAGGGGAAAAGAGAGAGGGAGAGAGAGAGAAAGAAAAAGAAAGAGAGAGGGAGAGAGAAACTTGTGGGTAAAGAGGAAAAGGTGTTTGGCCAAATAGGGAAAGGACTTTTTCCACTAAATTCCACTTGATTTCAACTTATTTCAAGGACTCCGTTGTGATCTACTGATAGAAGGGTATATCTGCCGTTGCAGGTTTCTTGACCTCCAACAACAAGGTGAGGTGTTAGAGAAGTTTATACTGAAGAACCTCATACACTAAATTCCAAAGCAAAATGAGCAACTAATAATTGGGTTGGAGAATAAATTATTAGTCAGAGATGAAGCACAGTGAGGTTATTTGGCAAGTCATTTGGCACAACCATTGTAGTTATATGGCCAAGTGATTCGATTAATGATCTCACCTTATCATATTACTTCTCCTTGACAATTTGGGCAGGAATTACCTTTATTTGCTTGTAATTTGATCTTGCAGGATTACCACTGGAATATTTTGTTGAAATGAATACAACGTAACAGGGATTTGTAATAGGGGCTCCTGCCCTCTAGATAACTGCTGTTATGCTACTATCCGTGACCATGATGGTACTATGTCCTAACTGTTATCACGACAGTGCGGGATGGTCGAGTCACTTGTTGAGCAGTTCAAGAAAAAACCAACATGCTTTTACATGTTGACTAACTCCAGTCACTGAGTTCCGACAAGGCAAGTTATAATTCTTTTGCTGGCATTAATGAACTTATGGATCTTTATGGATTTGTTTCTTGTTGAGAAGCAGTGAGGAAAATCAAAGATCTGCTTAATCAAGATAGAAAGGAAGGATTGTGGGAAATTGCAATTGCCCTATGGAATTAGTAGGTTTAGTTTATATTAATACTCGTTCCTGAACAAAATGTCATTTTGCTATAGGCCAGTGCACTCATCAAAGATATTTGCCAAAATCTGCAAACAGCAGTAAAGTTGTTGGAGAATGTGGACTACACGGTAGTTCTAAGAGGTGACTCCACTTCAAGAGGTCATTTTCCAGAGGCAAGGATGAGATCTTTGTTAGAATTGTTTTCAGCAGCCCTACGTTTTAAGAAGCTTCGGATTGTGACAAGTACTTTTGATACAGTGAGGAGGCTGATGCTGCTGTTTTTGTTCTTGGTGAGATGGACGCATGTATCATCTGCGCCGTTTTTCTTCAAGGAGGACGTTATACCATCAATGACGTTCATTATGTTGCGGATGCTGATGCGTGTTCCAACTTTCTTTCTTTTCCCTTCTTCTAGTAACCACGCCGTGAATAAATTTTACTGGTTAAGGAGTTTTAACGTGGATTGCTCTGTCTGCAGGCTTGCTCCGGCAGGGGATACGGAGTTTGCAAAAGATGCGCAACTTATTCTATTCTGACGTCTAGTGAAGGATGCGAGGGATGGTGCTTACTACTGTTCTGTGCAAAAATAGCTTTGATAGTTTATGGTGCAGTAGCAGAATTTCTGGTCATGTTAACTTTGATTGGGCTATTAAGAGGTGCATATTTTGACGTCTCATCTAGTGTGCTGGGATGGCACAAGTCACATATCTTAGGATGTTTTCCCATCGCATGAACCAGCGCAGGTGGGGTTCTCCATTTGAAGTTTTGAGGGGGATGAGAAAAAAAGGAGAGAAAGGGGGGCGGTTGAGCACATACCATGTAGTCAGGATAGTTAAATGAATATAGTCTCTGTCATTGGGTTGAGGGCAAATTCTATTTATGGCTTGTTTTGGCCATCTATATGTGGTCAGCTAACTTGGATGGGAAATTGTTCAGTTCATCATGGAAATGGCTTGTTCCTTTCATAGGTTGGCATTGAATTGGTGCTGTGTCTTAGTCCAGGATTACTAACCCCACTGTAAGCAGTAAATGCCCACGTAGCATTCAATTAGTTTTTTGGACTCTTCTTTGAGATTTCTGCCTGACATGTCACAATGCATAGTCTTTCGAACAACAACGACAACAATAATGGCGACCATAATAACAAAAGCTGATTATTATTTCTGCGCTTGTGCTTTATATCATCGGGTGCACCATTTATAGAAAAATCTCATGCCAATGTCGGTGTCCGAAATCCATTCTTTTGATTGGCAGGTTGAGCATGAGAACGCTGATGAAAGACAAATTGAAGTTCACTGAGGGCTTGCTCTGTTCCGTTTTGCTTTGTTTCGCTTCATAAGCCAGATGGGGGTCGCTGTCTCGTCTTCGAAAGTGTATATCATGCCTTCCGTTGCGGCGATAGTTTCCTATAGACCTATGTTTTTTCCCCTTGGCTTCAATTAGATAGGTTGAGAATTATGATGTTCCTTTTTTTGTCCTCCTCTTTAGAATCAGTCTTGCGCATTTTATCTTAATTGAATGGCGGCAAAGCCCCTATACGTATTTGATCTGAATTGAATACAAACTAGTACGATCATTCGCTAATTCCTTTGAAACTTTTGTTAGTGTGGACCTAGAAATGCTAGCAACGCGAGAACTCTTATACTCGTTATACCCTTAGTTCTGCTACATCTACTGCGAGAACGGTAATATGGACATGTCATCGTCCGGATGGGGGCAGTATGCCTCTGTTCTTGCAATGTGAGATCTAATTTTAGAAATTTCGTGATTTTCTAAATTCGACTTTTACTTGATAGTGCGGAATTTGTGTACGATGTTGTATTAGTCCAGGTAAAGCATCCGATTTTCTAATTCGATTCTATTATTTACTCATAGCAATTTAATAACTAAGAGATTAACAAAGAGGATGGCATATCGGGCTGCTTTTCCACGTGCTCTTCATCTCGATCTAAGATTTATATTGAGAAGGAGTTCTCGAGCAACATTTCGCCTTGTTGGCTCATCACATGTGAAAATCTAATTTTTTCATGCATTTGAATAAAATAAAGAAAGGATTCCTATTGAATTCCATGAACAATTACTGAAGCCATACCCGGCCATCACTATCTAAACACGGGCCGTGACAATTAAGATGGCATCGGTTGATTAAAATCTTTATTTAAACAATAAAGGAACACTTTGTGAAAGCGCTGCCAATCAGTTGATATATTTGCTGAGTCGGTCGCGACGTAATTACATGTATAATTAGAGTAGAACCGGGGGTTTGCCTTTTGTGTGGTACTGGTGAACCCGGCAATTAACTCTATTGGTGGGCCAAATCTCATTGATCGGGCTCAAATTGGTCCGAACCTGATAAACTTGGACCGCGTCGGCCCACAAAAACACCTCTCTTCTTCTTCGTCCCCCTCCGTCCCAGTTCCTCTTTGCATCGAGAAGGGAAGGTGCGGATTTTCCTGCAATCGGGTGACTTTTTCTAGTTTGGAGAGCGCAAAATCGTTCATCGATCTCAGTACATTCGAAATTCGAATTACTCAAACCCTAGAGTGCGGTGCTCTCTTGTGTTCAGGCGTCCTTTGATTTTCAAATCACTCAAACCCAGTGCTATCTTGTTCAGGTACGTTTGATTTGCTTTATTTCGAAAAATCGTGTTGATTCGTCTGAGGGTTGTTCCCGATTCAGTTGTCGCCTCAAGCCTTTACGTCTTCCTTTGATCCCATTTAGGGCTGTTCTATGTTGATTTATTTCTTGAGGGTTGTGCCGAGACTTTATATCTTCTGTTGATTTATTTCATTTGCTTCACTGATCACTGATTTCCGTTGCTTATTCGTTTAAGTTGCTCGCATTCACTGATTGTTGTTGATTTTGGATTACTCTTTAATTGTTATGCCCTAATTCAAAGCTTTATGTCTTCTATCTCGAGGCTTTGTCTTCTGATGATTTGAGTTACTAAGAATGAGCAGCTAATCGATATGTTGTTTCGGAATGAGAAGCTCATGTGATAACAATGTCCCAAGACGATAACCTCACCAACTCGCACCAATTCATCGACGACAACCATTACATGAGAGTAGTAAAGAGGATTAAGATGTGAGTGATTTAGATATCTCCAAATCGATTGAACTATAATTTATGTTTTAAATTTTTGATCTTGTGTAGTGTGCAGTAACGCAAAGAACATAGGAGAGGCATCCCGACGATATTTGCTTAAAATAAATGAGGAACTTTCGAGGTGATTGGAATTTTATATATATATATGTTTTCCTGATTTTGTCCAATAGGTCGAGCTCTTAGATGAGTGAAATTCGTGAAAATTAACAATTCTTCTATACATCCAAACTATTTTGGTAATCTTATGTTGTACAACTCACTTGTTTAGCTATTCATGACTTATATAACTAAATAACTTTGGAATACCAATGTTTAATCCAGATAAATTCGTTTAATTAATTAAGCTGATTTTTTTTAATTGTTTTATTGAACTCTTGTTTTGCAGGATGGCTGAAGTTAAGGCCAAGATTGATCAAGTGGGCTCGGAGATTGAGCGGAATGGGTAAGTTTAACAAGTGATACATGTAAGTTGTATTGTTAACTTTTGCTTCAATATAATGCTTATATCTGATGAATATGTTTTTTTTTTTTTTTTTCCTTTAGACAACAATTGTTGGAGGAATTTCCACACCGTGCTGCAAATGTAAGTAAGAAATTGTATTGCATTAGTCGACTTTGATAATATGATATTTTATTTGATTTGACAATATTATGTAGTACGAGAACAAATTGAAAAACAAGAGCGAGAACCTCAACAAACTATATAAGGATTTATGCAATTACAAAACCTCTCGTGATGAGATTTATGGAGATAACTTTTTGTTAGTTCCTTTTAAGTTTTTGAGTTTTTTCTCAATAAGCTAGTGGTTAAGTTTTTGAGTTTTTCCCAATAAGCTAGTGGTACAATTGATTTGGTTATGTTGGTAATCTACTTTTGCATAGATGAGTTTCATAAGTTACAAGCCGAGAAGCAAACTTTCATGGCACGGCTTGTTGAATTAAGAACGAAGGAGAAGGATAAGTTGGCAACAATTCATGATCAAATTGAGCGATTAAATGACAACGTCGAAAGGGAGATAATGGTAATTTAATGGTTCTAGATATGGCTAGCGCTTTTGGAGTTACTCGATGTGTAACATGTGGACATTTTTTTTTTCTCGAAATGCAGGTCCTTGATGATTGCAGCACCATTTGGTGACGATTCAGGCGTCGGGCATTAATGTCTGTGGAAGAAGGGGGTCAAGATCGCACAACCACAACAACGACAAATTATTAATTCATGCCCTCGCTACCGAGGGTTGTAAAGTTGATTAGTTGTTGATTTAAAGGAACCATTCGGCTTCATTTTGGTCGGGTTGTAAATACCCTTGCCTCTGATTTCGGCTTGTTTTTGGAACATTTAGATGATCTGAAATATGCCATAACTACTTTGGCTTGTCTAAGGATTTGATTCCTACTCAAACACAATCTTTTATTTGATGACTTTGTTATGGATGTTGTGAAAGTGGAATGCAAATTTGCCTGTATAAATTCAAGGTTCAATTAGAGCAGAAGTTTATATTTGGGGATTGAGGGTTGGTCAAAGGGCTCAAAGTGGAAAACAAAATCAATTGCTACATGTGCGAGATCGTAGTGTTCCTAAAGCCTTCCACATTCGTTCTATAAGTTCACGAGAGAGATAATCAAATGTGTCTTTGGGTTTATTAGCAGGAGTGCTTGTGGAATCAAACACTTTAGTTCCAAAAGGAGTCAGATCTCCGTTATAAGTAATCCAATTGATCATCCATGTGCACTGGATGTGATTTCATTCTTCTTAACTTTAATATTTCTTCTTAACATTAATATACACTTGCTTGTACGCTTTTTCTTGGGCAAAAATCACTCGCGCCAATGATTTTTTTCTTCGTCAAGTTTTTTTTTTTCTCATATTCGTTCTTGGTCTTCACAGAGAGAGTGGTTAATCACATATCGGTTTATATAACCTTGAATATTCCTACTTATATCACAGGAAGCATTAGATATTGACTAAAAGTAACGTTTGAAATGCTAACAGAGGAAAAGGTTAAAAAGAACTGTCTTTTCTGTATACTTTTCCCGGTTCCTTTGCTACCGCGGGCTTTACACAATTGATCAGATCATATAGATATCCCTTCAACACAACATAGGTCATCGAAAGGATCTCGGAGACCCACCAAAGCACGAAAGAGAATTATCGGTTTAAATGTACAGTGTAGGTATTCACTGTGCATCATTCCTTTAGAAAGTCGTCAATAGTGGAAAAGAGGCCACTGGTTTGATGACGCGAGTTTTTCTAATTGGACTATCTGCAAATAGCAATGTCACGGAAGTCCAAAATAACAAAGTTCTTTCCGACAAGAGAATCAATCATTTCAGAAAAAGAGAGGCACCGAATCGGACCTGAACTCAAACTTTCACCGACAATTACTCCATTATCGAAAGTAATTGTGTTCTTGTCAAGAAAATTATTAAAAAACCAATAAACTTTTTTTAATCCAAAATATTTGAGCAAAGTGGTCGTGTCTCCCCACATTGATTGATGGTCATCAATATATACATTACTTGCCTAGTATCAATAGGCTTCCATAACCGTTCATGGGGCCAATTACCCGCGTTAAGACGGGGAATTCGTGTTCGCACGTTAATTTATAAGGTAATATCTTGATAAAATGCTGTCTTTTGATAGGGAATCACATCAATCTGGTTCTTACACTCATTGTTTGAAATTCAGTAACGTCCTTGTCAATTTATTTTCTTTTGATTCAAGACAATCCTTGTATTTCTTAGGGAAAATTCGTCAAGTTATTTCACGAATGCGACATAAATACAAAATGCTTATTTGGACAAACAGTATACTAGTTTTGCTCGTCGACTACTTCAGTTCTAGATTTGATGACTCTGTCGCAGAAAATGTACATGGAACTTTTTTCGGTACGGGGACTCATTTAACTTCATAGATCAAAACATGAACTATTTCGATCCCTTCCACAAATAAAAAATAATACTTAACGACAAAACTAACATCCTTATGTCCACATCAACATATTTATTTTGTCGAAATGGTTGGAGGACGTTCGTTGCATCTTTCTAAATTACTGTGATAGTTCTCAACCTATTTAACTGAATTAAGATAAAATGCGTAAGACTGATTTTGAACAGAAGGTCAAGAAAAAAGGAACAGCATAGTTCTCAACCGATCTAATTGAAGCCAAGGGGAAAAACCATAGGCCAGTAGGAAACTATCGCCGCAGCATGCATCCACTGGATGCTGGTTCTCAGAACATTGTGGTAACTTTTTATGTGTCACCCGTGAAAAGCATGATATACATTTTCAAAGACGAGACAGCCACCCCCATCTGGCTTACCAAGCGAAACAAAGCAAAACGGAACAGAGCAAGCCCTCTGTGAACTGCAATTTGTCTTTCATTAGCATTCTCATGCTCAACCTGCCAATCAAAAGAATGGGTTTCAGACACTAATATCGGCATGAGAATTTTCTATAAATGGTGCACAGGATAATATAAAGCACAAGCGCAGAAATAATATTCAGTTTTTGTTATTATTGTTGTTGTTGTCGTTGTTCGAAAGAATATGCATTGTGACGTCAAGCAGAAATCTCAAAGAAGATTCGGAAAAACTAATTGAATGCTGCGTGGGCATTTACTGCTTGCAGTGGGGTTAGCATTCCTGGACCAACACCGCACCAATTCAATACGAACCTTGAAAGGAACAAGGCATTTCCATGATGAACTGAAGAAAACAATTTCCCATCCAAGTCAGATAACCATAACTATATTCATTTTACTATTCTGACCACATGGTATGTGCTTAACCGCCCCCACTTTCTCTCCTTCGTTTCTCATCCCCCTCAAAACTCCAAATGGAGAGCCCCACCTGCGCTGGTTCGTGCAATGGGAAAACATCCTAAGATATGTGAATTGTGCCATCCCAGCACACCAGATGAGATCGAAGGAGACCCCAGCGTAAAACGTCGAAACATGCAACTCTTAATAGCCTTATCAAAGTTACTACAGCCTAATCAAAGTCAACATGACCAGAAATTCTGCTACTGCACCATAAACTATCAAAGCTATTTTTGCACAGAACAGTAGTAAGCACCATCCCTCGCATCCTTCACTAGACGTCAGCATTGAAAAAGTAGCCCATCCAGTCACATGTGCATGGCATGATCCTATCAAGACAGTCTCGAAGGAGTGGGTTTAAGTCCCTTTGCCACTTCGGTCCTCAGGAAAGAGGACGTCATCAAAATTATTGGAATCATAACCTGAAAAGCTTTCATTTCTGCTAAAGAAGGAGACAACACAAAGAAAAAAACAAAGACTCAACCACAATCATGATGTGTATATGACTGATGAGAAAGCATCGGAAGAGGATGTAGGTTGGTCACGGCACGATGCCACTCTAGTATTCAAGACTACCCACCACTTCTGCACAAAGTGATTTCCATGTATAAAACAAAGCTGAACTATAAATTTGTCAATACTAATAGAAAATTCTCATTCCTTCCTTTGCAAAGCTGAACTTAAATTTGTCACTACTAATACACAGCACATGCTTATCATACGCAAAATTCATATTGACAGCAGATCTGAAAATTTAAAATCATGCACTCACCTCAATGAGAACCTTGGCTCTTTTCTGGGCTTAGAACCTGCATCACCTTTCTCAACATTTCTCAAAGCCAAGGAGGATTCCTTTCTTCCTCTCTTCCGATCAGCTTCCACATCATCATCTTCATCACCCTCACCGTCACCGTCTTCATCTGAACCAAAACTCATTAGCTCCACTACTTGGATCCAGGAAGCACATAAGTCCTCTAGAAGCTTCTTGTCTCGCGCGATTTTAAAGGGAATGAAGAGAAGCATAACGTAAATACAGCAAGAAACCATAAAGAACGGAAAAACAAGTTAGCAGCTCTTGAAATATGTGTCTATGTACAGAAAGAACCTTCATCATCGTCACCAATTGCACGAACTCTATTCATATCAAGACCATAAAAATCTTGAATATCATGTTCTAGTTCTTCCTCAAGTTCAACATAACCTTCCACATACTCTATCTGAGGCTCCTTCTAATTCCAGAATCAAGATTGCATAAAATCATCAAATGATGAACTCTAGCAAGAAGCAAAACTTCTACATATTTCATACAGAAATACTGTTCTAACAGAGCCACATGTTCCTCCTCAAACAACAGAAATAACATGGGTTCATTTAGTATACCTCCTCTTCATCTTCATAGGCAGCCTGCAACGTATCCATCTCAAGGACTTTTCCATACTCTTTGACGGACAAATGTAGATATCACCACACACTCCTTTCCTTAGGCATTCTAATAGCTCTTTATCAACACTCTGCAGCAGAGCCAACACTAAGTAAAATTTTGGATGATATAATGGGTGAAGCACTTCCATGGCTGTAAAGGTGAACCCAACAAACCTTATCCAAAACTGCCACCTTTTCTGCTTTTTCCTCCCTTCTAGCCTCTCTCTTCTTTTTCTTTCCTTGGTGTCATCATGATCTTTTCCCTATTATAAAAGAAAGGCACGTTTAAGTATAAAGCTGAAACAAAGGAGATGCCCCGAAGGACCAGTCCAGACATTGGTCATAGCAATGTCCACTGCGTGTTCTTGAACAAGGAGGTTTCACAAATGCAAATGCTATGACCTTGTGAATTGCGATTTTACAATCATGATACACATGAGCGAACACATAAGATATGTACGGTATAGAAACTTCGGAGAAAATAAACATACTGCTGAAATCGACTTAAGAGAGTTGTAGTGAAACCTTACTACGAGAACTATAGAGGAACCTAGAGATATTTGCTGCTAAGATAAAATTGTTTGACAAGAGATTCATATTCCCAAATCTGACACAAAAGCATTCACCTGAACAAATAGTTCTTTTACATTCACATCTGAGGCAAAAACATCCAAAGGTAAAAGCAAAGAGCAACGGCAAATTCTAGATGACACAATTATAATCGCCATATTACTGATCAAACTGACAAGTGCCATCAAATAGCTAAACAGAAGATTAAGAGATATGGTTTATCATGAAAACATGTTCTATGATAGAGCAGCTGAATGCATGAAGGGTTTTGAACCTAGTTTTCAGAGCAACCTTCCTCATTCGGATGCGAATTTGAGTCATTTTGGTCAACCTTTTCTTGGTCTTATGAACAAGAAACTCTGGCCAATACATCTGCCAACAGAGGATTTGAAGCAATTAGTGAAATGCCAGAACAAAGCAAAGCAACCTGTTTCACTGCAAAGCTAAATTGCCAATACCAGATGCTCATCAATAATCTCAAGGACCTTCTCATAATTTCTCGGCAGCCTCACTCTTTCCCACAATTTGTCAGGCATCTGAGCCCTTTCTATTGATTTCATATACCAAGTAAAAGACATCTGCTTAGTAGACAAAGAAAACATATACTTGGAATTACTTTAAAATCAAAACAGAATGCAATAAATTGCTGACCCAAAGCGATTAAAATAACTTTGGAACTGGAAATCTCATGTCAAAATCAGTTTGTTGATACCATTTACTATTAGGGATTTTGAAAGATATGGCAGAACTGAAAAAAAAAAAACACTGTCATGATAACAGTTAGAACATAGTATCATCACGGTCATGGATAGTAGCATAATGGCTGTTAGCTTGAGGGCAGGAGCTCCTATTAGAAATCCCTATTACGCTGTATTCATTTCAACAAAATATTCCAGTGGTAATCCTGCAAGATCAAATTAACGTAATTCTTGCCCAAATTGTCAAGGAGAAGTAATATGATACGGTGAAATCACTTCTGGTTAATCGACTCACTTGGCCATATAGCTACAATAGTTGAGCCGAATGACTTGCCAAATAACCTCATCATGCTGCATTTTTGACTAATAATTCTTCTCCACTCCAATTATTTAGTTGCTCGTTTTGCTTTGGAATTTAGTGTATGAGGTTCTTCAGTATAAACTTCTTAGCACCTCACCTTGTTGTTGGAGGTCAAGAAACCTGCAACGGCAAATATGCCCTTCTATCAGTAGATCACAATGGAGTCCTTCAAATAGGTTAAAATCAAGTGGAGTTGAGTGGACAAAATCAGATAATCGAACTTGACTCGATTCAAATACTCAAATTGAACACCCATACACACACAAACAAAGAGAAAAGAGAGCAAAGTACAGTTGCCTAGAAGATAATAGGCAAGCAATCTAGCTTAAAATATCAGTGGTGTCTTTATAGTTTTGGTAGATTGCATAAACCTGCCTTAACAATTAACAATTTGATCTAGCTTAACATACCCCATATGTATGTATTCATGACTGGAAAGTTAAATGAGCACAAAGATGGATAATTACTCGAATGGGACTTCGACAGAATTCTCATTTTTCTTTGAACCTGATCAAGTGTTGCAAACTGGGTGAATAGAGAGAGAGAGAGAGAGAGAGAGAGAGAGAGAGAGAGAGAGATGTCTGGGGATCGATAAGTTTTTTATTTTATTTTTCTCAAAATTCGATTTCGGATCTCCTTCCTCGCCCATACCCCTATCGCCTGATCATGTGCTTAGTGGCTGTCAATTGACAAGGTTTTTACACATGCACATGACACACATGTAGGCATCATTTAAATTATGTGTTGCACATTCTCATCAATCGTCTTGTTTGTAACACTCAACTTGAAGTCACATGAAAAAAATCAACCAATGTGAAAAATACAAATAGAAGATGTCTGGAAAGCTCTAACAATGATGTTATTCATGACATGCAACAGAATTGAGGGGTTTACCCACTTATCAGCACAAATTCACAGGCAGCAGAATAGAGAGGGGTCGTGCTACCCCCGACATCACTCCACTCGCACGCGGGGGGTTGTTGGGCGCCGGGGGAGGATGGGCCAGGAAGGAGAGCCCGAATTGAATATGAGGAATCTGGGGAAATCAAAAGAAAAAAATCCCTTATGGATTGGCAAACGTATCAATTTTTTCTCTATCTCTCTCTTCACCCAGTTTGCAGCACTTCATTTTGCTTGATCAAGCATGAATTATTGTTACCATAATTCCTTTGGGAGGAAGGCGGGTTCCAAACAACCCCACTTGTTCTGTTACTTGCAAAACGACATACAATGAACTGATATAAACCTTCCAGCCCATCGCATGGACCAATCAAATACTAATAAGCACAACCCTTATCGAACAAAGCACAAAGCATCCTTAAGTCAAGGACTGCACTTGCACGTATTTGCCTGGTGTGGCTTGAAGAGCATTTTGTTTACAGCAAAAACACAAGCATCACCTGAGTATGACCACTCAAAGATCTGAAGTAAATTACGATCCTTTTGACCCGCCTCTTAAATACGACTACTCTAGGAACACAAAGCAAGACATGCAGAGCATGCACAACACCAAGAGCCGGACAGCCTCATAATCTCCGCAGCTCATGCTATTTGATTAGTACACACATTTCAGGATGTGCAAGGGGATCAAGACACTGGCTCTTCGGCCGCGCCCGGCCCGAGGATTTAATTTACACCTTTTTACAAACGCAAAGACTAGTGGTACTGGTTATGCTTGAATAACTTGCTGTATACTCCTCTACATTTACTTTTCAATTATGTAACAACCGAGTAAGGTTACGGCATAGCAGAAATAAAAAGTGTAGAACTTTTCACAGTGCAGAAGACATGGAAGCTACCTCATGCTATCATTTTCTTAATTCTAGTACTTCTCCAAAAGCAATTACAACAGCAGCTAAACACTGTAGTATGATGCTCTCCACTCTTACATGGGAGTTCAAGAAAAAATATCTATTCTCTCGCTTCCATTTCCTCTACTTTTTACAACAGTCGCAATACAGCAGACTCAGCTACAATCAATTCATACGCCATCAAAATCCTACAGCTCCTCAAAGTCTCGCAAAATCCCATACTAAATGACCGACCGCACAAGTGACAAACGCTCACGATGACCCCATCGCCGGAAAAATCCAAAACCTTGTTGAAGACAAAGAAACGCCGAAAGAGAAGACGACACGATTCTATTCAATTACCTTCAAACGATTCGAGTAAGGCATGAATCTCTCTCTCCCTCAAAAGATAATTTTATTTACCCTCCTAAAAAGAGAAGGAAGTGAGCAAAATTTTATTCACCTCCCTTCCCTAGTTTCATGTTTGCTTCTTCAATGACTTTGCTCTATTTTGAGATTGAGCAAAGTAGCTTCAATCCTTGTGAAAATGGAATTTAATGCCCGGGCAAGTCCTGGACTATTTTAACCCCAATTCTCAACTTGTAAAAAATCTATGAACGGTGTTGCTTGGAAAATAAATTGGGCAACATGCAATATTAAAATGTTTGATGCCATAATTATAAGCGATCAATTTCGTATCAAAACTTTATGAATAACCCTTTATAGTGCCAACACCTTTTTATGAAGGTTGATTAAGTGACTCGGGCGAGCCTTCTATTATCAAAATAATCCCACATTATTCGGGCAAGCTACATAATGGAAGTGACTTAAACAATAGTTTTTCAGGAGCCGTGCCGTTTAAACGATCTTTGGAAAAAGAAAAATTTGAATCAAAGTAGATATCGTACAACACGGCGTTGGCATTGATATCAATCAAATCAAGAGAATATACTAGAAATCCTAGAAAATATCTTATCACCAGCTCAGCTTTAAGTGAGGAAGCAAATCAACAAGAGGAAAATAATAAGTTTAGGCAAACACTTAGAGTTCGTTCGTTTCACGGAAAATATCATATTTCTAGAAAACATTTTCCGGTATTCGGCCGAAACCTAAACTTTGAGTGGAAAATATTTTCCACCGTTTATTAACTAATTTAATTGTTTCGGAAAAATTATCAAAAATTAAATTTTAATATTTTTAATTGACCAAAAAATTAGTTTTATTTTTTATATTTTTTTAAATGAATTTTTTATTATTTGTATTTTTAAAAATTGAAATTTTTATTATTTATTATTTTTCTTTCTTTTTATTTTTTATTTTCCTTCCTCCTTCCTCCTCCTCCTTCCTCCTCCTTCCTCTCGTCGTCGCCTCCTTCCTCCTCCTCCTTCCTCCTCCTTCCGCCGTCGCCGCCTCCTTGCCTAACGATGGCCGGCTTCCCGGCGGCCAAATCCGGTGAGCTTGAGGCTCGGCCGATCTTGCCCGAGCTCGCCGCGAGCCGCTGGCTCTAGCGAGCCGCGAGCTCGCCGAATTTGGCGGCGGAGCTCGGGCTTGCCTGGATCGGGAGCCTGAGCTCCGTCGCCAGATCCAACGAGCTCGCGGCTCACCAAAGCCCAAACCTCTAACGAGCTCGAGCGAGGCCCGAGCCCCGCCCAACTCGTCGAATCTGGCGAGCCGCGAGCTCCGCCCCGGCCGGCGAGCTTCGCCTCGCTCGATCTGGCGAGGCCCGATCTCGGCTTCGCCGGATCGGGCTAGGCGAGCCTCGCCGGCCCGGGGCGAGGCTCCAGCCGGCTTGTGGCCGGCCGGTCGCCGCCGCCACCAAAGAAGAAGATGAAAAGGAAAGAAAGGAAAGAAAAAAAAAGAAAAGAAAAAAAAAATTAAAAACTCGATTTAAAAAAGAAAAAGAAAGCATAAAAATAAAACGAAAATATATTGGTAAAAAAAAGCAAGATGGAAAAAGTTATGGAAAATAGTTTCCATTTCTCAAAAGTGGAAAACGTTTTCCTCACTTTTAAAGGTTGTTTTTTCCAATGATGGAAAATATTTTTCTTGACTAGTTCATTTTCCGTGAGGCAAACGCCGGAAAATCCGGAAAATGTTTTCCCGGAAGTCATTTTCCGCGAAACGAATGGACCCTTACTTTTATAATATTCTAATTCTGATTATTATATACCATCTCAACAATGTACACATCTCAATAAAATGGAAATCTTTACTAAGAACTCGAGCACGCGCACAACCCTGCAACCGCCTGACGTCATCCTCGAGATTGTTGCCGACGCCGGTAGCCTCACCAGGAAGCTCCTCACTGCTGGTGAGTTTGTTCTTGCCATCGAATTGGACCCTCCTGCACCAGTTCTAGGGCACACCTTACTCGAATCGTTTGAAGGTAATTGAATTGAATCGCGCCGTCTTCTCTTCCTTGTCTTCGACAAGGTTTTGGATATATTCGGCAATGGGTTCATCGTGAGCGTTTGTCACTTGTGCGGTCGGTCATTTAGTATGGGATTTTGCAAGACTTTGACGAGCTGTAGGATTTTGATGGCGTATGAATTGATTGTAGCTGAGTCTGCTGTATTGCGACTGTTGTACAAAGTAGAGGAAATGGGAGTGAGAGAATAAATATTTTTTCTTGAACTCCCATGTAAGAGTAGAGAGCATCATACTACAGTGTTTAGCTGCTGTTGTAATTGCTTTTGGAGAAGTATTAGAATTAAGAAAATGATAAAATGTGGTAGCTTCCATGTCTTCTGCACTGTGAAAAGTTCTACACTTTTTATATCTGCTGCACTGTAACCTTACTCGGTTGTTACATAATCGAAAAGTAAATGTACAGCAGGTTATTCAAGCATAACCAGTACCACTAGTCTTTGCGTTTGTAAAAAGGTGTAAACTAAATCCTCGGGCCGGGCGCAGCTGAAGAGCCAGTGTCTTGATCCCCTTGCACATCCTGAAATGTGTGTACTAATCAAATAGCGTGAGCTGCGGAGATTATGAGGCTGTCCGGCTCTTGGTGTTGTGCATGCTCTGCATGTCTTGCTTTGTGTTCCTAGAGTAGTCGTATTTAAGAGGCTGGTCAAAAGGATTGTAATTTACTTCAGATCTTTGAGTGGTCATACTCAGGTGATGCTTGTGTTTTTGCTGTAAACAAAATGCTCTTCAAGCCACACCAGGCAAATACGTGCATGTGCAGTCCCTGCCTTAAGGACGCTCTGTGCTTTGTTCGATTGGGCTTGTGCTTATCTGTATTTGATCGGTCCATGCGATGGGCTGGAAGGTTTATATCAGTTCAATGTATGTCGTTTTGCAAGTAACAGAACAAGTGGGAACAAGTGGGGTTGTTTGAAACCCGCCTTCCTCCCAAAGGAATTGTGATAACAATAATTCATGCTTGATCAAGAAAATTGATTCCTCCCAAAGGGATTTTAATTAAGCTGATCTAATCCATAAGGGATTTTTTTTCTTTTGATTTTTCCCCAGATTCAATTCGGGCTCTCCTTCCTGGCCCATCCTCACCCCCCCCACCCTTCCTCGTGGAGTGATGTCGAGGGTAGCACGACCCCTCTCTATTCTCCTACCTGTGATTTTGCGCTGATAAGTGGGTAAACCCTAAGGGTGAGCAGCGGTCTAGGGTTGACCTTGGACCGACCTTGGACCGGCCCAACCCTACCGGTCCTGGTCCGGTTCCCAAGGGGACTGGGTCGATCCTTGGTCCTGAAATTCCAGGACCAATACTATACGGGTTGGTCCTTGGTCCTAAGAGTTTTGGGTCGGTCCAACCCCTGGATCAACCCCGTATATTATATTATATTATATTATTTATAATTCTTTTATATATTCAAACCTAAGTAAAATGTCTGTTATATTATATTATATTGAGATGTTCTATCAATAGCATAATAGTAATTTCAATTTAAAACTTTTGTTGAGTATTAATTATGTGTCGTTTGTTTTGTTTTCGGTGTTTAGAAGTTCAAGTGAATTAACAAGATGTGAAGTTATATATTCATGGTTTATATTAAGTATTTTGAACTTTTTATGGTTTAATTGTATTTTACTAATGAATTTCAGCTGCATTTTGCTTTTCAATTTGTGTCAAATGGTAGAAGTTTTTGAAGAGTAGAGTAGTACTGCAGTTGCTATGGTGATTTGCTAGTCAAGTGGTGTGAAGCTCATTTTTTGGTTGAGTGGACTCTACATGATCAAATGTAGGAAAATGCTTTTGCATATGGTGTTATGAATATTAAAGATAGATGATTACAAGAACTTTTTATCTTGTCCCATATATTGATGAGCGGTTAGCAGGTACGAAATTTCTATTATTGTGTCATCTTAAATTTGCTAAATATGTACTGGTATTTATAGTTTAGTTGCACAATACCGCATTGTCGATGGATGTGTAATTTGAATTTGTAGGTTTGCTTTTTTAGGGAGTATAAAAAATAAGACGAAAAAAATTATCGATTGGTCCCGGATTGACCCTGGAACCGAACCGAACCCATTGGGTCAGTCCGGTCCTTGGTCCCAGGCTCAATAGGGTCGGTCATCGGTCCTAAAAATTGAGGACCGACACTATACGGGTGGGTCCTAGGGTTAGGGGGTGGCCCGGACCAACCCGGACCATGCTCACCCCTAGTAAACCCCTCAATTCTGTTGCATGTCATGAATAACATCATTGTTAGAGCTTTCCAGACATCTTTTATTTGTATTTTTCACAAAGGTTGATATTTTTCATGTGACTTCAGGTTGAGTGTTATGAACAAGACGATTGATGAGAATTTGCAACACATAATTTGGATGATGCCTACATGTGTGGCATGTGCATGGGTGAAAAACTTGTCAATTGGCAGCCGCTAAGCACATGATCAGGCGGTAGGGGAACGGATGGGGAAGGAGACCCGAAATCGAATTTCGGGAAAAATAAAATAATAAAATTATCGATCCCCAAACATATCGATTCTCTCTCTCTCTTTCTCTCTCTCTCTCTCTCTCTCTCTCTCTCTCTCTATTCACCCAGTTTGCAACACTTGATCAGGTTCAAAGAAAAATGAGAATTCTTTCGAAGCTCTGTTCGAGTAATTATCCATCTTTGTGCTCATTTAAATTTCCAATTATGAATACATACATATGGGGTATTTTAAGCTAGATCAAATTGTTAATTATTAAGGCAGGTTGCTATGCAATCTACCAAGACTATAAAGACACCACTGATATTTTAAGCTAGATTGCATGCCTATTATCTTCTAGGCAACTATACTTCGCTCTCTTTCCGCTTTGTTTGTGTATGGGTGTTCATTTTGAGTATTTGAATTGAGTCAAATTCGATTATCTGATTTTGTCCACTTAATTCCACTTGATTTCAACCTATTTCAAGGACTCCGTTGTGATCTACTGATATAAGGGCATATCTGCCGTTGCAGGTTTCTTGACCTCCAACAACAAGGTGAGGTGCTGAGAAGTTTATACTGAAGAACCTCATACACTAAATTCCAAAGCAAAATGAGCAACTAATAATTGGGTTGGAGAATAAATTATTAGTCAGAGATGCAGCACAGTGAAGTTATTTGGCAAGTCATTCGGCACAACCATTGTAGTTATATGGCCAAGTGAGTCGATTAACCCTAAGTGATCTCACCTTATCATATTACTTCTCCTTGACAATTTGGGCAGGAATTACCTTTATTTGCTTGTAATTTGATCTTGCAGGATTACCACTGGAATATTTTGTTGAAATGAATACAATGTAACGGGGATTTGTAATAGGGGCTCCTGCCCTCTAGATAACTGCGGTTATGCTACTATCCATGACCATGACGGTACTATATCCTAACTGTTATCATGACAGTGCCTTTTCTTTTTTTCTTTTTTCTTAAGTTCTGCCATGTCTTTCAAAATCCCTAATAGTAAATGGTATCAACAAACTTACTTTGACGTGAGATTTGAAGTTCCAAAGTTATTTTGATAGCTTCAGGTCACCGACTGATTGCATTCCGTTTTGATTTTAAAGTAATCTCCAAGTATTTGTTTTTTTCCTACTATGCAGATGTCTTTTACTTGCATATGAAATCAATAGAAAGGGCTCAGATGCCTGACAAATTGCGGGAAAGATTGAGGCTGCCGAGAAATTGTGAGAAGGCCCTTGAGATTATTGGTAAGCATCTGGTATTGGCAATTTAGCTTTGCAGTGAAACAGGTTGCTTTGCTTTGTTCTGGCATTTCACTGATTGCTTCAAATCCTCCGTTGGCAGATGTATTGGCCGAAGTTTCTTGTTCATAAGACCAAGCAAAGGCTGACCAAAATGACTCAAATGTGCATCCGAATGAGGAAGCTTGCTCTGAAAACTAGGTTCAAAACCCTTCATGCATTCAGCTGCTCTATCATAGAACGTGTTTTCATGATAAACTATATCTCTTAATTTTCTGTTTTGCTATTTGATGGCACTTCTCAATTTAATCGGTAATATGGCGATTATAGTTGTCATCTAGAATTTGTCATTGCTCTTTACTTTTAACTCTGGATGTTGTCGCCTCAGATGTGAATGTAAAAGAACTATTTGTTCAAGTGAATGCTTTTGTGTCAGATTTGGCAATATAAGTTTCTTGTGAAACAATTTTATCCTAGCAGCAAATATTTCTAGGTTTCTCTATAGTTTTCTTAGTAAGTTTTCACTACAGCTCTCTTACGTCAATTTCAGCAGTATGTTTATTTTCTCTGAAGTTTCTGTGCGGTACCTATCTTATGTATGTGTATCATGATTGTAAAATGGCAATTCACAAGGTCATTGCATTTGTATTGTGAAACCTCCTTGTTCAAGAACACGCAGTGGACATTGGAATGACTGATATCTGGACTGGTCCTTTGGGGCATCTCCTCTTTTTCAGCTTTATACTTCAACGTGCCTTTCTTTTATAATAGGGAAAAGATCATGACGACACCGAGGAAAGAAAGGAAGAGAGAGGCTAGAAGGGAGGAAAAAGCAGAAAAGGCGGCAGTTTTGGATAAGGTTTGTTGGGTTCACCTTTACGACCTTGGAAGTGCTTCACCCATTATATCACCCGAGATTTGTACTTATTGTTGGCTCTGCTGCAGAGTGTTGATAAAGAGCTATTAGAACGCCTAAGGAAAGGAGTGTACGGTGATATCTACAATTACCCCGTCAAAGAGTACGAAAAAGTCCTTGAGATGGATACATTGCAGGCTACCTATGAAGATGAAGAGAAGGTATACTATATGGACCCATGTTACTTTTGTTGTTTGAGAAGGAACACGTGGCTCTGTTAGAACGTATTTCTCTATGAAATATGTAGAAGTTTTGCTTCTTGCTAGAGTTCATCGATTGATGATTTTATGCTATCGTTATCCTGGAATTAGCAGGAACCTCAGATAGAGTATGTGGAAGGTTACGATGAACTCTCGGAAGAACTAGAAGATGATATTGAAGATTTTGATGGTCTTGATATGAATAGAGTTCGTGCAATTGGTGACAATGGGGAAGGTTCTTTCTATACGTAGACACATTTTTCAAGAGCCGTATTATTTTTTTTCCTGTTCTTTATGGTTTCTTGCTGCATTTACATTTTGCTTTTCTTCATTCCCTTTAAAATCACGCGAGACGAGAAGCTCCTAGAGGACTTATGTGCTTCCTGGATCCAAGAATTGGAGCTAATTAGTTTTGCTTCAGATGAAGACGGTGATGGTGATGAAGACGATGATGCCGAGCTGATCGGAAGAGAGGAAAAAAGGAATCCTCCTTGGCTTTGAGAAATGTTGAGAAAGGCGATGCTGGTTCTAAGCTCAAGAACTGCTTATAATATACATATGGTTACTTGTATGTTTTAAAAGTTGTCAGCTGTAATTAATAGATTGTTAGAGCTGCAAGAAAAGGAAAAAGAAGTTGTAAAAAGTAAAAATCTGACCGAATACATAAGTGTGGAACAATCCAATCAATAAGAACATTATTCAAGCCAAATCTGTTTGTTTTTCTAATTAGTCGGATAAGGCTAGGTTTATTGTTGTAAATCTGATTATTGGATGTCATAATCTTTGGTAGTCATTAGAATATCCGACTAAAAGCTTCAACTAATAAGTGGAGAGAGGCAACATTAATATAAGGTCCATATAAACCCCATAAATAACGGTGGGTACTTTAATACCCCTTTCATGTGTGAACCCAATTGAGAATGGCGTGTGGAATCGATGTTGGGGAGCCTCACATGCGGAATAAATATGGGGCGAAACCTGTCTCTAATGCTATGTTAGAATATCAAACCTACAAGCTTAAGCCAATAGGTGGAAGGAGAGAACATGACTATAAGACCATATGCACTCTATAGACAAGCGACGTGAGATACTTTAATAGTAAGATTAGAACTACTAAGCATGACATTACCTCCCTTTGTGAATGAACTGGTAAAACTAGTTTGACTGCAATTTCAGGGATTCTTTTGGCCTCACTACCATACGTTTTCTTGCAATCGCCAAAGTGTTAATATTACAGACTCATAGCTTATGATCATGTAGTTGTTTAGATATTTAAAATTCAGTCCACTATGGGTTTACTGCTTAGATTCTCTGAAGTTTCAATAATGAGCTCTCTGATGTTCTTTGCACGATTCTGCCTTGTTCTATCATAGCAAACAAAATTTCAGAAATTATAACTTTGAACAAATGGCCAGACAATCTATAATTGGATTAATTTTCTATCGTGCAACATAGGTGTATGAGACATTGACAGGTGTCAAAGTCCAAGGGAAACTTCCTATGCTTATGAAAGAAGTCATTTTGCAATCTCTTCCACCTGAGTGGCCAGTTGATCCAGTTGATGACATACAGACACTCAATCGTAACAGTTCAAAGACCGTAGTTGTTCTGGATGATGATCCTACTGGAACACAGACTGTTCATGATATTGAGGTGTTGACAGAATGGTAACCTTCAGCATGTGCCTGCTACCTTCTTCTTTTCTGATATGTTTGAAGAGTGTCTGTTATGATACTTTTTGGCTCTCTTTCTACATAACCGAGCAGTCTGCATGTTGCTCACTCATTTTCCCGTAAATAATAAGTTTTTAAATTTAAAAGGGTTTGTAGCTAATCAGCCCCTCAAAAGATATGGTGGATGATTCTTTGCGGGATGGTCGAGTCACTTGTTGAGCAGTTCAAGAAAATACCTACATGCTTTTACATGTTGACTAACTCCAGGTCACTGAGTTCCAACAAGGCAAGTTATAATTCTTTTGCTTGCATAAATTACTTATGGATCTTTATGGATTTGTTTCTTGTTGAGAAGCAGTGAGGAAAATCAAAGATCTGCTTAATCAAGATAGAAAGGAAGGATTGTGGGAAATTGCAATTGCCCTATGTAATTAGTAGGTTTAGTTTATATTAATACTCGTTCCTGAACAAAATGTCATTTTGCTACAGGCCAGTGCACTTATCAAAGATATTTGCCAAAATCTGCAAACAGCAGTAAAGTTGTTGGAGAATGTGGACTGCACGGTAGTTCTAAGAGGTGACTCCACTTCAAGAGGTCATTTTCCAGAGGCAAGGATGAGATCTTTGTTAGAATTGTTTTCAGCAGCCCTACGTTTTAAGAAGCTTCGGATTGTGACAAGTACTTTTGATACATTCAGGAGGCTGATGCTGCTGTTTCTGTTCTTGGTGAAATGGACGCGTGTATCATCTGCGCCGTTTTTCTTCAACGAGGACGTTACACCATCAATGACGTTCATTTTGTTGCGGATGCTGATGTGTGTTCCAACTTTCTTTCATTTCCCTTCTTCTAGTAACCACTCCGTGAATAAGTTTTACTGGTTAAGGAGTCTTAACGTGGATTGCTCTGTCTGCAGGCTTGCTTCTGCAGGGGATACGGAGTTTGCAAAAGATGAGCAACTTATTCTATTCTGACGTCTAGTGAAGGATGCGAGGGATGGTGCTTACTACTGTTCTGTGCAAAAATAGCTTTGATAGTTTATGGTGAAGTAGCAGAATTTCTGGTCATGTTAACTTTGATTAGGCTATTAAGAGGTGCATGTTTTGACGTTTTACACTGGGGTCTCCTTCGATCTCATCTAGTGTGCTGGGATGGCACAAGTCACATATCTTAGGATTTTTTCCCATCGCATGAACCAGCGCAGGTGGGGTTCTCCATTTGAAGTTTCGAGGGGGATGAGAAAAAAAGGAGAGAAAGGGGGGCGGTTGAGCACATACCATGTAGTCAGGATAGTTAAATGAATATAGTCTCCGTCATTGGGTTCAGGGCAAATTCTATTTATGGCTTTTTTTGGCCATCTATATGTGGTTAGCTAACTTGGATGGGAAATTGTTCAGTTCATCATGGAAATGGCTTGTTCCTTTCATAGGTTGGTATTGAATTGGTGCTGTGTCTTAGTCCAGGATTACTAACCTCACTGTAAGCAGTAAATGCCCACGTAACATGCAATTAGTTTTTTGGACTCTTCTTTGAGATTTCTGCCTAACATGTTGGAAGATATGCAGGATACTAGAGAATCAATCAATCTGATATTATTGAATCAATCAAGATCATTCAATATCGATCAAGATTATTCAATATCGGATCTAATCTGTATATTATTTTATTGTCTTTTCTTTACACATACCTTGTACTATAATATCGATTGTGTACACTGAGTAAATAGACAAGAATATACAGAAAATTTCCCCAACTCTTCTCTCTCGACTTCTCCCTTCAATCTTCTTTCATGGTATCAGAGCAGGTCACGCGTCTGTGATCCACTTCTTCTACTTTGATTTTTTTCTTCTGGTTTTCTTATTGCTGCTGAGTGAAACAAGTTAACCTGCAAAAGGCGTTAGCACTCCGACGTAGGAATCAGCACCTTGAAGATTTTATATTAAAACAGACAAAGGAAAGGGAAGAGGGGGAGCTTGATTTACCACTATGGCCGATGATCAAGCTCGTTTACTTGTGGATATGGCGACCTTAGAAGCATAAAATCCTGTGCATCTCATCATAGGTCGAACAGATCAGCCCACGGTGGGGCAATTTTTTCCATGGCAAACCAATCTAGGGGTGCCCACATCAGGACCTTCCTACCAGTGGATGCCGATACCAATGTATTATGGGCCAAGCCCACATGTTTCGGTTTCAGGAGGCCAGATTCAAGATGGCCCACCAGCCGCTAGTGGGGCAGGCCATTCGGAAGTAACTAGGAATTTCAATGCGGGTGAAAACCCTAACGGGTCAGGCGACTCGAATTTAGGAATTTCGGGCGGGCTCAATCCGGGTCAATCAGCAAATCCCTACCCGGGAATTCCACTCGGGTTTATGCCCTTTCCCTTCGCGGCCACCATGGGTCACCTAGAACTTGGTGACGCGCTCTATGTGTCCACCGCCGACGGGCCCGAGTTGCGACTCATCGGCCACCCTCTCACAGGACCTGAAAACTATTCAAGCTGGGCACGGGAGTTTTGGCGAGCGCTCATCACAAAGGACAAGGAAGGTTTTGTTGATGGTACTATCCCAATTCCGACCGACGAAAAAATTGGAAGGCAATGGAAAAAATGCAACTAGTTGGTTAGAACGTGGATAGGAAATTGCATAAGCCCAAAAATCGCAGCCGGTTTGCCTCCAACAAAAGATTCAAAAATCATTTGGGACAATATTAGAGAGATGTACGGGAAGTTGGATAGGGCGAAGATTTCCTCATTGCATCAAGCTCTCAGTGAACTGAAGCAAGGAAACATGTCCGTGACGGCATGCTTCAACAAGTTGTCAGCCCTCTGGAATGAGCTGGAAGCCACCGAAGAAAAGCTGCAAGGGCTTGAGAAAACACTTCGGCAGTTTAAAGAGATGAGAGACAGGGAGAAAGCTACTCGATTTTTAATGATCCTTAACAAATCATTTCTTACCTTTAGGTCGCAAATATTGGCTATGGAGCCAGCACCCACTCTCGGCCGGATTTTCCAATTAGTTGTGCAAGAAGAAAGCCAAAGACTCCTCGTCAGACAGCAAGGCTAGCAAAACCCTAGCGCTAGCAGCAAGAATCCAGAGGGGGGAGAAAACCCTAGAAAAGAAAAGTGACCCGTCGCTAGGGTTTTCATCCGAGAAGCGAGGCTTTAAAGCCTCCTCGATGGACGGTCAGGATCGAAGGCAACGATCTGACGATCCACAAGGCGCGCGATATCCAACCGGTCTGGACGGCGGAGATATATCCGGATCTAAGGGATCCAACGGCCCAATTTTTTCGAAAGCTTATGGGCAGAATTTTAAAAATAGAGGAAAATTATTTTGTGATTTTTGCAAACGGCCCCACCACACAATTCAAAATTGCTGGAAATTACATGGTAGACCTGGAGAAAAAGAAAAAAAAAGGGAAAAGATATATCAGCAACCGCCTCCGCTTTTCAAATTACAGGATCAGCGGACACACATGGGGAATATCAGCAATTGATGCAAGTGCTACAAAAATTGGACGTTTAAAAAAAGGGGAGCAGCTTTATAGGTATTTCTTGTTGCATGATAATTGATGCCTAGGTTATTGATTCGGGAGCCAGTGATCATATAGCATGCGATAAAGGATTATTTTCTATTATTCATGAAGAATTAGATAATCCTATTACTTTGTAATTATCAAATGGGAACATCACCCATGTTACTACAACAGGAATAGTCACTCTTAACTCCCAAATTGTTCTAAGCCATGTCCTTTATATCCTAAACTTCCAATTTAATCTCATTTGTGTCTAGAGCCTGTGAAGAAAATTCCTGTCAAGTACTTTTCAATGCTGATACCTATTTATTTCAAGCCCTTTCGACTAGGAAACTGATGGGCTGGGGTAATCTCTCTGAAGGATTATTTTTATGGAAAAGCTTGCCCACACACTTTCATAATTTTTCTTGTAATAAATCATTGTGTAACTTGACTACCAATGATAGAAAATTCCTTTTGCATTCCAGATTGGGCCATAGTTCTTCTTTTCCTTATCCTCAGTGTCATGTTTGTCCGCTTGCAAAGCAATCGCGTAGTCCTTTTCCTTTGAGCAAAAATCATACAAAAAACATTTTTTCCCTATTGCATATTGATGTCGGGGTCCATACCATACACCAAACCATGATGGGTCTCGTTTTTTCCTTACTATTGTGGATGATCACTCCATAGCTATGGATTTTTCTCATGCAATCTAAGGGTCAAGTTTTATCCCAATTGAGAAATTTCCTTTCTCTGTCAAAGACCCAGTTCGGGAAAACTGTCCAAAAAATAAGGATAGATAATGGAAAGGAATTTTTCAATCATGAATGTGCTGCTCTACTTTCTTCACTAGGGATATTACATTAGAGCTCATGTGTATATACACCACAACAAAATGGAGTGGTGGAAAGGAAGCATTGTCACCTGTTGGAAGTTGTAAGGGCTTTGAAATTTCAAGCCTCTATTCCAGACAATTTTTGGAGAGATTGTGTATTAACTGTAGCCTATTTGATAAATCGTATGCCGTCTAAAATACTAGACGGACGAACTCCTTTCGAGTTGCTTTTTGGGAAGAAACCAGACTTGGATCACCTGAAAATATTTGGTTGTCTATGCTATGCTACAATTGTTGGACCTAGGGTAAGATGGGTCCTCGAGCTCGAAGTTGCATATTCATGGGATATCCCAACTTACAAAAGGGATACTGGGTGTTTGATCCTTCTACAGGGGAATTTTCAGTCAGCATAGACGTTTTATTCTAGGAAAATATCTTTCCATTTGCTTCTCAGAAGTCAAGTACAGATCGCACTGGAAACTCTCATATGTCTTATATCGAGGAACCAATCGGAGTTCTTGCATATGTCTTACTTCCCTCATTGGTCGACACAAGGAATTCTTCTCCATCAAGTACCAACTTGACACCCTTAATGGAAGCTGCAAATGAAAGTCCAAATGATGTGTTTTCTTCCCATTCACCTCCCACAGAAGCTCCGGATACTTCAATTCCCCTAGAAGATGAACCACCACGGCGTTCCGAACGAGCCACGCGTCCACCTACTTGGACGAAAGACTACATATGTGGTGTCAGGAATTCGCCAGGTATTCCTTTCCCCATTTCCTCTTATGTTTCCTTCGATAAGTTATCTCCCGAACATAGATGTTGTATCACTCGCATCTCCGAAGAGCAAGAGCCGACTAGTTTTGATGAAGCAAGTAGTGATCCGCGATGGCAGAAAGCCATGGAAGCAGAATTGAAGGCCTTGATAGATAATCACACATGGGATCTTGTTACCCTACCCTCGCATCGCAAAGCCATCGGATGCAAATGGGTATATAAGATCAAATATCGGGCAGACGGATCGATCGAACGGTACAAGGCTCGATTGGTGGCAAAGGGTTTCACATAGCGGGAAGGTTTTGACTATCACAAAACCTTTTCCCTTGTAGCCAAAGATGTCACTGTCCGCTCATTTCTTTCAGTAGCAGCCTTCCAAGACTGGTCATTACATCAAATGGACGTTCACAATGCTTTCTTGCATGGAGATCTAGACAAGGAGATCTATATGGAAGTGCCACAAGGTTTACGGAGACAGGGGGAGAATAAAGTATGTCGTCTCCGCAAATCCTTGTATGGACTCAAGCAAGTTTCCAGACAGTGGTACGCGAAATTTGCTGAGTCTCTAGTAGCTGCCGATTTTCAACAGTCCAGATTTGATTATGTGGTTTTTACATGGACTCAAGGTACGTCATCTATTTACTTGATGATATACGTAGATGATATACTTATTATGGGTAACAATGAAGTAGCTATCAAGGGTTTCAAGGAATATCTACATTCCACCTTCCACATTAAAGACCTAGGTCCTCCAAAGTATTTTCTTGGAATTGAAATTGCACGGTCAGACCAAGGTATCTCCCTCAACCAGAGGAGATTTGCTCTAGAAATTATTTCAGAAGCAGGTTTATCGGGATGTAAGCCGACAGTGATACCAATAGAGCAAAATACCAAACTCACTACAACGAATTATGATGCTTGACTATTTCAACAAAATAATCCCGTTCTCAGGGATTCATTGGGGTATTAGAAACTTGTTGGGAAGCTTATACATTTGACTATGACCAGGCTAGACATAAGTTATGCTGTGTAGACGCTTAGTCAATTTATGCACAAACCCAAGCAATCCCATATGAATGCTGCACTGAAGGTGGTAAAGTACTTGAAGAAATGTCCTATACTTGGCATTCTTCTTTCCAAGAAATGTGACATGAGGATGACTACGTATTGTGATGCAGACTATGCAACTTGTCCAATGAGCAGAAGATCCATAACTGGTTTCTGTATTAAGTTGGGGGATTCCTTACTTTCGTGGAAGACGAAAAAAGAACCAACCGTGAAAAAAAACCACATGTGAAATAGTGTGTCTAACTTCCAAGTTGAAGGGCCAACAAGATTATTTTGTGACAATGATGCAGCCCTCAAACTTGCGTCAAATCCCATTGTGCATAAAAGAACGAAACATATAGAAGTGGACTGTCATTTCACTCAGGAGAAAATTCAGCAAGAAATGATCGAGACACAAGGGATTGGATTATTCAATATCGGATCTACATCTACAAGCCACCAGCTTGAGGGGGAGTGTTGGAAGATACGCAGGATACTAGAGAATCAATCAATCTGATATTATTGAATCAATCAAGATCATTCAATATCGATCAAGATTATTCAATATCGGATCTAATATGTATATTATTTTATTGCCTTTTCTTTACACATACCTTGAACTATAATATCGATTGTGTACATTGAGTAAATAGACAAGAATATACAGAAAATTTCCCCAACTCTTCTCTCTCGACTTCTCCCTTCAATCTTCTTTCATAACATGTCACAATGCATATTCTTTTGAACGACAACGATAACGACGACCATAATAACAAAAGTTGATTATTATTTCTATGCTTGTGCTTTATATCACCGTGTGCAACATTTATAGAAAAATCTCATGCCAATGTTAGTGTCTGAAACTCATTCTTTTGATTGGCAGGTTGAGCATGAGAACATTGATGAAAGACAAATTGAAGTTCACTGGGGGCTTGCTCTATTCCGTTTTGCTTTGTTTCACTTCATAAGCCAGATGGGGGTGGCTGTCTCGTCTTCGAAAGTGTATATCATGCCTTTCGTTGCGGTGATAGTTTCCTATAGACCTATGTTTTTTCCCCTTGGCTTCAATTAGATAGGTTGAGAACTATGATGTTCCTTTTTCTTGAACTCCTCTTCAGAATCAGTCTTGCGCATTTTGTCTTAATTGAATGGCGGCAAAGCCCCTATAAGTATTTGATTTGAATTGAACACAACCTAGTACGATCATTCGCTAATTCCTTTGAAACTTTTGTTAGTGTGGACCTAGAAATGCTAGCAACGAGAGAACTCTTATACTCGTCATTGTCGGGATGGGGCAATATGCCTCTGTTCTTGCAATGTTAGATCTAATTTTAGAAATTTTGTGATTTTCTAAATTCGACTTTTACTTGATAGTGCGGAATTTGTGTACGATGTTGTATTAGTCCGGGTAAAGCATCCAATTTTCAAAATCGATTCTATTATTTACTCATAGCAATTTAATAATTAAGAGATTAACAAGGAGGATGGCATATTGGGCTGCTTTCCCACGTGCTCTTCATCTCGATCTAAGATTTATATTGGGGAGTTCTCGAGCAACATTTCGCCTTGTTGGCTCATCACATGTGCACAATCTAATTTTTTCATGCATTTGAATAAAATAGAGAAAGGATTCTTATTGAATTCCATGAACCCGGCCATCACTATCTAAACACGGGCCGTGACAATTAAGATGGCATCAGTTGATTAAAATCTTTATTTAAATGATAAAGGAACAATTTGCGAAAGCGCTGCCAATCAGTTGATATATTTGCTGAGTCGGTCGCGACGTAATTACATGTATAATTAGAGCAGAACCGGGGGGTTTGCCTTCTGTGTGGTGCTGGTGAACCCGGTAATTAACTCTATTGGTGGGCCAAATCTCATTGATCGGGCTCAAATTGTTCCGAACCTGATAAGCTTGGACTGCGTCGGCCCACAAAAACACCTCTCTTCTTCTTCGTCTCCCCAGTTCTTCTTCGTGTCGTTCGCCGTCGACAAGCAGGGAAGCAATGCAGATTTTCCTACAATTGGGTGACATTTTCTAGTTTGGAGAGGGCAAAATCGTTCATCGATCTCAGTACATCTTTGAGGGGAAGTATCTTGATTAGACTCTATTTGTTGACCCATTCTTGGAATAAAAAGGTATGTGTAGCTTGGTGTACAATATTTGTGACTATTAATCAATTACGGTAGAGACCAACGCGATTTAAGTAGTGGACACTCAACGAAGAGATTTTACCTTTCGTCATTCTACGGAGGAGCAACGTGTTCAACTAATCGACATTTTCTTTAGTCAAGAACTTGAACAACCGTGGGTCGTGGATTCGCATAGTTGTTGGCACTTAAATTATTTAATGAAAAATAAAAATAATAATGAAAAAAGAAGTGAATAATAGTAAAAGAACCAAAAAATGAATAAATGCGTGTGAAGCCCATCTTGCATATTGACGATTTCAGCCAGCCAGAATAGAAGAAAACCTAGCTCATGCATAACTGGCCTATGGGCTAAAGCCCATCACTTGAAATTCGCTTTTTAAGCCCCAAAGAGGCCCGGCCCCCCTCTCTCCCGCTCTCGTACTCTACTTGAAGAAACGAAGTACGTGACGGAACAGAAGCTCGAGCAAAATCACGCTCAAAGTCTCACTTTACCACTCCAGTTCGGAGGGTTGCTCCCTCTTCGATCACCACCATCACGATTCACCGTCGGCAATTCGTGTCGTGGTACCTCCTCATTGTCTTTTGTTGATTCGCACATCCATAAAGTAATCATGCTCATTCAAAATTCGAATTGTTCAAACCCTAAAGTGCGGTGCTCTCTTGTGTTCAGGTATGCTTCGATTTTCAAATCGCTCAAACCTGGTGCTAACTTCTTTAGGTACGTCCCATTCGCTTTATTTCCTCCGATTCACTGATCATGTTGATTCGTCTATTGAAGGATGCATAAAGTAATATGTTCCTTTGAAATTCGAATTTGCTCAAACCCTAAAGTGCAAGGCTCTCTTGTGTTCATGTCTCATTCGATTTTTGAATGGTTCAAACTCAGCGCTATCTTGTTCAGTGTCATCCTATTCGCTTTATTTCTTCCGATTGATAGATCGTGTTGATTCGTCTGTTGAGGAATGCATAAAGTAATCTTGCTCATTCGAAATTCAAATTGCTCAAAACCTAAAGTGTGGTGCTCTCTTGTGTTCAGGTCTTCTTCATTTTCGAATCGCTCAAACCTAGTGCTATCTTGCTCAAGTACGTCCCATTCACTTTATTTCTTCCAATTCACTGATCGTGTTGATTTGTCTGTTGAGGGTTATTCCCGATTCGGTTGTTGCCTCAAGCCTTTATGTTTTCTATTTATTTTTCTCGGAGGGGTCGCTCTAATTTACCGATCGCCTCTTTACATCTTCCTTTGATCCCATTTAGGGCTGTTCTATGTTGATTTATTCCTTCATGGTTGTGCCAAGGCCTTATATCTTCTGTTGATTTATTTCTTCTACTTCATTGATCACCGTTTTCTATTGCTTATTCGTTTAGGGTTGATCGCATTCACTGATTATTGTTGATTTTGGGTAAGTTTAACAAGTGATACATATAAGTTGTATTGTTAACTTTTACTTCAACACAATACTCATATCTAATGAATATGTTTTTTTTTTTCCTTTAGACAACAATTGTTGGAGGAATTTCGACACCGCGTTGCAGATATAAGCAGGGAATTGTATTGAATTAGTCGACTTCGATAATATGGGATTTTACTTGATTTGATGATATTATGCAGTGCGAGAAGAAATTGAAGAATGAGAGCAAGAACCTCAACAAACTATATCTTCTGTTGATTTATTTATTATGCTTCATTGATCGCCATTTTCTGTTATTCATTTAGGGTTGATCGCATTCACTGATTGTTGTAAATTTTGGGTTACTCTTTAGTTGTTACGCTTCGATTCAAAGCTTTATGTCTTCAACCTCAAGACTTTATCTTCTGATAATTTAAGTTACTCATGAAAGAATGAGTAGCCAATCGATATGTTGGTTTGGAATGAGAAGCTCCTTTCATAACAATGTCCCAAGACGACTTTACCAACTCGCACCAATTCATCGACGACAATCATTACATGAGGGTAGTAAAGAGGCTGAAAATGTGAGTGATTTGGATATTTACAAGTCGATTAAACTATAATTTCTGTTTCAAACTTTCGATCTCATGTGGTGTGCAGTGATGCAAAAAATACATTAGAGGCATCCCAACGATATCTAGAATTGTTAACTTTTGTTTCAACATAATACTTATATCTAATGAATATGTTTTTTTTATTGTACCTTTATACAAGAATTGTTGATACATGTAAGTGGTATTGTTAACTTTTGCTTCAATTTTGACACCGAATTGTTGGAGGAATTTCTACAGATGTAAGTGAGGAATTGTATTGAATTAGTCGACTTCGATAATACGGGATTTTATTTGATTTGATGATGTTATGCAGTACAAGAATAAATTGAAGAATGAGAGTGAGAATCTCAACAAACTATATCTTCTGTTGATTTATTTATTATGCTTCACTGATATCCGTTTTCCATTACTTATTCGTCTAGAGTTGATCGGATTCACTAATTATTGTAAATTTTGGGTTACTCTTTTATTGTTACGCTCCGATTCAAGGCTTTATATCTTTAACCTCGAGGCTTTATCTTCTAATGATTTGAGTTACTCATGGAAAAATGAGTAACTAATTGATATGTTGGTTTGGAATGAGAAGCTCATGTCATAACAATGTCCCAAGACAACCTTACCAACTCGCACCAATTCCTCGACGACAATCATCAGATGAGGGTAGTAAAGAGGATGAGGATGTGAGTGATTTGGATATCTCCAAGTCGATTGAACTATAATTTCTATTTTAAACTTTTGATCTCATGTGGTATGCAGTGATGCAAAAAACACAAGAGGCATCCCGACGATATCTACTTAAAATAGATTAGGAACTTTCGAGGTGATTGGAGTTATATCTTTTTATATGTTTTCCTGATTTTGTCCAGTAGGTCGAGCTCTTAGATGAGTGAAATTCGTGAAGAATAACAATTCTTTCGTGCATCATCCCTATTTCGTAATCTTATATTGTACAACTCACTTGTTGAGCTATTCATGGCTTATATAACTGAATAACTCTGGAATATTGATGTTCAATCTAGATGAATTCGTTTAATTATTTAAGATGATTCATGTTCTATTTCATTATTTTATTGTACTCTTGTTTTGCAACGGGATGACTGAAGTTAAGGCTAAGATAGATCACGTGGGCTCGGGGATTGAGCGGAATAGGTAAGTTTAACAAGTGATACATGTAGGTGGTATTGTTAACTTTTGCTTCATACTTATATCTAATGAATATGTTTTTTTTTTTTTTTTTTTTTTTGCCTTTACACAAGAATTGTTTAAGGAATTTCGATATCGCGCTGCAAATGTAAGGGAGGAATTGTATTGAATTAATCGACTTCGATAATATGAGATTTTACTTGATTTGATTATGTTATGCAGTGCAAGAAGAAATTGAAGAATGAGAGCGAAAACCTCAACAAATTATATCTTCTGTTGATTTATTTTTTCTGCTTCAATGATCACCGTTTTCCGTTACTTATTCGTTCATGGTTGATCGCATTCACTAATTGTTGTAAATTTTGGGTTACTCTTTATTTGTTACTCTCCAATTCAAGGCTTTATGTTTTCAACCTCGAGATTTTATCTTATGATGATTTGAGTTACTCATGGAAGAATAAGTAGCTAATCGATATGTTTGTTTGGAATGAGAAACTCTTATCACAACAATGTCCCAAGACGACTTTACCAACCCGAACCAATTCGTCGATGACAATCATTACATGAGGGTAGTAAAGAGGTTGAAGACGTGAGTGATTTGGATATCTCCAAATCAATTGAATTATAATTTATGTTTCAAACTTTCGATCTCGTGTGGTGTGCAGTGATGCAAATAACACAAAAGAGGCATCTGATGATATCTACTCAAAATCGATGAGGAACTTTCGAGGTAATTGGACTTATTTCTTTTTTATATGTTTTCCTGATTTTGTCCAATATGTCGAACTCTTAGATGAGTGAAATTTATGAAGAGTAACAATGTTTCTATGCATCCACCTTGCTTCGTAATCCTATATTGCACAACTCATTTGTTTAGCTATTCATGGCTTATATAACTGAATAACTCTAGAGCATTGATGTTCAATCCAGATGCATTTGTTTAATTACTTAAGCTGATTCATGTTCTATTTCATTGTTTTATTGTACGTTTATTTTGCAGTGGGATGGCTGAAGTTAAGCCCAAGACTGAAGTTTAACAAGTGATACATATAAGTGGTATTGTTAACTTTTGCTTGAATATAATGCTTAAATCTATTGAATATGTTCTTTTTTTTTTTTCCTTTATACAAGAATTGTTGGAGGAATTTCGACACTGCGCTGCAGATGTAAGTGAGGAATTGTATTGAATTAGTCGACTTCCATAATATGGGAATTTATTTGATTTGATGATGTTATGCAGTGCGAGAAAAAATTGAAGAACGAGAGCGAAATCTCTACAAACTATATCTTCTGTTGATTTATTTATTTTGCTTCAATGATCGCCGTTTTTCGTTACTTATTCGTTTATGGTTGATCGCATTCACTGATTGTTGTAAATTTTGTGTTACTCTTTAGTTGTTACGCTCCGATTTAAGGCTTTATGTCTTCAACCTCGAGACTTTATCTTCTGATGATTTGAGTTACTTATGGAAGAATGAGTAGCTAATCGATATGTTGGTTTGGAATGAGGACCTCATGTCACAACAGTGTCCCAAGACGACCTGACCAACCCGCACCAATCCGTTGACAACAATCATTACATGAGGGTACTAAAGATGTTGAAGATGTGACTGATTTGGATATCTCCAAGTCGATTGAACTATATCTTTTGTTTCAAACTTTCAATCTTGTGTGGAGTGCAGTGACGCAAATAACACAAGAGAGGTATCCTAACGATATCTGCTTAAAATAGATGAGAAACTTTCGAAATGATTGGATTTTTTTTTTAATATGTTTTCCTTGATTTTGTCCACTATGTCGAGCTCTTAAATAAGTGAAATTCATGAAAAGCAACAATTCTTCCATGTATCCACGTTGCTCCGTAATCCTATATTGCACAACTCACTTGTTGAGCTATTCATGGCTTATATAATTGAATAACTCTAGAATATCTATGTTCAATCCAGATGAATTTGTTTAATTATTTAAGTTGATTCATATTCTATTTCATTATTTTGTTGCACTCTTGTTTTGTAGCCGGATGACTGAAGTTAAGGTCAAAATTGATCACGTGCGCTTGGAGATTGATAAGAATGGGTCAATTTAAAAAATGATACATATAAGTGGTATTGTTAACTTTTACTTCAACATAATACTTAAATCTAATGAATATGATTTTTTTTTCATTTATACAAGAATTGTTGGAGGAATTTCGATACCGCACTGCAGATATAAGTGATGAATTATATTGAATTAATCGATTTCGACAATATGAAATTTTATTTGATTTGATGATGTTATGCAGTGCGAAAAGAAATTTAAGAACAAGAGTGAGAACCTCAACAAACTATATTTTTTGTTGATTTATTTATTTTGCTTCACTAATCGTCATTTTCCGTTACTTATTTGTTTAGGGTTGATCGCATTCACTGATTGTTGTAAATTTTGAGTTACTCTTTAGTTATTATGCTCCGATTCAAGGCTCTATGTCTTCAACATCGAGACTTTATCTTCTGATGATTTGAGTTACTCATGGAAGAATGAGTAGCTTATCGATATATTGGTTTGGAATGAGAAGCTCCTATCATAACAATGTCCCAAGACGACTTTACCAACCCACACTAATTCGTTGACGATAATTATTACATAAGGATAGTAAAGAGGCTGAAGCTATAAGTGATTTGGATATTTCCAAGTCGATTGAACTATAATTTCTGTTTCAAACTTTCAATCTCGTGTGGTATGTAGTGACGCAAATATCACAAAAGAGGCATCTGATGATATCTACTCAAAATAGATGATGAACTTTTGAGGTGATTGGACTTATTTCTTTTTTATATGTTTTCCTGATTTTGTCCAATATGTCAAGTTCTTAGATAAGTGAAATTCATGAAGAGTAACAATGCTTTCGTGCATCCACCTTGCTTCGTAATCCTATATTACACAACTCACTTGTTTAGCTATTCATGACTTATATAACTGAATAACTATGGAATATTGATGTTCAATCCAGATGAATTCGTTTAATTATTTAAGTTGATTAATATTCTATTTCATTGTTTCATTGTACTTTTGTTGTGCAGTGGGATGGCTGAAGTTCGGGCCAAGATAGATCACGTGGGCTCAGAGATTGACCGGAATGGGTAAGTTTAAAAAGTGATATATGTAAGTTTTATTGTTAACTTTTGCTTCAACATAATACTTATATCTAATAAATATGTTTGTTTTTTTTTCCTTTATACAAGAATTGTTGGAGGAATTTTGACATTGCGCTACAGATGTAAGTGAGGAATTGTATTGAATTAGTCGACTTCCATAATATGGGATTTTCTTTGATTTAATGATGTTATGTAGTGCGAGAAGAAATTGAAGAACGAGTGCGAGAACCTCAACAAACTATATCTTCTATTCATTTATTTATTCTGCTTCAATGATCGCCATTTTCCATTATTTATTCGTTTAAGGTTGATCGCATTTACTGATTATTGTAAATTTTGGGTTACTCTTTAGCTGTTACGCTCCGATTCAAGACTTTATGTCTTCAACCTCGAGGCTTTATCTTTTGATGATTTGACTTACTTAAGGAAGAATGAGTAGCTAATCAATATGTTGATTTGGAATGAGAAGCTCCCGTTATAACAATGTCCCAAATCGACCTTACCAACCCACACCAATTCGTCGACAACAATTATTACATGATGATAGTAAAGAGGTTGAAGCTGTAAGTGATTTGGATATCTCTAAGTCGATTGAACTATAATTTCTGTTTCAAATTTTCGATCTCGTGTGGTATATAGTGACGCAAATATCATAAAAGAGGCATCTGATGATATCTACTCAAAATAGATGAGGAACTTTTGAGGTGATTGGACTTATTTTTTTTTTATATGTTTTCCTGATTTTGTCCAATATGTCGAGCTTTTAAATGAGTGAAACTTATGAAGAGTAACAATGCTTCCGTGCATCCACCTTACTTCGTAATCCTATATTACACAACTCATTTGTTTAGTTATTCATGGCTTATATAACTAAATAGCTATGGAATATCGATGTTCAATCCAGATGAATTCGTTTAATTATTTAAGCTGATTCATATTCTATTTCATTGTTTTATTGTACTCTTGTTTTGCAGCGGGATGGCTAAAATTAAGGCCAAGAATGATCACGTGGGCTCGGAGATTGAGCGGAATGGGTAAGTTTAACAAGTGATACATGTAAGTTGTATTGTTAACTTTTGCTTCAACATAATGCTTATATCTAACGAATATGTTTTTTTTTTCCCTTCAGACAACAATTGTTAGAGGAATTTCGACATTGCGCTGCAGATGTAAGCGATAAATTGTATTGAATTAGTCGACTTCAATAATATGAGATTTTATTTGATTTGATGATGTTATGCAGTACGAGAACAAATTGAAGAATGAGAGTGAGAACCTCAACAAACTATATCAAGATTTATGCAATTACAAAACCTCTCATGATGAGATTTATGGAGGTAACTTTATTTGTTAATCCCATAAGTTTATGAGTTTTTCCCAATAAGCTAATGGTACAATTGATTTCGTTATTTTGGTCATCTATTTTTGCATAGATGAGTTTCGTAAGCTCCAAGCGGAGAAGCAAAATTTCATGGCACGGCTTGGAGAAGGATAAACTGGCAACAATTTATCATCAAATTGAGCGATTGAATGTGAACGTCAAAAGGAAGATAATGGTAATTTAATAGTTCTAGATATGACTAGAGAGTTGCTTGATGCGTAATATGTGAAAAAGAAGAAGTGAATAATAGTAAAAGGACCAAAAAATGAATAAATGCGTGTGAAGCCCACCTTGCATATCGACGATTTTAGCTAACTAGAATAGAAGAAAACCTAGCTCGTACATAATTGGCCTATGGGCTCAAGCCCATCACTTGAACTATAATTCTAAAGAGGCTGTTCTCAAACTTTCATACTCTACTTGAAGAAACGAAGTACATGGTATGTAGTAACGACAAATATCACAAAACGCTCGAGTCTTGATTTACTGAATAGTTTGAAGGGTTGCTCAAATAGATGATGAACTTTTCACCACCGGTGATTGGACATGTCATTTACTTTCTTTTATATATTTTCCTGATTTTTTCCAATACGTCAAGCTCTTAGATGAGTAAAATTCGTGAAAAGCAACAATTCTTCCATGCATTCACGCTATTTTGTAATTCTATATTGCACAACTCACCTATTTAGCTATTCATGGCTTATATAACTGGATAACTCTAGAATATCGATGTTCAATCTAGATGAATTCATTTAATTATTTAAGTTTATTCATATTCTATTTCATTGTTTTATTGTACTCTTGTTTTGCAGCAGGATGACTGAAGTTAAGGTCAAGATTAATCAGGTGTGCTCGGAGATTGAACAGAATGGGTAAGTTTAACAAGTGATAGATGTAAGTGGTATTGTTAACTTTTGCTTCAACATAATGCTTATATCTAATAAATATGTTTTTTTTTTCCTTTAGACAACAATTGTTGGAGGAATTTCGATACTGCGTTGCAGATGTAAGCAGGGAATTGTATTAAATTAGTCGAATTTGATAATATGGGATTTTATTTGATTTGATAATATTTTTCAGTGCAAGAAGAAATTGAAGAACAAGAGCGAGTACCTCAATAAACTATATCTTCTGTTGATTTATTTATTATGCTTCAGTGATCGTCGTTTTCTGTTATTCATTTAGGGTTGATCGCATTCACTGATTATTGTAAATTTTGGGTTACTCTTTAATTGTTACGTTCCAATTCAAGGCTTTATGTATTCAACCTCGAGAATTTATTTTCTGATGATTTGAGTTACTCATGAAAGAATGAGTAGCTAATCGATATGTTGGTTTGGAATGAGAAGCTCCTTTCATAATAATGTCCCAAGACGACTTTATCAACTCGCACCAATTCATCAACAACAATCATTACATAAGGGTAGTAAAAAGGCTAAAGATGTGAGTGATATGGATATCAACAAGTCGATTGAACTATAATTTCTGTTTCAAACTTTCGATCTCGTATGGTGTGCAGTGACGCAAAGAACACAAGAGAAGCATCCTGATGATATCTGCTTAAAATAGATGAGGAACTTTTGAGGTGATTGGAGTTATTTTTTTTTTATATGTTTTCCTGATTTTGTCCAATATGTCGAGCTTTTAAATGAGCGAAATTTATAAAGAGTAACAATGTTTCCGTGCATCCACCTTACTTCGTAATCCTATATTACACAACTCACTTGTTTAGCTATTCATGGCTTATATAACTAAATAGCTATGGAATATCGATGTTCAATCCAGATGAATTCGTTTAATTATTTAAGCTGATTCATATTCTATTTCATTGTTTTATTATACTCTTGTTTTGCACCGGGAGGGCTAAAGTTAAGGCTAAGAATGATCACATGGGCTCGGAGATTAACCGAAATGGGTAAGTTTAACAAGTGATACATGTAGGTGGTATTATTAACTTTTGCTTCAACATAATACTTATATCTAATGAATATTTTTTTTCCTTTATAAAAGAATTGTTGGAGGAATTTTGACACTACGCTGCAAATTAATTGACTTCAATAATATCAAATTTCATTTGATTTGATTATGTTATGTAGTGCGAAAAGAAATTGAAGAACGAAAGCGAGAACCTCGACAAATTATATCTTCTGTTGATTTATTTATTCTGCTTGAATGATTTTGTTTTCCGTTAATCCCATTCGTTTATGAGTTTTTCCCATTTAATGGTACAATTGATTTAAATTTTGGTTATCTTTTTTGTTACATTCCGATTCAAGACTTTCATGTCTTCAACTTTGCAACTTTATCTTCAAATGATTTGAGTTATTACATGGAAGAATGGTAATTTAATGCTAATATGGATATGTTGGTTTGGAATGAGAATCATGTCAAAAAAAGAATGTCCCAAGAGCAAAAGGACCAAAAAACAATAAATCATCGTGTGAAATCATTACATGATGATTTTAGCAGCCTAAAAATGTTGAAGATGTAAATGATTTGGATATCTCTAAGTCGATTAAATTATAATTTATGTTTCAAACTTTCTATCTCGTCTCATACTCTACTTGAAGCAAAGAACACATGGGAACAAAAGCATCTCACGATATCTGCTTGATTTAAAATAAATGATGAACTTTTGAGGTGATTGAACTTATTTCTTTTTTATATGTTTTCCTGATTTTGTCTAATACGTCGAGCTCTTAAATGAGTGAAATTATTGAAGAGTAACAATTCTTCTGTGCATCCACGGTTCTTCATAATCCTATATTGCACAACTCACTTGTTTAGCTATTCATGGCCTATATAACTGAATAACTCTGGAATATTGATGTTCAATTCAGATGAGTTCGTTTAATTATTTAAGCTAATTCATGTTCTATTTCCATCGTTTTTGTACTCTTATTTTGCAGCGGGATGGCTGAAGTTAAGCTCAAGATTGTTCACGTGTGCTCGGAGATTGAGAGGAATGGGTAAGTTTAACGAGTGATACATGTAAGTAGTACTGTTAACTTTTGCTTCAACATAATGCTTATATCTAATTAATATGTTTTTTTTTTCTTTAGACAGCAATTGTTGGAGGAATTTCGACACCGCGCTGCAGATGTAAGCAATGAATTGCATTGAATTAGTCGACTTCGATAATATGAGATTTTATTTGATTTGATGATGTTATGTAGTGTGAGAAGAAATTGAAAAACGTGAGCGAGAATCTCAGCAAACTATATTTTCTGTTGATTTATTTATTCTGTTTCACTAATCGCTGTTTTCCGTTACTTATTCGTTTAGAGTTGATCACGTTCATTGATTATTATAAAATTTGGGTTACTTATTAGTTGTTACGCTTCGATTCAAGGCTTTATGTCTTCAACATCAAGGCTTTATCTTCTGATGATTTGAGTTACTCATGGAAGAATGAGTAGTTAATCGATATGTTGGTTTGGAATGAGAAACTCTTATCACAACAATATCCAAAGACGACTTTATCAACCCGCACCAATTCGTCGACAATAATCATTACATGAGAGTAGTAAAGAGACTGAAAATGTGAGTGATTTGGACATCTTCAAATCGATTGAACTATAATTTCTACTTCAAACTTTTGATCTCGTGTGGTGTGCAGTGACGCAAAGAACATTGGAGAGGCATCCCGACGATATCTGCTTAAAATAGATGAGTAACTTTCGAGGTGATTGGATTTATTTCTTTTTTTTATATGTTTTCCTGATTTTGTCCAATACGTCGAGTTTTTAGATGAGTGAAATTCGTGAAGAGTAACAATTCTTCCGTTCATCAACATTGCTTCGTTATCCTATATTGCACAACTCACTTGTTTAGCTATTCATGGCTTATATAACTAAATAACTCTAGAATATATATGTTCAATCCAAATAAATTCGTTTAATTATTTAAGCTGATTCATATTTTGTTTCATTATTTTATTGTACTCTTATTTTGTAGCGGGATGGCTGAAATTAAGGTCAAGATTAATCACGTGGGCTCGGAAATTGATAGGAATGGGTCAATTTAAATAGTGATACATGTAAGTTGTATTGTTAACTTTTGCTTCAACATAATGCTTAAATCTAATGAATATATTTTTTTTTCTTTTATACAAGAATTGTTTGAGGAATTTCGACACCGCGCTGCAGATGTAAGTGAGGAATTGTATTGAATCAGTTGACTTAGATAATATGGGATTTTATTTGATTTGATTATATTATACAGTGCGAGAAGAAATTGAAGAACAAGAGCGAGAATTTCAACAAACTATATCTTTTGCTAATTTATTTATTTTGCTTCAATGATCGCCGTTTTCCGTTACTTATTCATTTAGGGTTGATCACATTAACTGATTGTTATAAATTTTGTGTTACTCTTTAGTTGTTACGCTCTGATTTAATGTTTTATGTCTTCAACCTTGAGACTTTATCTTATGATTATTCGAGTTATTCATGGAAGAATGAGTAGCTAATCGATATGTTGGTTTGAAATGAGGATCTCATGTCACAACAATGTCCCAAGAAGACCTGACCAACCTGCACCAATTCGTCGATAACAATTATTACATGAGGGTACTAAAGAGGTTAAAGATGTGAGTGATTTGAATATTTTCAAGTCGATTGAACTATAATTTCTATTTCAAACATTTTATCTTGTGTGGTGTGCAGTGATGCAAATAACACAGGAGAGGCATCCGACGATATCTACTTAAAATAGATGATGAACTTTCGAAATGATTGGATTTATTTATTTTTATATGTTTTCCTGATTTTGTCCAATACGTCGAGCTCTTAGATGAGTTAAATTCTTGAATAGTAACAATTCTTCCATGCATCCACGGTTCTTTGTAATCCTATATTGCACAACTCACTTGTTTAGCTATTCATGGCCTATATAACTGAATCACTCTAGAATGCTGATGTTCAATCCAAATGAATTCGTTTAATTATTTAAGCTGATTCATATTCTATTTCATTGTTTTATTGTACTTTTTTTTGTGCAGTGGGATGGTTGAAGTTCGGGCTAAGATAGATTACGTGGGCTCGGAGATTGAGAGGAATGGGTAAGTTTAAAAAGTGATACATGTAAGTTGTATTGTTAACTTTTGCTTCAACATAATGCTTATATCTAATTAATATTTTTTTTTTTTCCTTTAGACAGCAATTGTTGGAGAAATTTTGACACTGCGCTGTAGATGTAAATGAGGAATTGTATTGAATTAGTTGACTTCCATACTATGAGATTTTCTTTGATTTGATGATGTTATGCAATGTGAGAAGAAATTGAAGAATGAGTGCGAGAATCTCAGCAAACTATATTTTCTGTTGATTTATTTATTCTGTTTCACTAATCGCTGTTTTCCATTACTTATTCGTTTAGGGTTGATCATTCACTAATGATTGTTGTAAATTTTGGGTTACTCTTTAGCTGTTACGCTCCGATTCAAGACTTTATGTTATCAACCTCGAGACTTTATTTTCTGATGATTTGACTTACTCATGAAAGAATGAGTAGCTAATCGATATGTTGGTTTGGAATGAGAAGCTCCTGTCATAATAATGTCCCAAGACGACTTTATCAACCTGCACCAATTCGTCGACAATAATCATTAGATGAGAGTAGTAAAGAGACTGAAGATGTGAGTGATTTGGACATCTTCAAATTGATTGAACTATAATTTCTATTTCAAACTTTCAATCTTGTGTGATGTGCATTGACGCAAATAACACAAGAGAGGCATCCCACAATATTGCTTAAAATAGATGAGTAACTTTCGAGATGATTGGACTTATTTCTTTTTTATATGTTTTGCCTGATTTTGTCCAATATGTTGAGTTTTTAGATGAGTGAAATTTGTGAAGAGTAACAATTCTTTCATGCATCAACATTGCTATTCATTATCCTATATTGCACAACTCATTTGTTTAGCTATTCATGGCTTATATAATTGAATCACTCTAAAATATTTATGTTCAATTCAGATGAATTCATTTAATTATTTAAGCTAATTCATATTTTATTTCATTTCATTTTTTATTATACTCTTGTTTTGCAGCGGGATGGCTGAAATTAAGGCAAGATTGATCACGTGGGCTTGGAGATTGAATGAAATGGGTAAGTTTAACAAGTGATACATGTAAGTTGTATTGTTAACTTTTGCTTCAACATAATTCTTAAATCTAATGAATATGTTTTTTTTTCTTTTATACAAGAATTGTTTGAGGAATTTTGACACCGCGCTGTAGATGTAAGTGAGGAATTGTATTGACTCAGTTGACTTAGATAATATGTGATTTGATTTGATTTGATGATGTTATATAGTGCGAGAAGAAATTGAAGAATAAGAGCGAGAATTTCAACAAACTATATCTTTTGCTGATTTATTTATTCTGCTTCAATGATCGCCATTTTTCGTTACTGCTTCAATGATCGCCGTTTTCCGTTACTTATTCGTTTAGGGTTGATCGCATTCACTGATTGTTGTAAATTTTGTGTTACTCTTTAGTTGTTTCGCTCCAATTCAAGGCTTTATGTCTTCAACCTCGAGACTTTATTTTTTAATGATTTGAGTTACTTATGGGAAAATGAGTAGCTAATCGATATATTGGTTTGGAATGAAGACCTCATGTCACAACAATGTCCCAAGAAGACCTGACCAACCTGCACCAATTCGTCGATAACAATCATTACATGAGGGTACTAAAAAGGTTAAAGATGTGAGTGATTTGGATATTTTCAAGTCGATTGAACTATAATTTCTATTTCAAACATTTTATCTTGTGTGGTGTGCAGTGATGTAAATAACACAAGAGAGGCATCCCGACGATATCTACTTAAAATATATGATAAACTTTCGAAATGATTGGATTTATTTATTTTTATATGTTTTCCTGATTTTATCCACTACTACGTTGAACTCTTAGATGAGTGAAATTCGTGAAGAGTAACAATTCTTTCGTGCATCCACGCTATTTCGTTATCCTATATTGCACAACTCACTTGTTTAGCTATTCATGGCTTATATAACTGAATCACTCTAGAATGCTGATGTTCAATCCAAATGAATTCGTTTAATTATTTAAGCTGATTCATATTCTATTTCATTGTTTTATTGTACTTTTGTTTGTAGTGGGAATGGCTAAAGTTAAAGCCAAGATTGATCACGTGGGCTTGGAGATTGACGGAATAGGTAAGTTTAAAAAGTGATATATGTAAGTTGTATTGTTAACTTTTGCTTCAACATAATGCTTATATTTAATGAATATGTTTTTTTTTCTTTTATACAAGAATTGTTGGAGAAATTTTGACACTGCGCTGCAGATGTAAGTGGTGAATTGTATTGAATTAGTCGACTTCCATAATATGAGATTTTCTTTGATTTGATGATGTTACGTAGTGCAAGAAGAAATTGAAGAACGAGTGCGAGAACCTCGACAAACTATATCTTCTGTTGATTTATTTATTCTACTTCAATGATCACCATTTTCCATTACTTATTCGTTTAGGGTTGATCGCATTCACTGATTGTTGTAAATTTTGGGTTACTCTTTAGCTATTACGCTCCGATTCAAGACTTTATGTTTTCAACCTCGAGGCTTTATCTTCTAATGATTTGACTTACTCATGAAAAAATGAGTAGCTAATCGATATGTTGGTTTGGAATAAGAAGCTCCTGTCATAACAATGTCCCAAGACGACCTTTCCAACTCGCATCAATTCATCGACGACAATCATCACATGAGGGTAGTAAAGAGGATCAAGATGTGAGTAATTTGGATATCTCCAAATTGATTGAACTATAATTTCTGTTTCAAACTTTCAATCTTGTGTGATGTGCATTGACGCAAATAACACAAGAAAGGCATCCCGACAATATTCGCTTAAAATAGATGAGGAACTTTCGAGTTGATTGGACTTATTTTATTTTATATGTTTTCCTGATTTTGTCCAGTATGTTGAGCTCTTAGATGAGTGAAATTCGTAAAGAGTAACAATTCTTTCGTGCATCCACGCTATTCATTATCCTATATTGCACAACTCACTTGTTTAGCTATTCATGGCTTATATAACTTAATCACTCTAAAATATTGATGTTCAATTCAGATGAATTCGTTTAATTATTTAAGCTGATTCATATTTTATTTCATTTTATTATTTTATTATACTCTTGTTTTGTAGCGGGATGGCTGAAGTTAAGGCCAAGATTGATCACGTGGGCTCGAAGATTGAGTGAAATAGGTAAGTTTAACAAGTGATACATGTAAGTGGTATTGTTAACTTTTGCTTCAATATAATGCTTATATCTAATGAATATGTTTTTTTCCCCTTTAGACAATAATTGTTGGAGGAATTTCGATACCGCGCTGCAGATGTAAGCAAGGAATTGTATTGAATTAGTTGACTTCAGTAATATGGGATTTTATTTGATTTGATGATGTTATGCAATCCGAGAAGAAATTGAAGAATGAGAGCGAGAACCTGAGCAAACTATATCTTCTGTTGATTTATTTATTCTGCTTCACTGATCGCCGTTTTCCGTTACTTATTCGTTCAAGGTTGATTGCATTCACTGATTGTTGTAAATTTTGTGTTACTCTTTAGTTGTTTCGTTCCAATTCAAGGCTTTATGTCTTCAACCTCGAGACTTTATTTTTTAATGATTTGAGTTACTCATGGGAGAATGAGTAGCTAATCGATATATTAGTTTGGAATGAGAAGTTCTTGTCATAACAATGTCCCAAGACAACCTTACCAACCTGCACCAATTCATCGATGATGATCATTACATGAGAGTAGTAAAGAGGCTGAAGATGTGAGTGATTTGGATATCTCTAAGTCGATTGAACTTTAATTTCTATTTCAAACTTTCGATCTCGTGTGATGTACAGTGACGCAAATAACACAGGAGTGGCATCCCGACGATATCGGCTTAAAATAGATGATGAACGTTCGAGGTGATTGGACTTATTTCTTTTTTATATGTATTCCCAATTTTTCTCAATACATCGAGCTCTTAGATAAGTGACATTCGTGAAGAGTAATAATTATTCCGTGCATCCACGCTATTTCGTAATCCTATATTGTACAACTCACTTGTTTAGTTATTCATGGCTTATATAACTGAATGACTCTAGAATATCGATGTTCAATCCAGATGAATTTGTTTAATTATTGGGATAAGTGCACCATGAGTCCTAAAACTTGTCACGAAAATGCATTTCAGTCCTAAAACTTGCAAAAAGTGCAAATAAGTCCTAAAACTTGTCAAAATGTTTCATTTGAGTCCTAAAATCAACGTTGTTAGCATTTTCCGTTAAAAATGCCGACGTGGCATTTAAAATTATTTTTTATTTTCCACGTGGCTTTTTTTAATGATTTATTATTATTATTTTAAAAAAATAGATTTAAAAACTAAAAATTAGATTTATTGATTTTATCTTATTTTCAACAAAAAAGAAAAAAAGAAAATAGTTCAAAAAAAAAAAAAAAATGGCCGCGTCGCCGGAGGGGTTGGCAACCGTCGCCGGAGGGGCCGGCGACCGTCGTCGCCCAGGTGCGGGTGGCCGGCTCTCGCCCGGCCAAGGCGAGGCCTCACCGGCCCTAGGCGAGGGCTGCGACCCTCGCCAAGCTCGGGTGAGGGTGCCCAGATTTGGGCACGCCGGCCCTCATAGGGGCCCGGTGGCCGTCGCCCGGCCCGGGCGGGCGTCGCTGGCCCTCGCGGGGGCCGTGACAATCGCCTAGCACAGGCGACGCCTCGTCGGCCCTTGCTTGATGCCGACGAGGCTTGCCGGATCTGGGCGAGCCTCGCCGAGATCTAGTGAGCCTCACCGGCCTCAAGCAAGGGCTGGCGGTAGTCGCTCAGCCGGGCGAGGCGTCGCCGGCCCTCACGGGGGCCGGCGACCGTCGCTAGGCGTGGGCGACACCTCGTCGACCCTCGCTCGGGGCCGACGACGGGCACCCTCGCCTGAGCTTGGCGAGGGTCGCCGGCCCTCACCTGGGGCCGGCGAGGCCTCGCCCTAGCTGGGCAAGAGCCGGCCACCCACGCCCGGGGCCGGCGACCGTCGCCGGCCCCGGCGAGGCTGCCATTTTTTTTTTTTTTTTGAACTATTTTCTTTTTTAAATAAATTTTCTTTTTTTCCTTTTTTTTTGAAAATAAGATAAAATCAATAAATCTAATTTTTTAGTTTTTAAATCTATTTTTTAATAAAATAATAATAATAAATCATTAAAAAAAAAGCCACGCGGAAAATAAAAAATAATTTTAAATGTCACGTCAGCATTTTTAACGGAAAAGGCTAACGGCGTCAATTTTAGGACTCAAATGAAACATTTTGACAAGTTTTAGGACTTATTTGCGCTTTTTACAAGTTTTAGGACTGAAATGCATTTTCGTGACAAGTTTTAGGACTTCTGGTGCACTTATCCCTTAATTATTTAAGCCGATTCATATTTTATTTCATTATTTTATTGTACTCTTGTTTTGCAGCGAGATGGCTAAAGTTAAAGCCAAGATTGATCACGTGGGCTTGGAGATTGAGCAGAATAGGTAAGTTTAACAAGTGATACATGTAAGTGGTTTTTTTAACTTTTACTTCAACATAATATTTATATCTAATGAATATGTTTTTTTTTTTTTTTTAGACAACAATTGTTGGAGGAATTTCGACATCGCTCTGCAGATATAAGCGATGAATTGTATTGAATTAGCCGACTTCGATAATATGAGATTTTATTTTATTTGATGATGTTATGCAGTGCGAGAAGAAATTGAAGAACGAGAGCAGAACCTCTACAAACTATATCAATATTTATGCAATTACAAAACCTCTTGTGATGAGATGAATGGAGGTAACTTTATTCGTTAGTCCCTTAAGTTTATGAGTTTTTCTCAATAAGCTAGTGGTACAATTGATTTGGTTATTTTCATCATCTATTTTTGCATAGATGAGTTTCGTAAGTTCTAAGCTAAGAAGCAAAATTTCTGGCGCAGCTTGTCAAATTAAGAATGAATGAGAAGGTTAAGTTAGCAACAATTCATGATCAAATTGAGCGATTGAATGACAACATCAAAGGTTAGATAATGGTAATTTAATGGTTCTAGATATGATTAGCGCTTTTGGAGTTGCTCGATGTGTAACGTGTTAAAAAAAAGAAGTGAATAATAGTAAAAGGACCAAAAAATGAATAAATGCGCGTGAAGCCCATCTCGTATATTGACAATTTCAGCAAACTAGAATAGAAGAAAACCTAGCTCATGCGTAACTGGCCTATGGGCTTAAGCCCATCACTTGAAATTTGCTTTTAAGCCCCAAAGAGGCCCCGCCCCCCTCTCTCCCGCTCTCGTACTTTACTTGAAGAAACGAAGTACGTGACGGAATAGAAGCTTGAGCAAAATCACGAAATACGCTCAGAGTCTCGGTTTACCGCAATAGTTCGGAGGGTGTTCCTCTTTGATCGCCACCATCACAATTCACAGCCGGCGATTTGTGTCGCGGTACCTCCTCATTGTCTTCTGTTGATTCACACATGCATAAAGTAATCCTGCTTCTTCGAAATTCGAATTGCTCAAACCTTAAAGTGCGTTGCTCTCTTGTGTTCAGGTCTGCTTCGATTTTGGAATCATTCAAACCCGGTGCTATCTTGTTCAAGTACGTCCCATTCGCTTTATTTTTTCCGATTCATTGATCGTGTTGATTCATCTGATGAGGGATGCATAAAGTAATCCTGCACCTTCGAAATTCGAATTGCTCAAACCCTAAAATGCAGTGCTCTCCTGTGTTCAGGTCTCATTGGATTTTCGAATCGTTCAAACCCGATGCTATCTTGTTCAAGTATGTCTCATTCGCTTTATTTTTTCCGATTCATTGATCGTGTTGATTCATCTATTGAGAATCAACATGGCAACCGTCTCCAAACCATCCTCCAGTGAAAAATTCAGTCCTAATCTTTCATGAGTTGAAAATCTTCGTCAATTTCCTCATATATTCATGGCCCTGCATTTCGAAAAAAAGAATGTCCACATCTGAACATGCATCAAGATTCCAAAAACACAAGTTTTTTGAAACATTAAATCACCTATTTCCTCATTCTTATGTATTCATTGGCTTCATTAATGTTTTCCCCAATTGCTGCCACCAAAGCCTTTTCCTTCTCTCTCGATTCTTTCACTAGTGCAGACAACTTTTTCTTTTCCTCTTCAAATTTAACGAAAGCATTTATGGAAAGATAAGTACATTACCAAAGTAACCAAATGAGCGATGCACCAAAAACACATTTTCATTCCGGGTATGTATGAGACCCCCATATGTCTGTTTGATCACATATCTACATATACAAGTAAATTATCTATTTTGTATAGAAGTAGTGTGGAACCGCTTGCCTTTGATATCGATGGCTTTTCTTTGTCCCACTTCGTGCTCCACTCTTTTTTTATGTATTTATTAGCTATAGAATGTCTCCTCTCTTTAGAAAGGATGATATGAATCTGATTACCGAACGTGGGGAATTCGAAGATGGCTATGCTAAAAACCAAACCGAAATTTTTGGATAGGATTGTGCATGTTTAGAGTGCTCGCATGTCAAATTTCATATGCACTGGCTGAGTTAAGACTTCTTTTGAATGATTAGATTTTAATGGAAAAGCTAAAAACCCATGATATAACTTTACCATATGCTAGATGTTTCTTGACATGTTTGTTGACACCTAAATTTTGCCATTTTTATTAAGGATTTAATTGTATAGAAAATTATGGATTAATCTAAAAAAAAGTAAAAAGTAAAGTAAAGAATTTTCATTAAAATGCATCACGTTTTCATTAAATTGCATCCCATATAGAAATTAGGAACAGTTGTATTGCTAATATTAAAAATCTTTAAAAAAGTTAAAATGTTAAATTTAAAAAAAAAATTAGAAAAACCGCAGCCTTCCCTTTTCTTTTTCCCCTCAGGGCCGGCCCAGCCCACTTCTTTTTTTTTCCTTTTTCCCCGGCCCGGCCTGGCCCTCTCCTCTTCTTTTCTCCTTCTCTCCACTTTGATCGTTGGCTCGACGACAAACGGGGAAGCAAGGACGGAGGACAGGCTACCAAACAGTAGCAGGGGAAGCAGGGCGTGCTTCGCACCGGAGCTGGTGGTCGGGGGCGGACCGGCAGCAACAGCTGGCGTCGCAGGAGGCACGCCATGAGCGCCGGACGGCTTAAAAAGTGGGAGAGGGCGAGAGACCACCATCTTGGGTTTTGGCCAGGGAAGCAAAGCAAAGGCCTTCTCCTTCCCCTTGTTCCATCCTCTCATTTTCTGGTTCTCACTCAACTCAGTCCGTCGAGCAATCCACAATAAAAATCCCATCTTTTTTCGCAGAAGTGGGAAAAGATTATTACAACGTTGAGCGCAGATCAGTGTCGTCTCCTTCCACTGTTCTGCAGGCTTCGTGGGGGGCTTGGCTGAAGGCGTGGGCGAGAGGAACAGAGGAAAAAGGAGCAACCGAGAGAGAGAGAGGGAGAAGGGCGAGTGTTCTCGAGGGCAGCTCGCCAGGACTTTTTTGAAGAGCTCGAGGGAGGAGCTCGAGAGGGTTCCCTGGTAGTCCGGTCACGCCCGAATCCCCTCCGACGACCTCTAGCTGACGCCCACGAACACACGACTCCTCGCTCCCAAAATCCCGGTGTTCCCGGTGAGTTTCTGTTTTGGTTCAAACCTCCCTTATCCCCGAGGATCTTGGCTCGGAGGCACCAAGGCGGCCGGCGTAGCTCGATTCGTCTAGAGCTCGCCTTCTAGCCGCCGTCTCTCATTATGGACATTGTCATCTTATTCCTTAACTGTTTATTTTTTGGTCTCATTTGAGGACGTTCCTAAAATTCTACTTTCCTATAAAAAAATTCAAAAGCAGTTTCAAAGTATATTACCTTCTCGCTCTCTCGCCTACACCTTGTTTGCCCTTCACTCGCCTCTTCGCCCTCTCTCCCCCGCACCCTCTCTTGACTCAAGATTTCGCAGTCCCTCTCTCGCTCTAACCGAAGCCAGTTATCCAGTGAGTTCTTTTCTCGCTTCATCTTTGTAATAACGCGCTTTTGTGTCTATTCATTTCATATTAGAGTTGTTTTGGAACGAGAAGCTTCAATTATCTTGCTGTAATCAATGTGCACACATCTGGGTCTATTCGTTTCACATTAGAGTTGTTTTGAGCACATTTTCACTAAGTCATTTCAGAGTTGTTTAAAAATCTAAAATTTGAGTGGAAAATATTTTCCACTGTTCGTTAGCTCAAACATTTTCCTGGAAAAAATTATCAAAAATTGAATTTTAATATTTTTAATTGACCAAAAATTTATTTTATTTATTTATATTTTTTAAAAAAATGATTTTTAATTATTTATATTTTTAAAATAGAAATTTTTATTATTTATTATTTCTTTTTCTTTTCCTTCCTCCTTCCTTCCTTTTTCCTCCTTTTTCCTCCCCTCCTCCTTCTTCCTCCTCCTTCCGCCGCCGCCACCTCCTTCTGCCCGACGATGGTCGCCTCCTTCTTCCTCCTCCTTCCGAGGCCGGCGAGCTCGAGGCTCGGCCGATCTCACCCGAGCACGCCGGATCTGGCGATAGAGCTCGAGCTCGCCCGGATCGGGAGCCCGAGCTCTGCCGTTAGATCCGGCAAGCTGCGAGCTCCGCCGCCAGATCCGACGAGCTCACGGCTCGCGGCCGCACGACGAGCGGCCTGGACGGCGGGCTCCCCGCGAGCCTCCCGGCGCCGCTGCGGTGCTCCCTCTTGAGTTGGATCCTCCCAAGCGGCTTCAAGCCACCGGGGAAGCGGAGCGCGCGGTGCCCGGCCGGAATGTGGCGGTTTTCCCGAGAAGGACGTTATCGAAGCCATTGCAGGCGGGAGAGCGAGAGAGAGAGAGAGAGAGAACAAGAACGATGAAGGAAGGAGAAAGTAGCGGGAGCGCGAGAGCTCGTGCGAGAGGTGCGGAAAATGATTTCCTCTTTTCAAAAGAGGAAATCATTTTCCGCGATTTCAAGAGGGATTTTCCTTTGACCGGAAAATATTTTCCGTTGACCGTGTATTTTCCGCCATCCGAATACCGGAAATTTCGGAAAATATTTTCCTGGAAGTTATTTTCCGCGAAACGAACGGAGCATTAGAATGAGAAGTTTTTCGATTTTCTCGTAGTAATGTGCACACTATTCGTTTCATGCTAGTGGAATGAGAAGCTTCTTTGTTTTCTTGCTATGATTGATGTGCAGGCTTCGAGGACTATTTGTTTCATCTTAGGGTTGTTTCAAAATGAGAAGCTTCTTCGATTTTCTCACTGTAATTTATGTGCATGTTTCTGGGTCTATTCACTTCATATTAGGGTTTTTTTCGGAATGAGAAGCATCTTCGATTTTCTTGCTGTAATCAATATGCACGCTTTTGGACCTAATTCATTTCATGTTAGAGTTGTTTTGGAATGAGACGCTTCTTCAATTTTGTCGTAGAATTTTCTCGTTGTAATTGATTTGCATGCGCTTTGGGTCTAGTCGCTTCTGCTTTGGCTTCGAATGTGATTGATTCTCAAATAATCTTGCGTATTGTTGTAATGTACACGGAGATGAATTGATGAACCAAGTTATCAATTTCAGCTTCTTGACTTACTAGTTTGTTTTAAATTTTGATACAATGCCTTTAGTGTTTTTTTTGTAATTATTTCAGGAAAAGTGCAGAATATCCCACGATGACTTCCACGACGAATGAGAGGGAAATAAAGAGGACGAAGCTATAAGTTGATTTGGACATCTCCATGTCGATTATAGTAATTACTGATTTACTTTTTGTCTAGTGAAATGTGCAGTGACGTAAAGCTCTCGAGAGAAGCAACTCTATGATACCTCAATATCAAGGTGATTCGACTTGTTTCATTTTTTTTTTTTTAATTTTAAATGATTTGTTGATTGTTGTCCAATAGGTTGAGCTCTTAAGGGGTTTGAATGGATGAAATTCGCAAAGAGTCTGAATTCTTTTGTGCGTTCACATCATTTTTTAGATTTATGTTGCAGATCCCACTTGTTAGCTTATTCATGACTTATATATCTAAATAACCGTGGAATATCAATGTTCAATCCATATAAATTCTTTCAATTAATTAGGTCGGTTCATGTTTTATTTTGATAATAAAAAATTTATATGCATCAATATATTAAAGCTTTGTTTTGCTGCAAGATGGCATAGATCAAATCCAAGATCAATCAAGTGTGCTTAGACTTTGAAGAAAATGGGTAAATTTAATAAGTTATTCATGCAATTAGTAATGTTCCCTTTTGCTTCAATACAATGTTTATATCCAAACAACATGTTTTTAACGTTTATATCCAAAGTCACCCTGTAGAAAAAAGTAAGGTATCGTATTGAATTAGTTGACTTCGTTAATATGGTTTTGCCTTAAAAATGATTTTACTTAATTTGATGATAATATGTAGTACAAAAACAGGTTAAAGAGGGACAAAGCTGAACAAACTCTATGAGTAGTTTTTAAATTACAAAAACTCCGATCCGCTTTATGGTGGTAACTTTATTGGTTATTTCAATAATTTTATGAGGTTTTTCCCAATATGACGATTTTGGCTAGTGTTACAACTAATTAGGTTATGTTGACCATGTACTTTTTTATATATGCATTTCGTTTATTTCAGTAGGACGTGCAAATCTTCTTGGCACAGGTTTAAAATTAAGAAAGAAGTAGAAGGATGTGCTGGGAACAGTTATGATCACGTTAAGGAAGTAAACGAGAATATTAAAGGGGAAAATAGTAATCTAATGGTTTAAGATACTAATTGTATTAGGAGTCACTCAATGCATGTTTACCGGATTGTTTTTTTTCGAAATGTAGGTCGATGAATATATGAGGGCTTCGGCAAAGTTTGATCTGGCAATGCCAAAGGATGAAAAGCCTTAGGATCCCACAACCACAACGTCAACATCATAGGTCACTTGCTCCTCGCTAAACAGTTTAAAGCTAATTAGTTATTTTTAGGAACCATTCAGCTTCTTTTTCTGGGAACACATTATTGGATATTGAAAATTTCGATTGGATTGCAAATACCCTTACCACCAAGTTCAGCTTGTTTTTGGAAATAGTTAGATGATCTTGCATATGCCATGACTATTTGCCCTTAAATCAAATCTTTATACAAGCCAAGGTAGTCATATGCAAGATATTCTAAGTGTTCCCAAAAACAAGCCAAACTTAGTGAGAAGGGCATTTGCAACCCAATCAAAAAATTTTGATATCCAACAATGGGTTCCAAAAAAAGTTGAATGGTTCACTAAAAACAACTAATCAGTTTTAAACTGTTTAGAAGGGCACGACATATGATGTCAATATTGTGGTTATGGGATCTTGACCCCTTTCATCCTTTGACACCGTCGCATCAAACTTTGCCAAAACCCTCATATCATCATGGACCTGCATTTCGAAAAAAATAAAATAATGTGGTGAACATGCATCTAGCGACTCCAAAAACACTATCGGTATCTTAAACCATTAGATTACCATTTTCTTCCTTTTGATTTTCTCATTCACTTATTGTGATCATCAACTATTCGAGCAAATCCTTCTCCTTCTTTCTTAATTTACAACATGTGCCAAGAAGATCTTCTCTTGGAGTTTACGAAATACATCTATGAAAAAGTAACATAACCAAATCAGATATAACACTAACCAAGACCGTCATGTTGGGAAAAACTCATAAAATTACCGAGCTAATCAAATGAAGTTATCATCATAAAGCTGATCAAGAGAAGTTTTGTAATTCGAAAACTCCTTAGCAAGTTTCAGCTTCTCACTGTCCCTCTTCAATTTGTTTTTGTACTAAACATCTTTGTCAAATCAAGTAAAATCCTACCCGAGGCAAAACCATGTTATTGAGGTCGATTTATTAAATACGGTTCCACACTTACCTCTCTAGAGCGGCTTTGGACTGCATCTATCAATCATTGTCTGAAAGCACATATTCATCATATATAAATATTGTATTGGAGCAGAAGTTAACATTATTAATTACATGTATAACTTATTAAATTTACCCATTTTCTTCAAAATCTGGGCGCATTTGATCAATTTTTGACTTAATCTCAACCATCTAATTGCTAAAAAGGAGCTCCACATAACAATGCAAATAAAGTTTTATCATCAAAATAATACATGAACCAATTTAATTAATTAAAATACTTTATACAGATTGAACATGGACATTTCACAATTATTCAAATGAATAAGCTAAACAAATGGGATGTGTAACATAGGTTTAGGAAATGATATGAACGGACAGAAAAGTTGAGACTCTCTACAAAGCTTTATTCACTCGTACCTCTAAGCGCTCAACCTATCAAACAACAATCAGAATAACATATAAATAAACAAGTCGAATCACCTTGATAGTTTTTCATTGAATTTATTGAGGTATCGTAGAGCTGCATCTGTTGAGGACTTTGCGTCTCTGCACATTTCACAAGATCGAAAGTGAATCAGAAATTACTACAATTGACTTTGAGATGTTTGAATCTACTCATAGTTTTATCCTCTTTTTCTCTCTCTTATCAAACTGAAGACCGTAATAAGGAGGAATCAAATTGAGGCAATGCATGCATGGATGGTATTATACAAGACAAAAAAGTCATCACAGAAGCTAGATTCCTAGAAAGAAGCCAAACCATGTTAAAAACTGCATGGGAACATTTTTGTTTCTCGATTTTTCTGTTCTCTGGAGTAGAAAAAAAAAAGAAATCACCACCGGCCATGGTGGCTCCGCTGGATAAGGGCTCCGTTGATCCTTCCCCAAAAGTGAGGGGTTTAAAATCCAGTGGAGGCGCTTGATGTCTTAAGTGTGACATCGGGATAGTGGGTTCTCCACTATTATCACCCCAGGTTTACCTCACCGGCTGCTAGCTGTACGGGAGTTCCCGGGTCATAAAAAAAAAAAAAAGGAACAGAAATCCTTTGGTAACTTAAGTAAATTTTTAGTAACTTTTGGCACTAAAGTGTCCCTCCATGCCAAAGTTTTGACACTTGCACTATTCTTTTGCCGAGTAAAAGCCATATCGATTTGGTCATTGTCAATATATGCCATTTGTTTTTCTGTATGAGTGCATCATATATATTGGCTCTTTAATATGGTCTAATTGAAGAAATTCCATCTAGGGTTCCTGTTTATGATAAATATTGTTCTGGTGCAATTAACTCCAAATGATGCAGATAGGAGGAAGACACATAATGTGGAAATCAGAGGTAAGCGTCATTGGATGACTGCAAAACTAATGCAACGGTACCTGCCTTTCGGACCGGATTACGAGTTTGTTTTACTTTAATATGGCCACATGGTACTTGGCTCAAATATATAAAAAAGTAGATGTGTTTATTTAAGTCTCATCATAATGTGGTCATAAATAGGTAAAATGAAGCCAAGGGCTTGGATTGGCTTAAATTGTTGATTTATTATGTCATAGAAAGTCGAAATGTGATATACTAACGCATTGTAATGGAGTGATATATGTTATGTGCTCTGCTCTGCTGAGGTGATGTCCCCTTACGAGTTGTCAAATGTGTTTTCGTTTGTTTCATATAATCATGCCGCATAACAGGAGAAATTTTCTCATATAATCATGCTGCATAACAGGAGAAATTCTCGCCTACGTTGCTTACCTGAGAGCTGAGTCAACAAAGAAAAACAAATGGCATTGTTTTGGCTCTTTTTTGAATTTTAATATAATTATTAATTGAATTAAATTATTTATTTACAAAAAGATGAAGATTGCAGAAGCCGAGGGCTCCACCCCGCCACTTCCTCCCCACCATCACCAAGAAGGGTTGACAACCATGAGGGAAGGTCGGCCTGGGTCATTGAGCCTTGACCAGGGGTCGGTGAGGGCCTACAAGCCTTCACCCTAGCAAGCAGCGACCCTTCGCCTTGCTAGGCGAGGGCCGATGACCCTCGCCCTAGATTTGGGTGAGGGCTTACAAGCCCTTGCCATTGGCCAGCCAAGGTCACTAGCCCTTAGCCAGGGCCTAACGACCCTGGCCGACCCTCCTCCTATCATCACCGGCCCTTCCCGGCGATGGTTGGGAGGTGGGGAGGTGGCGAGGGCTGCAATTTGCTTCTCCTTAATTTTTTTTTTTTTTTAAATTTAGTTTTAGATTTAATTTATTAATATTGATATTAATATTCAAATCTAAGGCAAAATGACATTGTTTTTGGCTTTTCTTTCAACATCGGTATTTTGGCCGGATTTTCTCGCTGTTAACATTGAACTGATCCATTTTGCTTCAATTTTGGCACATAAGTATATATTTCCAAACTTTTGACACTAAAATATCCTTTCGTGCCAAATTTTGGCACTTCATGTGTCCAGCTTCGGCTTTTACTCCATGGAATCTATTTCAATTGCATCTATAATAGTAATAATAATAAATATATATATATATACCAATGAGAAATCACATGCCAAATAAAAATTACATGATTGGGTGGAAATTACTAACATAAACGTCAGCCATTTTATATGGTGCAACCAATGCCAACTTGGACAATTTTTAAAAAAAAAGTTCTATATTTTTATTGCTTTTTTTGGTTTCTTCTTTTCTTGTTTTTTATTATTAAGGGCTAATGGCTAGCAGTTCAGTGACTCCCACCAACCACTAGGCGATGGCTTACGAGCCCTAGTAAACAGCAGACAAAGGTTGCGACCCTCGCCCAGTTCTAAGCGAGGGCCATGAGCCCTCGTTAACCACTAGGTGAGGGCTCGCAGCACTCACTTGGAGCTAGGCAAGGGCGGTGACTCCCTCCCCAACTATGGGGAGGGCTCACAGCCCTCGCATGTAGCTAGTGAGGGTTGCGTGCGAGGACAATGAGCCCTCGCCAACCACTAGGGAAGGGGTGTGATCCTTGACTTTCTATTAGTGAGGACATCGCAATCCTTGCTCACGACCAACGAGGGTTCATAGATCCTTGCCTGTAGCCAATGAGGGTTGTCGAGCCTTGGCCAATGGTCCTCTATCAACCTTAACAATAGAAAAAAGAGAAGTTTGAGGAATCAATTAGTACAATTAAAAGAATTAGGACTGAATTTACACAAATGCAATGGGTTTAGAACTTTCTTGGTACTTCTCCCTTAACGGGAACTTACACAAGTAACATTGAGCGCTTGCGGCATCCAACACATTAGTTCCAAAACAATTTGATCTTCAAATGCTCGTGCTCATAGTTATAAGTAACCCAATTGATCATCCATATGTGCCGGATAAATTTTTCATTCGTCTTAACGTTCATATACACTTGTTCACATTTTATCGAGGAAGAGAATTTGCCAAAAATCACTCGCGGCAATGGATCTGTTTTTCCCTCCATTTTTTCTCGTATTTATTCTTGACAAGTACTGGTCCTTTTAAGACGTCAGCAAGTATTCGGTCTATCTTCTTCCAAGAAGAATGAACTTGTTTGAGTTTCTTATCCAAGTGAAAAAAGAGAGAGAGAATCTCACCATAAGATTTATATATCGGTTAAGTCCAGTCCTCTGGCTATGCAATAGTTGATAGGATTCGAACCAGCCACCCTTGGTTTCCTGTAATTGTGTTCACCGATAACTACTCAATTATCGAAAGTAATTGTGTTTTCTTGTCACAAAATGACCCAAAAAAAAAACCAAGAAACTGATAGTTTTTTTTATATCTAAAATACTTTGAGCACATTGGCTGTGTCACCCCCACATCGATTGATGTCCATCAATATATAAATTAGCTGCCCAATATCAATAGGCTTCACCAAAAACGTTCACCGGGCCAATCATTGAAGTTGAGATACCCGCGTTAAAATTGGGAATTCGTGTTCGCGGGTTAATTTAAATGGCAATGTCTTTAATAAAATGTTGTCTTTCGGTTAAACATGCCAAAAACGAGGGAATCACATCAATGTGGTTCTTACGCTCGTTTGAAATTCAAAAACGTCCTTGTCAATTCATTTTCATTCGATTCAAGACAACCCTCGTCCTTCTTCGGGAAAATTCGTTTAGTTATTTCACGAATGCGACATGGATACAAAATGCTTATTTGGACAAACAAAATGCACGTTTTCTTGTCGACTACTTCAATTCTAGATCTTATTACTATGATCCTGGAAATGTACATGGAACTTTGATCAGAACATGAACTATTTTGATCACTTTCGCAAATTAAAAATATTAACGGCAAAACTAACATCCTTATCTCCACATCAACAAATTCTTTTTGTCGAAATGGTTGGAGGACCATCGTTGTTTCTTTCTAGACTACTGTGACGGGTCTGAACAATGTAGTTCTTCGTTTGCAATGTTTGAGGCTGCTAAAGGCAGCATTAGGAGCAGAGAAGCGGCGCAGAAATCTGGAGTTACTCAAATTATAAAATCGGATGTGGCTTTGAAGCTGGTAATGTGCTTTTGATATATCGAGGTTGATGAAACTCAAGTGTTGTTGACATTATACTAATTCATTGCGAGTCTCGCCTTACTACCTAATTTTCTATGGTGATTTAGTTCATGAAATGTTTGATGATTGCTAAAAGGGTTCTTCAGCAATAAAGCTATTATGGAGTTCGTAATTAATCATTTACACCATCATACTTCATGAGCCCAACTCAGATCCCAGAAGCTAATGTGTTGTACTTCTGTTATTCCAATAAACCATTACGATTTTGATGACGCTGGTCGTATTATGATTGTTGGTCGTCCTTTTCACTTTGAACTCATTCTAAAGCTCATGCTGGTCATTCGATTTTGTAATAACAAGCCAGCCCAAGCCCATGTTCTCAAAAGTCAAAACCACATTTCCAGCCCATGTTTGCTAAAGCCCGACCTAAACTCATTTCGTTTCTTCTTCAACTGATGATATACGTAAAGCCAGCGGACAAAACAAGGAAATGAAAGGGAGCTCGTCCTTGAAGGGAAAAAGGGGAAAAGAGAGGATTGAGAAAATTTTCGCGTGTAGCCACTTCGAACGTCCTGATTAGTCGTACCAACTCCGAATTGCAATGCTCGGCAAGTATTCAAGACCATTATTCATTTAATCGGAGTAATTTTTAAAGTTGGGTTGTAAATCCGAAGTTAAGTCAATTTTGAACTGCAATGCTCGATTGAAGTCATAAAACTATGGATTTATATGGAAATGATAGTTTAGGGTAGAGCCATAGGGTTCAATGAAAATCAATTTCAAAGTAAGGTTTGATTGGAATAGATTTATAAACTTTCATGTGTAAATTACATGTAATAGACAATATACATAACAAAGATGAAGTTCACGTGTTTCTTTATTAGTGCATAATAGTCGTTTTTATCAGTGAACAAGCATAATCTAGTCAAATCATTTGTTAGATTAGTGTATTACTCGGATTTTGATATCGTTTTTTTGATTAATTTACAAGAATATAAATGTGTTGACTCTTGATTTTAAGGTTGATTTTCAACTTTTCGAGATGAATGGTATTATATTTTCTTTAAATTTATAAACTCATATTTTGCACAGTTCGCAAAACATCGAGCCATCTTTACAAAAGCGAGCAAACGAGCCTTTTCTTTGTCGGGCGGCTGGACAAAGGCCCTGCTTTTTAACCAGTTCAGATTTGTTCATCCAGTTGACTAATCAGGGCTTGAGCTCTATCTCTCATCTTTAATTAGAAGCTCGAAAAACGAGGGGATTAAGATTGGACTGTTTTATCTTCTTTTCTTGCCCGTCTAATTGAGAGATCATGGGCTTCTTTCATGCTTCAGGATCGGAGCTGAAAGTTTATGAGGGAAGAAGTAGCAAATAAATAAAAAGAAAAATAGACAGAGACATCGATAGAAAAAATGCCTGAGAGAATAAAAGCTAATTAATTGGCCATCGGGAATAAGAGAGAGAAAAAAGATGCTGCACAGATTCTGATATCTTAAATCTTGTTCGAGGGGCTGGGCCTTTTAGCCAATTTTAGATTTTAAATTTGATTTTAGTTAATATGAAATACTTTAAATTTTGAAAAGAAGCAAATGAAAGTTCACATTGAAGTATTTTTCTTTTTCAAAAAAAAAAATCAAAACTATATATGCTGATAGTAACTAGAAAGTACCTCCACTCTCCGGGAGCTTTCGAGTTGTGTTGGATACTCCGACACGCTCCAACACACAGTTAATAAATGTCAAAAAATCTAACACATGGTCAACTCTCCCGACATGCGAAGCCCAAATTCCTACACATTTCAACACATGCTAAATCGATTTTAAAAATTTTCAAGAAATGAGGGATCTAAATGTAAATATGTATAAAATATAAAAATAAGGGGGAAAATACTTCTTGTTATATTTGATGATGAAATGTGGATTTTTTTGGACTTATTGTTAAAATTAAATTTAATATTGGAATGTGAATTGCTTATTTTTCTCCAAATTTTATGGATTATTGGAATGAAATGTAGTTGAATTTGTCAAATTGAAATAATGAATGATATTGACAAATAGTGGATCAATGTTTTTAATGTAAATTAATTTAATTGAAATAATCATATAAAAATATACATTTAATATATAACGTATCCCATGTCGGAATTTTTTTTTTTTTTTTTTGAGAAATAATATGTTGATGTGCCTTGTCGTATTGTGTCATGTTAGTGTCGGTACTACTTAAACGGTGCAAGTCCAAACATATTTTATGGGACGACTGAGTAAAAAGTCCTTGCTTCTCAATTGTTAGGGACATCGTCATAGCCACGTTCCACCCTAGGGACCCCTAGAGACACCTTTTTAAATGTCCCTAGATCTTGTAGGACGAGGATGTCTTTTTCGCATTGTTCCTTTTTGGCATAGGGATGAAAGTCCAAAGGAGCACCCCTTAACGTTCCCTTGAAGTCTTTGGATCTCACAAATTGGAACGACACTAACCAAGTTTCTCACAAATTTTCTATACAAGCCACTGGGACGTCCAAGACAAAAGCTGGGATGCCATTGATCAAACTTCTCACAAGTTTTCTTACAAAAGCTACCAGCGACGATTTTATTGCGTCTCCCAGAGCACTTGGATGGTGTTAACAGGGGCACAAAGTTTCGTGTGTGATGTCACGTGAGAAACATATTCCTATCTCTATAAGTCACGTCCCCAGCTCGAAAATCGGGATGCCTAGTCAAGTTCTCTAGCCAAGCTTCTAGGGATGCTTCTCTCGAGTCCCCAAAGGAGCACAGGTGTTGGAGGAGATTAACCAAAAAAAAAAAAAAATAAATAAATATATTACATTTGTATCCATTTAATTTTAAAATTTTTAATTTAGTCACAAACCCATTATTCTTGTGTAAATTCAGTCTTGAATATTTCAATTGTATTAAATTAATCTCAAATTTTTTGATAATTTGTCAATTTAGTTTTAAATTTATAGATAATTATCAATTTAGTTATTCCAACTAATTTGAGCAGAAATCATTGATGTGACGGTGCGTTAATCATCATATATGATACAGCTAGTATGATGTAGATAATTTTTTCAATTTTTCTAATTTTTTTTCTTCTTTACTTTTTTCCTGATCCTAGGTTGGCGAGGTCGCAAGCTGACGTCTTGGGCCTCTTTCAAGTCCTTTTGTGTCAATCTCTTCCCGGGTCTTATGCAGATTGGGAGATCTAAGCGGAATGGGAATGTTGGAATCTCAGGTATAGTTGTCAGAATGGATGCGTCATTGTCCGCCGTCAATAGACCTTTCTCCGTTAAGATAAAAAGCGGTGTTGAGTTTTGACTGCTTCACACCCTTAATTTGCAGTTGGAAGTGTATACAGTGTTAAGCATGTTGGCACAGGATACCATGTGAATATTTCTCCACTTTTGAGGCAATGGATGAGTTCTTATTTGTCCGCATTTTGCATCTCTTGCACTATTGGGAGAATGTGATTTGATTAATTTGAAGTAGATGACCAATTGATCCCATTCTTTTACTGAATTTCTAGAGATTGCCCTTTTAGCTCCACGCGTCACTCTAATTTCTCTGGCACAAAGTTTGACATAGTGGGTTCTATAGTTCAAGCCACGGCAACATAATACCTCTTTCTTTATCATCGAGGAGTCATAGATTATCATTTTGCTAAGGCCTCTTTCTTTATCAGAGTCATAGATTATCATTTTGCTAATGCTTAGAACATACGCTACCAATTGTTTTAGTTAATGGCGTGCCGAGATTTTGCACATGTAGGGCCTGTCTCTTCATCAATCTTATTTGCAGAGGAATCATGTTTGTTTAAGAATAGTAGCTGAGCCTAAATAAATTCTTAGAATGACACTAGGAAATACTAAAGTGTAACGAACTTTTAAGGCCTAATCCATGAAAAGTGCCGCAATTGTAGATAATCATGCATTAATTCAACACTAATACTGCCTGTCAGTTGAGAAAAAGATCTCTCATCTGATCTCTTAGTCGAAAAAGTTGCTTTCAAGCAACTCAAAATGTGCATCTTCCTGAATTATTTTAGAATCAGCAGTAGCGGTTAGTCATGAAAGCTAAAAACCTACCCAGATTACTCCAAATAAGAAGAAAGATGTACCCAAGGCTGAAGGCTGAGAGCTTGCTTCAGCTTTGGGTCATTTCTTCATTTGCTCTTGTGCGGGGATGTGATGTTCATGTGGTGCCTTTTTGCCGAGTTTGGGACACCTGGAGTGCCATAACTTGGCACGGAGGGACACTTAAGTGTCATAACTTTGAAAATGTACATTTAAGTGTTAATATCGGAATAAAATGGAAGACTTAAGTGCCAATCCGGCCAAAAACCGGCCAAAATGCAGACGTGGCATTTTCCGGCGACATGCTTAACCGACGTGGCAATTTAGTAAAAAAAAAAAAAAGCACACATGGAGGAGGAAAACGACGTCGCCCCATCCACTGTGCCTTTGGCTAAACTAAACGACGTCATTTTTTCCTTAGTGCTAAACGACGTCGTTTAGCTTATTTGGATTTTAACCATTCGTCCATCGGTCCACACCAGATCTGACGTCCTCTCCATCGCCGTTCACAGCTCGCCGTTCGCAGGTCGCCGTTCGCAGGTAATCGCTCGCCGTCATCACTCGCCGTCGTCGATTTGCTCGGGTTTTTTCTCTTCTTCCTCTCCCCTGTGGTGAAATTAGAGCTCCGACTCGTTTATTATGGCTCGGATTTGAAATTTGGGGGTCGGCTTTCCCAGCTTAGGCTTGGATGATATTGATGTGAAATTTATGGCTCAGATATGGTGCTAGAATCCTATTGGAGGGTTCAAATTGACAGTTTAGGATCAGCCTCGAAATGTATGGCTCGGTGTAGGGCTCGACGTCGTCCCATCCAATGTGATGTGTGATTTAGGGCTTTGATGTTGAATTATGATGTGCAAAAGTAATTTGTAGTGGTCGGATGTGAAATGTGCGATGGTGATTGGTGATTGGTGATTGTTAGGGTTCGGAGTATTGGACCTTGGACATGTTCGAATCGAATCTCTTGTTGTCGTGGGGATGGTGACTTCTGGGTATTTTTTTAATAAATTGCATTGTTGAAATTGGTGTCATGAGGACCCATACTTATCTAAGATCCCTCTCCATATTTTAAAGGAATGCGACGACATAATCAAAGTAGTTGTCGGGTCCCATCTCTATTTGTCCCGAGGCCTCTTTTCAAGCCGCAGCTGTCAGACGACCTATGCATCTTCCCTCTTTCTTCTTTTCTTTAATAAAGAGTGTAGGGACCTTCACTTGCAATTATCCGTTGTCTTTTGTGAATGCGGTCCCAAAAGTTAATTGTTTTTCCTCTTTTGTTGCAGAAATGGCTCATGATAAGGATTATGTTGCTGTCATCGTTTACCACGGTAGGGATTTTATGATTGAGTATGATGAGTGGGAGTATGAGGAGGGGAATAAGGATACTATCTTTGTAGATATAAAGAAGGCATCTTATATTGGATTTGTTAGGGATATAGTGACATTTTGCCTTGCAGAGTACAAAAGTTGTTATACTTTGTTCTTGGGAAAAGCTTGAGAGATGATTTGAGAGTTTTGGAAAATGATAATAGTTTTAGGGATGTCCTATATCATTATCTTCATGGCGAAGAGGTGAAAGTATTTGTTGAAAACAATAGTGATAGTGAGGACGAAGATGATGACAGAGATAGCACCCAAGTAGGAGAAGGAGGAGATGGTATTCAAGCTAGTACTAAGGTTAGGGATGAAGCAGGGCATGATAGACAGGACGGGGAGGAGAGGGGCGCAGATGCTGTTCACCAGAGCGATGGTGACATAGGTGATGTCACCATCACTGTATTAGATTGGAAAGTGGCTGAATCCAGTGATGGTGATGATGATGATGATGATGACGATGAAGGGTTGGCTGTTGAAAATTTATTAATCTTAAGTGACGACGATGATGAGGAGCTTACACAGTCAAGGAAAAAACAAAAGGACTTTTTGTCAGATAGATTTGCAACTTTGCAGGTAGCTGATGAAGTTCCAAACAAAGACGAATGCCCTATAGATGTTGGTGTTGCTGGCCAGGAGACAGATTATGAAGAAAGCATCGACACCACTACTTCCCAGGACGAACTTGAAGAAGATCAACGAGCTGTGCGTAGAAGGAAAAGTAAGTTTCCTTCTTATGATCCATCTGTTGCCTCTCCTACTTTGTCAGTAGGTATGAAATTCCATGATGCGATACAATTTAGGGAAGCTATACTGAAGAACTCCATTGTTGCACAAAGAAATATTGATTTCATTAGAAACACTAAGAAATTTGTAAGAGCTAGGTGTTCGTAGCAAAATTGTCCATGGAAAATTTACGGCGCGTTTGTTAAGAAGAGTGGGTCTTTCCAAATTAGAACCTACCAAGAGAAACACACTTGTTCCATTAATTTTCAAAACAAAAGGGTAACAAGTGCATGGTTGTCCAAGCACTTCTTCGATCTAATCAAGCTGATGCCTGAGATGAAAATTACTAACTTTAGGATGTTGGTGAAGGAGCGTGTAGGCACAAAAGAGCAAAGCAAAAGGTGATAAAGATACTTATTGGTCAGTATGCTAAGGAATATGAGCAGGTGTGGGAGTATGCTTGGGAGTGTAGACTGCAAAATCCTACAAGTAGAGTGTATGTAGAGGTGGTTGAGAGACCGTTTCCTAATCATGGGACCAAGTTCGATAAGTTTTATGTGTGCTTTGATGCATGCAGACGGGAATTTTTAGCTGGTTGTAGACGAATTATAGGATTGGACGGCTGTTTCTTGAAGGACTTATGCAAGGGAGAATTGTTGACGGCGATTGGAAGAGATGCCGATAACCAAATGTTCCCACTAGCTTGGCCTATTGTAAAGATTGAGAACAAGGACAATTGGTCCTGGTTTTTGAAAAATCTGATGGCTGACTTGGAGATAACAAACAGGGAAGGGTGGGCATTCATAAACGACCAACAAAAGGTAATGCTTGCTTTTTGAAAAATTTAGTCAATAGTTTGCTTTGTAATATGAACATGTAATTTGCTATAGTATTTCTTACTTTGAATTATTGCAGGGATTAGTTCCGGCAGTAGCCGAGTTGTTGCCCCATGCTGAACATCGAATGTGTGCGCGGCACATATATGGAAATTGGGCAAAGACCTACAAGGGGGATAAGCTGTAGTTGCAATTTTGGCAATTAGCAAAGAGTGCAAATATGGCTGACTTTAGGATAGTCAAAGAAGGACTGCTTCAGTTGACAAAGGAAGGTTATGCTACCATATTTCAACTAGAACCGAAGCATTGGTGCAGGGCATTCTTCAATGAGGAGTTCAAGTGCGATAACGTCGACAACAACATTTGTGAAATATTTAATTTGAAGATAATAGATGCCAGATGCAAACCAGTCATCTCAATGCTTGAAGATATACGAGTTGCGGTTATGACTCGGCTGCAGAAACAAAGAGATGAGGCTATAAAGTGGACAAGACAATATGGTCATAGGATTGCCAAGAAATTGGATGAGAACTTGGCTGCAAGTAGGCATTGTCATCTCATTTGGAATGGAGATGACGGATATAAGATAATGAAGGGTATTGATAAGTATGTTGTCAATCTAGGAAGCAAGAAGTGTTCATGTAGAGCATGGCAAGTAAGTGGAATTCCATGTGCACATGCCATATGTGCCATCCAGTTGAAGGGCGACAATACAAATGATTACATCGATGATTGGTACCATAAATCAAAATACCTTGCTTCCTATCAATTCATGATGCAGCCAATTAGAAGTAGCAAGTTTTGGGAGCCCACGGATCATGAAGCACCTAAACCTTTGCCACTGAAGAAGAAAATTGGAAGGGCAAAATGAAGACGAAGAATGGCGAGAGGGAGAGGTCTCGGGTCAGCAAAGAATGAGCGGGCGGGGGTGCAAAGATAACGTGCTCTTATTGTCGCCTAGCAGGCAACAATATTAAAGGTTGTCAATTGAGGAAGCAACAACAACCGTTGAGGCAAGGTGAAGGGCCTAGTGAAGAGACAGTTGGAGAAATGCAAACAGCAGGGCCAAGTGAGTCGACTGTTCTTTAGTCGACAACTAGAACCCCGGTAAGTCATGAAATTTATTTTATGTTTATGTTGCTTTGTCGTTTATCATAAAAATGTACATAATATCCTATTTGGCCTTGTATGTAATGTGTTTGTTAGGTCACAAGAAGAACCCCAAGTAAGTCATGAAACCGAACAGCCCGGTTCGAAGAAGGCAAGGTAGAAGACGGCCACCGAAGGATTGGCCCAAGCAAAGATCACGGCCAATTCGGTTGACTGTTCTTCAGCAGCGAAAGAAATACCCAATGGTAAATTCAACCATTTGTATTCAGTTTTTTATTTTTTTTACATTATTATATGTCCCTGATGTTATATTTATGGTGTATTTTGCCTCTTTCTCAGGTTCGAAGAAAGCAAGTTGGAACTCAACTGCCAACTAAAGGGCCATCACAAGAGTCACCTCAAAGGTCACCACAGGGGCCACCAGAAGAATCACAATCACTACAAGGGGCATCACAAGTACCACCACCAGTACCACCAGAAGGAGGTGTCACTGAAGTTGAAGGGCTACATAGAAGGACAACTAGAAGAAGGCTGGGTGAAGGGGCAGCTACACAAAGGCCATCTAGAAGACGCCCAGCTAAAAAATTGGTCGAAAAAGCCCCGGCTGTAGCTGAAGGGCCCAAGAAAGCAAGAAAAAGAGCCAACAAATCACAAGTTCCTGAAAGTGACGCCCTTATTCAAACAAGAGGGGCACTTGGGAAGATGTTAAGACAATATGGTTATGGCCTTTATATAGATGAGCGTATTCGAACAGTTATTCTGAATGTAAATTTTGTTGGCTGCATTTAATTTAATTTATGCTGTAGACTTTTGCTGATAATTTATTGTTTTTTTGTAACCTGGGAGAAGTTCAAAGGTTCTTATCTCAGGCCCAACTTAAGAATCAACGGCTGCACCAACAAGAAAGAAGATAAAGAACCCAGTTGCAACTCCTTTTGAATCAATTCAGCCTACGAATTTGCAACTCCATCTGAGTTAGTGGATACTGAGAAGGTTGAAGAAGAAGTTGCACGTCCAGTTAGAAAGAGTGCAAGAATTATGAATCAAGTGAAAGGCCCATCGAAAGGAGCACAAACAGGGGGTGTCGTGCATATTGATTAATGAGATGTGACGTGATAGGATTTGTGGAACTTAGGAGTCAAAACAATTATGTAAACGTTAATGTTATAATAACACTTGCTATGGATGGTTATCTTTTTTTTTTTCTTTAGTTTGTCATTGATGTTGTGAGACTTAATTTCAATATCAATGAAATAATCTTGCGCTGCTTGTCAATTTTTGCTGTTTGTCATGGATTCTGCTTTTACTTGCTGCTACTGCTGCTGTTGGTGTTATGTGGTGGTAGCTGGAGTGCTGGTGTGGCTGGTGGTGGTGGATGGTGATGTTTGGTGGTAGTGAGTTTGTTATTGGGGTGCTAATATGGTGGCTGGGGTGCTGGTGTGGCTGGTGGAGATGCCCAGTGATTATGGGTTTGTAGTGGGGGTTATAGGCTTATGTTGCACTTACACCTGGTGCAAGTGTGCAGTTTGCACATCTTACACCATGTGTACTGGTACAAGCTAGTACAAGCCTCAGCTTGCACTAATACCTTGTGCAGCAACACCACCACCATAGTGGTGGCTGGAGCGCCTAGTGTGTAGTGTGGCTAGTGGTGATGGTTGGTGACGCAGCCGATGGTGGTGGCTGGCACAATTTTTAGAGAAAACCCACAAAAAAAATTGACACTTAACTAGTCATATTCTAAAAAACTTGGCACTTAACTGTTCAATTTTAATTACAAGTGACACTTAACCGATCACTTTAATAATAACTTGACACTTAAGTGATCCTTTTTTCATCGCGACTAGCACTTAAGTGATTACTAAATACAACTTATGGCACTCGGGTAATCACTCATGTTTGTCTTGTGTATATGTTGGTCTGCATTAAAACAGAAAAAATGATGGTAATTTAACTTATGGCAACTCCATATGACAGCACAAACAACAACAAAGCCACAATAATCTTGTGGAACAACACAAACTTCTTCGCATTTTTCAAAAAGAAAAAAGCCTACGTTTAATCCAGAACAACACCATTTTTAACTATGGCAGTCGGAGAAACTTTTTCTCATTTTCAAGTGCTTTACATTTCATCATAAAGTACAATAGACAACAAAACAACACCATAATAAATGCTTGGTAACACTTTCATTCAATTTTCATCATTGAAACTTCATTCTTGAAAGGTTTAGTTGAAGATGCTTGAGCGTGCATTGAGACTTCATTCTTGAAAAGTTTAACTGAAGACGCTTGAGCTTGCATTGAGTCAACATAGTCCAAGTCGTCCACGAACACAGATGGAGATTGCTGTCTTTTATGAAGTAGATCCAATATCACATCCGTGGCTCGGTCAGAGAATTTCGCATCGACCCATTTGAAGTATTTGCACTTCGACGCTTCTTTATATCGGGTGCATCCATAAAATCTTCTCCCAGGATTGATTCGAGTCCACAATATTCTTCTTAGACTCGATAACCCGCAAAAATAGAAAACGTTGGCCTTCTCCTTCGCTTCGGTGAGAGGAAATCGAGGCGCTGCTGCGAATCCTGCTCTCCATTTCCAAGATTCGACAAAGGAATTTTGGGCAAATGAAAATAAGGGTTTGAGACTTGGATTCGAGCACTTCAATAGGGATTTTGGCCGATTTAGGGTTTTAGATTTGGGGTGTTTGGGGAGACGATGTCATTTTTGGAAGATTTGGGGCTTTTATTATGCAGATGACATCGTTTCGATGAGTTAGAGCCGACTCAGCTTTCCGGCGAGCCACGTAGGCAATAAAAAATAATAAAATATTGGCACGTAGGATTTCCGGCAATGGTCGCCAGAGGTGGCACTTAAGTGTCCCACTTTTCAAAGAAAGTGGCACTTAAGTATACATTTTTGAAGTTATGGCACTTAAGTGTCCCCCTGTGCCAAGTTATGGCACTTGGGTTGTTCTTCTGCCCCTTTTTGCCATAGTCTTCGCCCACCCTTTGGGAATAATTACTCCTCTACAGGAGAAGAACTAAGACCAACTCCACGGAATATGACGCCAAACTAACCCAAACGAAGACCGTCTTACGCCAATTCCAAACAATCCTCTTAAGCAAGGGAGCTGAGATTGAGCTCAATTGACGCGGAGTACATCTCTGGGATGCCACCACCAGCTGGTTGTCAGCTCTTGCTTCCACGATCATCTTCAGGCAGGAAGTCAACTCCGTTGCATTGATGTGTTCGGTCATATGTATGTTGAGCACTTGTGCTTCTGATTGGAGACCGACAGTGTGAGGAGCGCAATTGAGAAAGGTCTCCGCGAAGCGAATGCGTTGGCTTTTGAAGGGCAGCATGGTCAGGTAGCTTGAACTTGCTGTGACTCCACCATTTGAAGAAAGAAATTCCACCCCCACCTTCAAAGTGGTTCGATCGAAATTCTATCACTCTTAAGATATATCTCCAAAACCCAAGTTATCTATGATTCATCCTGCATATCATCATGCCTTGGAATAAAACATAATGCAAAAGAAAGATCATTTATAAACGTGATTACTCTCAACAAGATATAATACCAGAAGATGCCAAGCCTTCGGTTGTGTTCAGACTCTGGCATAGAGAGTGAAATTGTGACCTTCAGTTCGTGTATATGAGGAATGCCATTATTGCTCTTTGCAATGGTTGCCTCCGAATGATGAACAGCACGTTCACCTAAACAGCCATCGATGCAGAAAGACCGCTTAAACAGCACAAAGGCTACAAGGTTAGGTTTAGTGTAAACAAAATTCAGGGTCTCTGTTGTCTCAATTGGTTTGGTCACCTAGTGTTTCATTGCAAAACCACCCATAACAAACCCTGAGATTATTAATCCGAGAAGCATGAGGAAGACATAGATTGAGCAACATAGGGCCCAAGAAAATCTCAACTCCAAATGCAGGTTTCTTTTACTGTCATTCAGCCACTTTGATATCAGAAATGTGACTCCTGCTATTGTTACTTTGCATATCTTCAGTAATTTTTTCTTGAGGGATGCCTGGATGTGATCCAGCGTTTGAAGTGTAAACAGCAAAAACATGAAGGGAGTAGTATGAAATCCAGATTGGAAACGCCAAGAATCTAGTCATAAGTCTCATTTGCAAGGCGGCAAACTTAATGATCAGAACTGCCAAGAAAATTATAGTGTTATGGAGCAATTCAGCATTACCTACTGATCGAGCATCCTCTGTATTTTACACTTGAGGGTGCCACTTATATTTGGTCGTTCTTCCTTTTATTTGATTTAAATCTCTCCTTCAATATGGTTTAACTTGTGCCTCAGCATTTGCATTTATAGTGAAGCCTGCTTCATCTTTTACACTCTAAACTGCATTTTCCGTTGCTTGCTCACAACCATTCAACCAGAATTAAGGGGTTGAACTTCACATTTTCCCCAGAAAGATCTCAGTGGACCTCGTTAGATGAGCCAAATTTCTGAGATTTCCAATCCTTCATTATCCTGTCAGCCCCATCCACTGCAAATTTGTGTATGGAGTTCTTAATCAAGTGAGGTTGAAGTTTGAATCTTTGGCTCATTTCTGCAAGAAGCATCAAAACAACCATTCTGGGAAGCTTCTGATTCATCCATTGCAGAAGTATTTATCACTCTTCAATGATTGGAAGCGTTAAGGGTGTTCGCTAGGCAGTGGCAGTTGGAGAAATTCTTTTGGAAAGTGAAAAGATCAGATTGTTTCTGTCTTCATTTGGTCCATGAACCAGTAAGATAGGTTCCACAATAATTTGCCAAGATCATGAACTTGGTGTTATCTTTTCACCCAGAAAGGTTCACGATAAGCTGTTGCCTTAGAATTATGATTCTGCTTTTCCTTCTCACTGTCCAACCTAAAGGCATGTGGATTTAGTGAACAGTAGCCGTCTGATTTATACTAGGCACACGTTCTCATGGCTTTTTACTATATTATTTTTTCTGCTTCTCCGTGACCTTGATGGGCTTCACCTACATACATCCATGAACTTTTTCATCCTAAACCGTACTGCAACCCCATGGAATCATAGTAATGAGAAGAAAATGGCCTCATCAATGTTTTGTTCATTTCCTGAGCTTCATTAAAAATGTGAAAATTTAGGGATTTTGAGTTTTCAATAAGTCACCGATAAAAATGAGTTGAAGATTACATGAAGTCATGCTAATGACTTTTTTTAAGAGGTCAACTTCTATTAGTGTACTTTTGTTGGGAGCACACCATAGACAATGCCTGAAATCAATAAATCTACAATTTCCTAACTGTGAGCTTAGCAACTAGACATTTTTGAAACTTTGTTCGAGATCTTAGGTGCTTTTGTCATATCAAATCGAGTTAAAACAATAAAGGGAACAAAGCGCTCTCGTGTTGGATTTTTCGTGGACGAAAAATGGTGAATTTATGATGCACATACTATACCAAAAAATTCAAAGTAGGAAAAATTCATACAATTGAGAGTTACCCAGATGAAGCCAGACCTTGTGCCTAAAGGCCAGCACAGGATCTATTCTCATGCGAGGGCTTGGACGGACAATAACGTGGTTGTACAACATCCTTCAGCCATATTCTTATTCCCTATATTTCCGCCATCTAATTCCTTTACACTATTGGATAGAATAAATGATTAACAGATAATAATTACTGAACGAATCTGAGTCCTAAAAAGCTGAGAGAAGCGTGATCTCTGAAGAAGGGCTTTCGTCCTTACTCGTGAAATAAGCTGAAGAGTCAATCCCTGGACCTTGTATGGACATGCTTCCCGGCACCTGGTCATTGTCCTCAGAGAATGTCGAGACATTTGTTTGACTATCATTAGCTAGACTCTCGAAGGCTCTGAACCTAGGATCTGGATTTGTTGCGGTGCACTTGATTATCGGTGCTGGCAACGCGCTTTTTCCTTCGAGCATGCTCACCACAGATGACATTGGTGGCCTAAGAGTTGGTGTAGGATTGGTGCATAGAAGTGCCAGGTTTAGTATTCTCATTGCCTCTTCCTCGGAGTAATATGAGCCAAGACGTGGATCCATGAGTTCAAGAACGTGCCCTTGCTCTTGCAACCCATGGGCCTTTCATCATGTACAAAAAGAAATAGAAGATTAGTCGGTTATCATGCTTTTAGAAACAGAAAACAGATTTAGGAACAATCAAGATGGAATCCCATCATGTTCATGCATTTATGTTCTCCACCGCTGAGCCTGCTCATGCATACGTATCAACGTTCTAAGCTTCTAACCCATCTTTTCTTTTTCCTTTTAGGGAGAAGTCCTTCAAAGAAATTATTCCTTCATATATTTATTTACTCTGATCGAATTTTTTCCCAATAGCTTGTTCCATCATTTAGTTATGAAGTCACATGCCATCATTCTACTTGCAAGTCCCAAAAGCAAACCAGCATAAAGTAGAGAAAGAGAGCTTCAAGTCCAGTGAAAGCTTGGCTGCATAATTTCTATAAGACTTAAGGTCGCCATACGTTACCCAATCAAGGAGATAAACAGACTCTTCCTTTGACCTATAATTTGTGTTGCTCTTTCCGCTGACAGTTTCCAAAGCGACAACTCCAAAGCTGTAAACATCGGCTTTGTCTGTCAAGTGGCCCTCGGAGCATATTCAGGAGCCATATAACCTCTGAGGCAAGACAAAATAGTAATGGTGAGTATGGCCATAGAAAGAGGACATTCAGGTAAAACATTACGGATATGTAGCAATCAAAAGCTCATTAGATAAAGTTAATTAAAAGAAGAGAATTAACCAAATAACAAAAGACTTACATTGTTCCAGCTATCCTTGTGCTGATGTGCGTATTGTCTTCTTCATTGAGTTTGGCCAAACCAAAATCTGAGATCTTGGCATTTAGTTCCTTATCAAGCAGCACATTTGCCGCTTTTATGTCCCTATGAACAATTTTCAACCTAGATTCCTCATGAAGGTAAGCCAATCCCCTAGCTATTCCCAGACATATTTTCTTTCTTGTGGCCCAATCCAACTCAATCTGTTGATCATCTCGTCCTGGGAAGAGAGAGGGTTTAGTTGAATGCCCATTAATAGGTTATTAGTTAGCTTAGGGAAAGCATCCTTTACCAAAAAGTGCTCGGGCAAGACTATTGTTCTCCAAATATTCGTAAACTAGTAACAACTGATTTCCTTCAATGCAGCAGCCGTAAAGCTTTACAAGATTTGGGTGCTGGAGAGCGGATATCATGCCTATCTCATTGAGAAATTCACGATTGCCTTGCTTTGATCTAGAAGAAAGCTGCTTCACAGCAATTATAGTTCCATTCAATAGTGTTCCCTAGATTAATCATATGAATTTGAGACTCATAACTAATCACATCTTATTCATCACAAAAAATGGTTAGCTTGACAAGATCTGGGTTGGGAAGTCTAAAACAAAGACATACTTTATTTATAGACACTTCACATTGAATGGAGAATGAAGTTATGAAAATATTGTGAATCACCTTGTAAACCGGGCCAAACCCTCCTTCACCTATCTTATTCACAGAGTCGAAGTTGCATGTAGCAGCTTTGATTTGCCTTAAAGTGAAATGGCCGATTTGGATATCTAGCCCATGTAATTCTAAAAAATAAAATAAAAATCATGGTATATAATAGGAATGCGATAATAATAATTGAAAGAAAAACATAGTTCTACAACAGACACTCAATCTGAGGAGGAATTTACCTATATGGTCATGCCTCATAGACATGCAATCCTAGTTAAATGAAAAAAAAGGCGACTTTTGTGGTCACAATTTACTTATAAGAATTCCACAAAAAAAGTACAAAGAAAGCAGATAAATACAATCTTGAATTAAGCATCATACTTGTGTGATGAATCAATAAGTGATAGATTCTTGCATGAGCAAACAAGTCAGTATGACCTCACCTGGATCTTCAATGTCTCTACAATCTAAGAATCCTCTTTGCCAAAGGACCAGTATTATCAATACAAGGAGAACCACCGAAGCTACTACAATTCCAGTGATTGCTCCAACTGATAGTCCAGTGCTTCCAAAATCTTGGTCTAAGAGTAGGAAAAAAATGATAGATTTATACGTGAATGCTTCAATGACCACATGAGGAAAGAATAATAGAGATCTGTACGTCAATGTTGACTTACTCGGTGTCACTGCAATGCCGCAAATAAGTGGTCCATAGGTACCTCTATTAGGAATGGCTGTGGTTCCCTTCCCTGACCAATATAAATGAATCTCCAAAGTACTGCCAGTAACATAAATATCATCGAAGTCCTTATCGATTCCCGTCCCAACACCTCCCGCTTCCTCTGCAATATTAAAATCTTTCAACACTTGATTGCCCTGCAGAATTAACAAGAATTTCGGTAAGAAAAGATCGTGCTCTTGTCGGACTGTTGTGTGCAGCCCTGTCACACACCAAGTCATAATAACAATTTCCCAAGTCAAATACCTTAACAGAAGACGATAACTCGATAAAATAGATGAAATTAAAATAATAATCAGGCGTCAAATTTCACTTCACTTACTTGTATCGATACATCGAATATACGTTTCCCAAGGCTGTTATATGTTTCGTCCTCGGAAAATTGAAGTTCAGCAAAATGGAGCCGCACTTTGTAACGTCCTTTCATCATGCAAAGGCCATAGTATCTGATCGACCAAGGGGAAAGGCGAGCCGTTTGGTACAATCCTGAGCCATTCACATTCATAATATAGGGGTATTCTGCTGTGTAATCAGCACCATCATTTCCCATATAAACCCCTGTGGTGCTGGAAGCCCACTGTTCTGAAAAGAAGAAGAAGAGGAGAAAAATGATGGCCCGTTCAGACTGGTGTCCTCTTCATATTGATTCCCGTCAATAATCGTTTTGTTTCCTCCACAATTGATAAACAAGGAAGAGTCTGCATAGGTCGTCAGATGATATTGCATAAGACATGATAGGGGCCAAAAGTAGCTCGACAGTTTATGCTTCAACAATAATTCAAGGGGAGACGTCGCCAGCAAATGGCGAGGCCTTGCCATCGTGGGCAAGCTTGCCCTCGCCCTCGCAACAGTGGGCAAGGTCTCACCCAACCATGGCAAGGCTGGCCCTCGCCCAAATCTAGCAAGGGCGGGCCTCGCCGATGCAGTGCTGGGCGAGCTTGCTGTCACTAGATCTGGGCGAGGGTGAGCTTCACCGGCCGTAGCCTCTGGCCGATTTGGTGACCGGCCAAAAGAAGAACAAGAAGAAAGAAAAATAAAAATAAAAATTAATAAAAAAATTCCCAAAAATAAAATATTATTAAAAATTTGCTACATTAGCGTCCAAACGGATGTAGGCATCCACGCGCCGGCCGGCCAAATTTGACCGGATGAACTGAATTGACATAATTGCAAAAAGTTTAGGACTGAATTGGTAAAAAAAAAAAAAATTTATGATTGAATTGAAAAATTATAATAAATTTAGGATTATTTTGGTAATTTTTCCACAATTCAAGCATTGTAAACTCACATTGTGCCTTCCCGCTGCAGGGTAGATCCTTCTCCAAGCACCAGAGCCTAAAGGGATAAACCAGAAAGATTGTCGGCAATAAAATTTTCACATGCAAACAATTGGAATAGCTCTTAGTCAAAGAGACTTACGATTTGTTTTGGTGAGACGTATAGCTGGAAACCAAATTACTGGAAAGTGACTCAATGTGTTAGATAATAACTCCAGAAATGTGCGGATGAGACAAAACTATAAAATTTCTGCCTTAAGAGAGAATGTGCATTGACTTACACTTGTGATGCCTGACAACTGACTGGAGAAGAACCGGTGAAATTGTTGTAAGATAAGTCGCTGCAGTTACATACCTTGACCAAGTTAGTGTGCATATTCATCCCCGTAAATAATGATAATACAACATTGGAGAGTGATATATCAGATGGGAACTCATGAGTCTCATACTAGGAATTATGAGTTAAATCCTGCAATCTATGTCAAAAGTATGGAAAAGTAAGAACGAAAAACTGGAAATTTTCATAGGAGACTAACAGATATTGCTTGCTGCTTGTTACCCAAGTGGGTACTGCTCCAGTAAGGGAGTTGTTTGTCAGGAACCTACATTCACAAATAAAAGTTATGTACTTGTCCAAAGAATTGTTTGGAATTCAACTATGCGAGGAGTATATGATATCAATGAGGAAGGAAAATCAACTACATATTTGCTGAGACATTAGGAGTGGTCAAGAAAATTTGTAGTTACATGTAATCCAGAGCAGCTCCCATCTTGTCAGGAACTTGACCAGTCAATCTGTTGACGCTCAGGTCTCTACCAAAGATGGAAAAAAGGAGAAGAATCAGATAGTTTTCTCAAGAAAATTTGCAGAAGTTCATGTAATTTGATATTCAGTTTGAGGCCTTTCTCATTCGTGAAACAAATCTCTTCTCAAAAAACGCAATACCTACTGGGACAAGTCAAAAAATGTGTTGGTGCGTAATAACCGGTCCACTGGACTTCACAATGAACAGAAAATGTATCTTACGATCAAAAGAATAAGAACAGCAGGGTTGTCCTAACTTAACCCTAATCTAACTGTTTCAGAGTAGAAGCTGAACCATCGTCGTCTATCAGCTAAGGGCTAAAGAAGAAGAAGAAATGGGAGGGTGCGTAATCGGCACGAGCCCTCGTCATCTTCTTTGCCGACCGTGTTTGCAGGGACAGCGCAACCGTGACCCATCTCAAGGTCATCCATCCTCCTCATCATCTTCTTCGCTGACCACGGGCGATAGCCATGGGCAAGGCCACCTTTGCCCATGGCCGGCTAGGCCATGGCAAGACTGGCCTCACCCGCGGCTGCCTGTGCCTCTCCCATTGAACATGAGCTCCGACGACCCACGCCCAGTACCACCTCGCCTATATTAGAGAGAGATGCAAGCCCTAATTTGTGATTCAGAAACAAACAAAAGAAAGACTATGCGAGTGGTGAACAAAAATGGCCACGTTGAACTCTCATTTATTTGTAAGAATTCCACATCGTAATGGGAAAATAAGTAAAAAAATTGACGATTTGTCTGAAATGACACTCAAATGAACAATTTTACTCTTATATGATACTTAAGTGAGCAAAAAAAAATTATATCTCTCAAGTAAGTGTCGTACAAAAGTTATGACACTCTATTACGCTTATCCTTATGAAGAAATGAATTATCCACCCCATTGTAGCAAACTTACAATATCGTCAACCGTGTCCATTCCCCAATGTAATCTGGAATTGAGCCAATAAGCAAGCAATTTCTTATAATCCTAAGATGTGAAAAAAAAAATACAATAGTTAGTGGAAATTTAGCTATAATAAAAAGAACAAAAGAAACAAATTAAATATTCATTATATTGAGCTCACAAAATGCCATAGTGTTCATGCCCTGTAAATCAGGAAAATTCGAGCTTGGACCTTTCAAATCAGATATTCTCCTGGACGCATATAAAACCACTCCATCACTTAACATTGACATTCATTCTACCTTTTTGTGCTAAAACACAATCTTACAAGATTATAAGAGATAAAGAACAAGATCAAATGCTTACAACTGCGTCAAGTTTGTCAACAAAGATATGCTTGAAGGGATAGGTCCCTCCATAGATGTGCCTTGCATGTCCCTGAAAACTTAATGTCGTAATATAAGAACAACTTTTGAGTATCTCATAAATCATATAAATAATTTTTTGCCTTAATTGAGAAGGATTGAGATACGCACAATCTTCTAATTTTGGTCCAATTGCCAATAAAATCAGGCATCTTGCCTAATAATGTGCTTCCATCTATACGACTGCAAGTGGCCTATAAATCAAAATCGCCCATAGGAAATTCATTTTTGAGAAATAAAAAGAATATTATGATGCCACTTACAAATCTTCTAAGTTCTTCAGATTGCTAAAGGATTCAGGTATTGTTCCCGTGAAATTATTAGCAGACAAAAGGCTACAAAGGAAAAAAAAATTCCAAGAATTAGGAACGGTGAAGTATCAAGTCTCAATGTATAGAACATTCAACAAAGTATATTTTCATTTCCCTAAACAAAGAGAAACTTCTTTCCAATTTAAGCACGAAGATTAAAGCTAGATCTCACAATCAAGAGAGCTCACAAATATAAAGAAAGGATTTATGAAACGTCATCCAAGCAAAGGTGTGCCACTTAATATACTCCAATTTACTTACAGTCTCCTTAAGTCGCTCAAGTTTCCAATGTTTGGCTCAAGAGCGCCTTCAAGCAAATTGTCCTCTAATACACTAGCATAACCATAAATTTATCACCGTCAAGTCTAACACATTCTCAATACAAAGGTATATGATTTATAGTAAGTCTTACAACTCTTCCAACGTGCTAATGTTGCCAATTTCCTTGGGAATACCACTTATGCGATTTCCGATTGCTGACCTAAAGTACCAAATTGAAAACAAAATTATGCTACTTTTTTAAAAGAACTCCTAATTACATTGTGATGATAATATCCAATGTATGATAGGATTAACTTACAGAATGGTAAGTGGTATCTGAGCAAGACTCGTGGGGAGCGATCCATTAATGTAGTTACGAGAGAGGTCTCTGCTTCCAAAGAACGCTCACTTTAGTACTTTTACAATTCTCAAGCAATAATTTGCTTTAGTTTCCCGCAGTTGCTACATTTCTAAGATATATACATTCTTGAGAAAAATATTGTCAATAATAAGATAAAGGTGGAACCATAATAGTCTTCACCCAACTCATAGCATGCTTTTCTGTGATTACCCCATGAAAATAAAGAACCATGGCCCATTAGTCACATTCAATTTCTTTGACCTAATTGCCTTCCATATAACAAATATCATGCGGTCAAGTCTAACTTACATTTCTGTTAGGTAAGTGAGGCTGCCAAATTCATCAGGAAAATTCCCTGTCAAATTAAGTCCCCTCAGCTGGCTGCAGCACGAAGAATAGCTAAATTGCAAATTGATGTACATGAAAGAAGGATACATGAAGAAACAAAAATAACTGTCGGATCTTCCATACATATTTGTGACGTGGCAGACTGTGCCGTTATTGAAGGAACAGTTGCAAGTCACGTTGCTCATTATTCCTAAAGCCAAGGACACATTTAGACCTTGACCCCCTTTGCATGATGTTTCGCCTACATTCCAGTATACGTTTTGCATTTTCTTGGCGATTGTGTTCAGTAAATCAACTGCAAGGACAAACCAGAAGTTAAGAAATCATTTATCAGTATCTATTGCTGGATATATGAAAGAAGTTGAGAAGGACCAAACGAACATGTACACAAGTAGGTGCTTGTGAGTTTGTTTGTGGTAATGTGGTTCCAGCCATACACAAGCTCTGATAAGTGCTTATTTTATGCAACACGTCTTGTGCATTAGCACAGAACAATTTAAAGCCAACAAAGGTAGCACCCCTCAGTTAGGATGATCATTATAATCGGTTCAACCAAAAGTAAGAAAGGCTTATTCAATCTCGGGACTGAAGAGCAATGAGTGAACTCCAGACAGTGCATCGTATTTACTTGATTCAATCAAAAATATGTGCTTATACAAGGTGCATATATGGGAAGATGAGCTTGCAAGATTAGATATAGTGCAGGCGATCATGATAGATTCATTCCACTGTCATACATAGTAAATGCCAATGCCACCTTCCGTATTAGAATAGCAGAAGAAAATCACAGATGGTTGACCAGCAGGACATTTAATCTACTTTATTCGGGAAAAGTAAACTATGTACATGTATTCGGTGAGAGAGGACTAATCTCCTATCTTCTCAAGTTTGACCAAATCGCTGCCCGCGGGGGGCTGGGGGTGGGTGGGTTTGGGTTCAAAAAACCCAACCGCTTCTTTCAATAGCGATCCAGAGAATGGGTTCACACCCAAGAAATGAATGCGATTTATTCGACCATCTTATTGATGGTGGTTTTTAGCTGGCTGATAACAGAGAGAATCTTTATTTCGTGATGATCATATTGCTTCTCGCATGACTATGTAATGGTACCTATTCTTTCCCTCTTGAAAAGAGCAGGAATCTTTCTATGCATGTCACGATCACTGCAACCAAATTGCAGGAAGCGGAGGTCAAAAAAGAAGGTCGTCTCCATGTGAATTGGTGGCAATACTCAGGAAGGCCCATCAATCACAATGATTGCTCCCCGACACAAGACCACTATTCTGACAGCATGAATTCGACGTGGAGAGATATCTAAAATAATGTGTAATATCAACATCCCAGAATTTTAACTAGACAAAGTAAAAAGATCATATGGAGTCACGTATTCTTTCAATTCTAAAACTTTAGTATATACCTCATATCTCGTTTTTATTTTAAAAAGGAAGGTATCAACTCGAACTAGCAAACTAAGAGACTGATTGTTTTTACTCCAAATAGTGTCTGATTCTGTTCTTTTGTTCCTCGGAGTAAAAAAAAAGAACCGAAATCTATTTGGAAAAAACTTTTGTTCCCGGGAACAAAAATCTATTTTTTTGTTCTCGGGAATAGATTTGGAATAGAATTAAAAAGTAGAAAAAAATAATTTCTTGTTCCCGAGAATAATTCCTAGAATCAGTTCCTATTTTTTTTTCTTTTCTTCTTCCCTTTGGCCGGCAACCTTGCCAATCAGCATGAGGCTCGGCCTCACTAGGCTAGGGCGAGGCCGACCTTGCACTGCTTGGGCGAGGTTGAGGCTCGCCTTGGCTAGGCGAGCCTCCGGCAAGCTCGTTGGACCTTGCCCAACAGGTCGCCGGCCACGGTGGTGGTCGGCGACCGGCTACAAAGAAGAAGGAGGAAGAAGAGAAAAAGAAAAAGAAAAATGTAATAAAAATATTAAAAAAATTAAAAGAAATAAAAAATTTAAGAATTTTACCAAATGCATTTCTATCCCGGGAATAGAAATTTTGAATAGTTACAAAGTGCATTCTTTTGCTTAGAAATTGTTCCCGGAAGCAGAATCGAAAAAAAAAAAAAAAATCATTTCTAATAAAAAATTATTCTCCGAAACAGAATGATTACCAAACGCGCCCTAAAAACTACTGCAAGATGTTTGTTCTTCACTCTTTAACATTCTGATTGGACGCACTGACCATGCATGCACGCATTCAAAATCGGTCAAAGAGAGATGGGCTTGTGTGGGCCCAGGCTTTAACATACTAGGTTTGACTGAATCAAAAAGCCAGAACTTCTTTTCCGCTGATTTTCCTTGAATCCTAAATTTCTTTTCCTAACAAGATCAGGATTGAAAAGGAGACTGGGGAAAAAAAGTTGCCTGAAAAACCTTAACAATAGTCTTCATCATTTAGAGTAAGGGTTTGTTTATTAACAGGCCAAATAGTAACTTCTATTCTTTTGTTCTCGTAAGTAAATTGGAACAGAAATTCATTTGGTAAATTTTTTGTTCCCGAGAATAGATTTAGAAGAGAATCAAGAAGTAGAAAAAAACTACTTCTTTATATTTGGGAATAATTCCATAATCAAGCCTAATTTTTCTTCTTTTCTCTCTCCTTTTCTTCTTCTTCTTCCTTTTGGTAGGTAGCCGGCCTTGACCATGGTTGGCAACCAGACGAGGGCCAGCAACCTTGCCGGAGCGTTACTAGCTCTCAATGATACCAAGCCACGGTGAGACTCGTCGGCCTGAGCCTCGTTGTGGCTAGGCGAGGCTCAACCTTGCTTTGGCTGGGTGAGCCCCACCTTAGTTGGGTAATGCCGACCTGGTGATGACCCGGCAAGGCGAGGTCGAGCCTCGCCATGGCTCGGGTCACTAGGGGCCGGCAACCGAAGGAAGGAGAAGATGAAAAGAGAAAAAGAGAAAAATTTAATAAAATTATTAAAAGATTAAAGGAAAATTGTTTAGACTAGAAATTTTAAGGGTTTTACTAAACGCATTTTATTCCGAAAATATATATTTTGGGCAATTACAACGCCTTCAAATGCTCAAAAATTATTCTTGGGAACAGAATAAAAAAAAAATCATTTGAGCGGAAATTGTTCTCGAGAACAGGATGATTATCAAACGCACTCTAAGATTATATGTATAATTATTGAGCAATGAGAGTATTTGGAAAGGATTCGATAATCTGATAATCTAATTACGGAAGAAGAATCCAGAATAATTACTAAACGCACCCTAAGATTATCTGTATAATTATTGATTAAAGAGAGTATTTGGAAAGGATTCGATAATCTAATTATGGAAGAAGGATCCAGATTGGTTAAGAAACGCATCCTAAGAGTATCTGTACAATTATTGAGCAAATAGAGTATTTGGAAAGGATTCGACAATCTAATTACGGAAGAAGGATTTTTAGGATAAAAGACGGGAGAGATGAAAATTATGCTTAAACTTTCCAATAAAAATAGAATTTTTAGAGTAGCTGGAGGGGCCGGCCGCCTCGGTCCCTGCTCTGTCTGCTAGGGGGACTTTTCAGAAAAGGAAATGAAAGTGCAGAAGAAAATATCTCTTGCACCCGCCAAAAATTTCCCAGAGGAATTTCTTGGACCAGAAACAAAATCGCGAAGAAAAATAAGCTGAGAAATATGATAGCAGCTCCGAACGTTATAGTTCAATTTGCGGACCTCAACAGAGAAGAGCCAGAGAGACATTCAAGATCAGAGTTCGCAAAGCAATTATCCCCAACAAAGGGGACCAAAAAGAACTTAACTACTGTCTTTAAAGGAAAGCCTTTAGTGATTCTCGCGTACCTTCCTCTGGTGGCAAGAGTTGAGCATCACACTCGAAGACCGCAGAGCAAACCACGACAAGAACGACGCAGACAACCACTCTGAAAACTGAACCCAGGGGCACCACCATTGTTAACTTCCGCTGATTCCCAGGCGCGACACCAACTCAAACACCGACCGCGATCCCCTCGAAAAACCGTTTACGAGTGCAAAACGACGCGGAGGTGCTGCCTCGACCACGACCAAAACAGCGCAAAGAGACGCAAGAGAGGAGCGATTTTGGAGAGGACGTGAGATGAGGTATTTTTCGAGCGTTTTGTGTTTGTCGTTCTAATCTGCAGTGTTTTGCTTTATCCATGATGAAAGGAAACTTTTCCTTTTTCCAACACAAGCACGTGGAAAACTGCCAAACAAAACACAGATCTTTCTCTCTCTTATGAAAAATGCGTGGCCAAAATTTCACCGTCTCTTTTCCAAGCTAACAGCACGTTAGTCAATCGATCTCGAAATGTTTGTCATTAAGGCAGCACAAGATAACGTTTCTATTCTTTCGAATTTCTGTTCTTTTGTTTTTCGAAATAAAAAAGAACAAAAATCCGTTTGGTAACGTTAAGTTATTTTTCTATTCTCCAGAATAAAAAATTAGTCTGGGAATAGATTTGGAGCATAAACGAGAAGCAAAAAAAAAAATAGAAAAAAAAAATCAATTCTAAATAAAATGTGGTTTGAGTTATTTTATTATGACAATTTAATAGGCAATCTTGTGTTATTGATTGAATCAAATAATTGTTTACCTATTTATTAGAAATTTAGTAAAAATTAGTTCGTTTCCACACAATGCAAAGCATTAAAATGATTTATTTCTCTATCTATCATATATTCTTAAATCACCTTGATTTAGGTTTAAATGAAAGCTAGATAATTCATGATGATACATGCAATCTTTACTAAGATCTTATTTAAATAGCGATATCCAGTAGGCTTTTTAATTGACAGCGTACTCAAATCTTAATTTAAGATAAGATTGGTGGGACGTTATATATTTGATAAGTGATATACTTTTTCCATGGCTCATAAAAGGGGCAGGTTTCAAATGAATACCAATGGCCAATTTGGCAATAGGACAAAGGATGGTTCAGACTTGATGTGAGTGGAAAGGAGTTAATATCCAAAAATTGGCAAAGTACAGAATTTGTTCTTCTTCAAAATAAGTGGCCGACCTCATCCATCCACATTATTTTTTTAATCTGCGTTCTTTTCATTGGATGATGACATGTGCATTTTAGATCAAAATAAAGTTAGAAAATATCAAAATTAGGAACATGTGAATTGAACTAGAATATAACAAAGGAGTAGAGAAGTTAAATATGTGGCGGTCATGGGTTTCTTCTTATTAGACTTGAGGGAGAACGTGGGTCTCAAAATTTAAGATGGGTCGAGTCACATTAGACTCTTTAACTCATATTATTTATATGCTGAAAGTCATATTCTACCTACCTAATATGATTATCTTCCTGCATTTGATGCATTCACTAGTTGAATGAAAATCTTCTACCCAACCCTCCAAATCAACTTTCAGCTGCATTAATACATGTACTATTCATAGTTGCAATGTGTAAAGACATTCATGGAAGTATCGTACAGATTTGAAAGACTGACATTTCTTTTGAACGCAATGAAGCATTCGACTGGAAGTTTCCTATCAAAAGAAACAAGGAAGAGGGACATGGAAAATTCAAAGAAGCTCATTAGCACAAATTTAGCCTTCTAGAGTATGAACGCAAAAATGAATTGCCAAATCATGGAGGTGGGGTTCTCAGTATCAGCCGTAACAAATAATTGTCTCTGGAACTCCCATAGTCAATGCACGTAATGCACGCTGTGCACGTTCCTCATCGACAACAAGTCGTAGAACCACCGGTCAAAGACCGTCCCCTTGTTGCATGGTTGACTGGGCAGTCCTTGTCGAGATTTTCAAAAATCACCCTGCCAACATTAATTAACCCAAAAAAAAAAAAAACAATAAAAAGGCGATGCATCGGGTCATCTTTAAGGAAGCGACATCATAGAATAGTCTGCTAATAATGTTTCAGGCGGCTAGGCAAATAAATTGACTAGAGGTCCTATTTTGACGAGTTGATTTTTCCTCATTCAAGTTGAGAATAGTGATTGAAAAATGTAATATTCTGGATAACATCAAATGAAGAGCCTACTTATAAGCTTTACATGATAACTATAGAAAAACAAATCAAGACCAATTAAAAGAAATATGCAAAACCACATAATAATATATAAAATCATAGAATATTTTAAATATATCTCTAGCGATCCAATTGACTAAATATGGCTTAAGAAATCTCTTATCTTTAAATTAGAAGCTCAAAAGGAGAGGTGATTGAGATTTGACTATTTTCTTATTTGTCTAATTGAGAGATTTACTCTAGTCCAGTTAGTGGGGTTGAGATTCTTAGACAAGCCAAAAAATTATTGAACACATATGGTAAGACGGAAGTATAAAAATAATTATGGCCCACATGATATTATTAATTAAGATCGCTCTTTTTCCACTCATCATTTAGCTTCAACACTCCCTTCCACAGTCTATTGTCCATATTACCCCTCGCATTTTCCTGCGTATCCCATAGTCAAATGAGGGGCCCATTTGGGGTCTTTTTGTTTTTGGATGTGGCTAGTATAATTGTATGGTTATTTTAATCTGGTAACAGTGCAAGGGCAGCCACGCATTTCACTTTAGATGGAAAGGGCAGGTGGCATTTCACCAAAAACAAAAACTAATTATGCTCCGCAAAGATAGTAGATTGTGAACTTTCACATCTTTCTTTAGGGGTATACACAAAAACAAAAGTTCTTTTATTTACGCACTAAATTCAAATTAATCTTGCTTTTATAAGAGAAATATACCAATCTTTCTTAATTTTTTCAAACAAAAATGAGAGATATCTAGCACAGAATTTTAGTCATAATTTGTTAACATATTTATTTCATATTGAAATAAAGTTGATTAAACCGATCTTTTCTAATATTTTTCAAATGAAGGAATGCGTCCAACAATGGTTTGATTGATGGAAATTGTGTTATCGCAAACATCAAGATATATTATTCAATTGTAGATACTAGTAATCCATGAAAGGGATTGTGACATGAGGACACATCAAATATGCGTCCACTTACGTGTTATAATGAGATTTAAAAATTTTATTAGAGTAATTTCTAAGATGGCTTGAGAATTTTAAACTCATAAAGAAAGATAGCTAAGAATTTTTTTGTATAGCTCTTTTTTGTGGCCATTAGGTATAAATTCATAATAAATTAATTTTATACACACGCCAAAAAATCAAATATAGCTTTTGATCATGCTTTTTTTTTTTTTTTTTTTGACCGCGAGCGACTCTTCTTTGGACAATTAATGGCTTTCCCGCTTATGCTAATTTATCTGTCCTTCTTGTTCTGGTTTGACCAACTCAAAATGGTTAAGTCATGGAAGAAAGTTTTCCTATATGAGATGCAAGTGATGGTGGAATCCGAATCATCCTTTCCGATTTGAGAAGCAACCTTGGTTCTTAGCCATATGTAATAAATGAATAAATAAAAAATTCCTCCCAGATTCTTTACCAATATGATTTACTTGATCATTTACTTAGTAGATGAAGCAAGCTTGGTGGACTGGTGCAATTTAGATACATGTATCCTATTGAAAGTTAATTATTCTCTCAGCTCGGTAGTCTCTTCGTATCCTTTATGCATGGATACTAATCAAAGCTATAGTTATAAGTCATTAATGCGGTTCAAGTCCAATGTGCAATAAATGTCATGGGAGTGTTTGAGTCTTGTAACCAGGATACTAGGCTGACAAGTTGGTTATGAAACACTATGCGAAGCACAGGCCAACCTAGTAGGAATCCTTTTTGAGTTCCACCACCTCACTCTAGGTGCAGGAGATTACTAAACCTACCTACCTAATGGTAGAATTCTCCGAAGAAGAGATGGGGAATTTACCTTCCCTCCTAAAGGCCCACTAGTCTCTAGGTGTAAATTTAGGAGGGTATACGCCCAAAGTTTTATGTCCCGAATTCAAACAAAACAATTTTACAACATACTCAGATCTTCAAGATATATTAATCACATAGACACAATGGTCAATTGACTTCATAGGAATACCAATGAACTCACATATTTCATAACATGCGCATACACACGTCCCATCTTTCATCCCAAACAGGCCCGAAAATTGTCCCTTGCGGGGTTTTGGAAAGATTTCAAATTTAGCCTCCGTTCGTTTCACGGAAAATAACTTCCAAGAAAACTTTTTCCTAATTCTTCGGCATTCGATTCACAGAAAATGAATCAAGGAAAATGCTTTCCGCTGATAAAAAAAATATTTTCGAAAGTGAGGAAAATGTTTTCCACTTTTCAAAAAGTAGAAAACATTTTCCATAACTTCTACCACCTCACTTTCTTTCACTAAACACATTTTTCTTTTTCTTTTTTTAAATCAAGTTTTTAATTTTTTTTTCTTTCCTTTTCTTTTTTTCTTCTTCCTTGACCAATTGCCAACCATGGTGGCGGCCGACGGCCGACCACAGGCTAGCTCGAGCCTCGCCACATGCCAACGAGACTTTGCCTTGCTTAATCTAGGGAAGCTGAGCTCGGCCAAGGTGGGCAAGGCTCAACCTCATCGAAATCTGGCAAGCTCGAACCTCACTAACTTGGGGCCAAGCCAAAGCTTGCCAATGGTTGATCGTTGGCCATTACCTTAGCCGACAACCAGCCAAGGGCAAGGAAGAAGAAACAAAAAAGAAAAAGGAAAGGAAAAATATTAAAAATTGAAAAATCGATTTAAAATAATAAAATAATAAAAAAATTATTGAAAATGAGTACATGCAGGAAAATATTTTCCTTACTGAATAAAGATTTTCCTTACCGAACCGCGGAAAATATTTTTAATTCATTTTCAAATTTCAGCAAAACACTAGAAAACATGGTTACTTTCCTAGAAAATAGTTTGTTGGAAAATAATTTTCAGAAATGCTACATTTTCCATAAAACAAATGGAGCCTTAACTTTCTAAACTTCAATGCTTCCATTTATTTCTTTTTGAAATTTGAGTTCGTAATATCAAGTCTGTCATGGTAGCGGTCTTCTTATCTTTTAGCGAGATTTATGTATATTATGTATTAACTAGAGCTAACTTATCCCCGGGAGAGAAAGAGAGAGATGCTCGAAAAGTGACTTCTCATTGTATAATTACCTTATTCTTCTAAGTGATGTATAACTACAAGTCGCATTTCACTTGACTGGTAAGCGACAATATTACGTGTTTAGAATTCATAGTTAAAGTTAGACATGGAATTTTCAAAGCTCTCCTAAACTTCTCATTTTGACTATAATTACGTTGGTTGACAATATTAAAATAACCCTCAATAACTTTACGTTAATTTGATTAGACATGCATAAAAGATGACGTTTTGCCTAAGGTTTGTGCATGACTTCACCCGTGGAACCATTCTTTTATGGTATAAGACTCCAATTGTTTTATAAAAAATGAATTATTTAAAAATATATATTTTTAAATATAACCGTTTATATCACTTATAAAAATGTACGAACCAAAAAGATTTCATTACCGGTGAATATATTTAGATATAAATTGTCATTAATAATGAAAATACTTTTCATTAACTAACTATTTCAAATAATATAAGAAATCAATTTTAGGAAAGTATTTTATAAATTTTACAACCAAACATATCTCAAAAATTTACATTTTATTGCACGGGGCGCAAATTTTCTGGGATTTGTGGCTACAACTTCTACAGTAGAACGGAGACAAAAGAGGGAGCAAAGATTATCGTCTGCCGTCAAATTCGACCAAATCTAATTCGATGACTCCATGACCGTACACTGATTGGAAAATTTCAGCCTTTTTCGACTGTGACTACGCAAACAGTCAAAAAAATTTCAAATCTTTAACGGTGGCTACGCGGATGATTTGGCTTTTTTATTTAAAAAAAAAAAAAGGAAATTTTGTAGCACTTGAAACTTTTCATTTGCCTCAAGAGTTCTCATATGATCTTTTTATGATTTTTCAATGATTGAGTTTTAGTTTAAATTTGGTGGGAAAGTTCAAAAAATTATTGGACTTTCTAGAAGCCAGAACAAAGAAAGTCATGCATAGACACACGTATCTGCACACTTGTTTGATCCTTGTAATTTTTCTAATATTTTTTTTATGATTAATATTATGAAAAACTCAAAATCGGTATATATGTGACAAATTTATCCCGAAAACTGATACATTTGTAATAAATTTATCCTCTATAATTTTCATTAAATTTTACAAATAAAATAACTAAGTTAGATGGCATGTGACAATTGACGGATATATTAATTTAAAGTTTTACTCTCTATATAATTATCATAAATATATAAGTTAACTCGATCTAACAAAAATTGTGGAAGGGTAAATTTATCAGATTTTTTAGTCTTTTACGAGCAACTCAAGAAAGAGAGTAACCACTGAGATTTGCTTCAGTAGCTACCCTTGCAACATAGAAGGAGAATGTGAGAGATTCGAATCCCCACATTTTTAGGAAGATTGGGTTGGGAACGATTTAGTTTTAAGTGTAAGTTTCGACTCTCATGTCCTGTAAGTAGTCGGAATAAAAGTCTGAGAGTGAGAGTTAGAGTAGGAGTAGAGTATGATTGACAAAAAAAAAAGAAAGAGAGTTGTGTGGTTGACTAGGATTATTCTATTTTCATTGTGAGTGGGTGAAAGGAAACACCTGTCAACATTGATGAAGACTTCAGATAAAATGGAGTATGAGCAGCCATTATGGAATGGGATAGACTAAGGACAACTCAAATACTGTTTGAAAGTCCGGAGATATCATTATACCGTCAAGACAATTTGTCCATTATTCATATTCGATGTATCTAATATCGCCAATTACATGAAAACTATTTGGAATTAAGGCTATTTGTGCAAATAAAAAGGCTGCACTTAATGATTTAAAAGGTTTGCCAGATGTCTCATCGACTTTCAAATAGCCAAGTCTCCATATAGATTGCTTGGTTATGACCAAACTAACAGAAAAAGAAGAAAAGAAAATTGTCCGAAAAGGTGAATCTAATATTTTTTTCAAGACAAATTAATCAATTAATGAAGTTTCTGACGATTGTGGAATTTGGACTCTACTATCCATTAGGGTCTAAGAAGCCAAATGCAAGACGTAATCATGGCAAAATGAAAGTAGTCGAAAAAACTATTGTCGTTAGAAAAACGAAATGGAGGGGAAAAATAAAATGAAAGAAAAGACTTTTATTTAGTACGTCAATGATATAAAAAAGTTATTACACGAGAAGAGTTGAACAAAAGCTTGTTGCATCATTCTAGATAAATAAATAATGACACAAATAGTTCATAAACTTTATCTCAATATAATTTGATCCCTGAACATATAATTTGTTCAATTTGATCAATAAACTTTTTTTAATGTGTAATGCGATCCTTGAATATATAATTTCTTCAATTTGGTCCATGAACTTTATTCCGATGTTCAATATGGTCTTTGAACTTTATCCTAATATTCAATATGGTCCATGAACTTTACTCTAATGTTCAATATGGTTCTTAAACTTTTAATTTTTGCAATATAATTTTTAAACTTTGATATTTATTTAATTTAGCCCCCGAACTATATGAAAATGTTCAATATTATGTTTCCATTAATTCAAGTTCAAGACAACATTGAACATTTTCATATAATCCTAAAATTAAATTGAGCATGTATCAAAAGTCCATAGACCATATTTAACAAATTAAAAATATAGAGACCGCATTGCATATTAAGTCAAAAGTTATGGATCATTTACGTTATTTTTCCTTAGATAAATATCGATGGGAGGAAGACTTGGGTCGTCTCTCTCGCACTTTCACACATTACTCTCGCTCTCCCATGGAGACATACAAGAGCAAAAAGTCTTTGCCTACCCTCCTTTTCATCCATAAATGCATGAAGCTAGACCACTCACTTAGGGTGCGTTTGGTAAAATTTCTGTTTAAAAATTATTCCTGGGAATAGAAATAGAAAAAAGTATTTCTGTTTCTGGGAACAATTTTTGAACAGAAAAACACGTTTGGTAAATCTGTTCCAGAAATATAAAAAGAATAGAAACACGTTTGGTAAATTTGTATAATTTTTTTATTTCTTTTAATTTTTTAATATTTTTATTTTATTTTTTCTATTTTCTTTTTTATTTTTCTTATTTTTTATTTATTTTTCCTTTTTTTCTTTTTCTTTTCCTTTTTCCTTTTTTTCTTCTTTTGGCTGGCTCTTCCTCCCGGCTCTTCCTCCCCGGCGTCTCCTCGCACGAACGGTGACCCGAGCCACACCGTCGTCTCCCTCCACCGCATCGGCGACCGCGCTCGATGCCTCCTCGCCGCCACCGTACCGGCCGTTCGTCGGAGCAGCCACTGCGCCCCGCACGCTGCGACGCCGGACCCACGCCAGACGACGTTGCCGACCTCTACGTCCCCGATCCGTTGCCTACCTCTCCGTGTTCTCCCCTCGCGACACCGACCTCCACCCGAAGCCTCCGCCGACAACCCAACGACGCCGGAGCCCCAAAGACCACCCCTCCGCCTCACGCCCGATCGACGCAGTCTCGAGCCTCCGTTCGCCACCGCCGCATCGGATCTCACCGTGCCGTGACCCACGACTTCGAGATCCGCTCGATCGTCGACCCCGCGCCGGCCCACGACTCGACCGGCCGTCCTCGCCGCTCCCCACGCCGCTAGGCGAGCTCGGCCTCGCCGGATCTAGGCGAGATCGAGCTCGCCCAGCCAGGCGCGAGGTCGGCCTCGCCGCGCCGGCCCACGACTCTCGCTGGTGGAGACGCTCGCAACGGCTGTCGGCGCCGGAGAGGACGACAGTGGAGAAGCCAAATGGTCACGAGACAGAGGCGGCTGTCGGCGCCGGAGGGTGGGAGGCGCCGAAGAAGACAGATCGCAGGAGGAGACGCTCGGAGGAGGAGAGGGCAAGGCCGAGCGAGAGAAACGATTTTTGTTTCTCTTTTTGTTCTTCAAAGTTGTTTCGAAATAAGAAACAGAAATTTTTTGTTTCTTATTATCTGTTTCCTTTTGTTCACTTGGGAACAAAAGAACAAAAAAGGAACAGAAACGCAACCAAACGCGTTTGTTCCTTTTTGTTCCCGAACAAAAAAACAGAAAAAGTGTTTAAAACCAAAAAAAAGAAATGAAAACAAACGAGCCCTTAACAATCACCTCTCTCTCTCTCTCTCTCTCTCTCCTCTTGAGCTTGAGACCGAAATGATGACGATTCTCTTCTCAACTCGACCTTTCTTCATCGTGCTTGTCCTTCCCTGCACTACTAATTTAGGACATATTTGGTAACCATCTTATTTTTCTATTTTTGGTTCTTTCATCCTCCAAAATAGAAAAAAAAAAAAAAAAAAAAAAAACAAAAACAAAAAAAAAAACAAAAATCATTTAACAACGTTAATTAGTTTTTCTATTCCTTGAGGAAAGTGGCTATGGAATATATTTGGAATAGAAACAATAAGTAAAAAAAAATCTACTTCTTTGTTCCTGGTAACAGAAATGAAAAAAAATATTTCTAAACAGAAATTGTTTTCAGGAACAGAAATATTACTAAAAAAATCCTTAGCTGTTGCCGCCACTCTTTTGCCTGATGACGAAGGTGAAAAATAAATAAAGATAGAAATCCACCAATTTGACAAACGAGTTCAAATTCCCGTGAAATTAGTCCCTTCTGATGACACCAACTTCTCGACATCGGTCAAGTTGGTGCCGTGATTGGGCATTCCGGATTAGAGAAAGGTTGCAACGATCAGGGTTCGAATTGTGCTCAGAAGCGAAAATATCATTTCCCTGGTGAAATAATGCAGTACAACAGAAATCGCAGTTTAATAGACAAAGCTTCAGGGAAGGTGCTAATTTTGTATCCTTCTTGATGAAGGCATTATAGGTTTTGCATCGGTTCAATTTCATCATACGCTTAAGAGACATTTACGAAAGAATGTCGTAGATGTGCACCTATATAACACAAACTAATGCGTACAAGAAACTAGCGTGTTTACTTTGACCTGTTATGTACATATCAGGGACTCAAAAATGAGAGAGCAAGAGAGCAAAACGCATCTACCATTGTTTTCAACCACACAAATACGGAAAAAATTCACTTCCTAATGAACTTTAGCTGCAACTCCTCAAGGCCTATCAATCTCCCATTGCATAACGCAAACATTTGCTCATTCCCTATCTTCAGCTTTATAAAGAGATTTCTTTTCAAATATTCTAACACTCTACCTCACGTATAAACTGGACTTTAGCCTAAACCTAAAACATCAAAATATGCAATTGGACTGTATAATATTGGGATGCATTGATGAGACGTCTTTGCATCTCAAAAATATATGGTAATGTGCAGCTAGTTTTTGGAACCTAGTTTTAGGAAATTAAAGGATAGATTTTGATGACGCTGGTTATATTATGATTGTTGGTTGTCTCTAGAGCTCTTTTCAAATATTTTAACACTCTCCTTCACACAAAAATTGGACTTTAGCCTAAACCTAAAACATCCAAATATGCAACTGGGGTGTATAATATTGGGATGTGTTGATGAGATGTCTTTGCATCTAGAAAATATATGGATTGTCCAGCTAGTTTTTGGAACCTAGTTTTAGGAAATTAGAGGAGAGATTTTTTATGACGCCGGTTATATTATGATTGTCAGTTGTCTCTTTTCATTTGAACTCACTCTAAAGCTCATGCTTGTCATTCAATTTGTAATAACGAGCCAGCCCAAGCCCATGTTCTAATAACAACATTTCCAGCCCATGTTTGCTAAAGCCGACCCTGACCCATTTTTGTTGAAATCAATGAACCCAGCGGACAAAACCAGGAAATGAAGGGAGCTTGTCCGTGAAGAAGGGAAAAGGAAAAAGAGAGGATCGAGAAAATTTTTGCGCCTAGCCGTTTCGAACGTGCTGACAAGCGGTATCGACTCCGGATTGCAACACTTGGTAAGTGTCCAAACCTATCATTCATCTAATAGGAGTAATTTTCAAAGTAAGGTTGTAACTCCAAAATTATGTCAATTTTGAACCGGCAGCGTTCAATGGAAGAGTCATAGAGTTGTGGATTTATATGAAAATCATAGTTCAAGGTGGACCCGTAGGTTTTGACAAAAATTGATTCCAAAATACAATTTGATCGGAACAAATTTATGAAAGTTTCACGTGTAAGTTTCGCGTAACATCATAACAATGATAAACGTTTGCTATAAACACATTTTCTTGTGAGCATGTAACAGTCTTTCTACTGGTGAATAAGTGTAATTTATTCAAGTCGTTTGTCAGAGTAGTGTATTACTCAGATTTTAGTATTATTTTTTCGATTAATTGATAGAAATATGAATGTGTTAGCTCGAGTAATCTTCATAGAATGGTTTTAAGCTTTTCCAAGTGGGTGGTACTATCTTTTCTTTGAGTTTGTAAACTCATATTTTGAAAGTGATATAGTTTAATTATATTATGAGTTAAGAAATAACATTTTTAGTTGCTCATTCCCTTTGTCTTACTAAGTTCTTTAGCAAGCCGCAAGTAGAATAAGGTTTACATTATTATGAGGATATTTTGATGGTGCGATTTTTGGATACGAGTTGTTTATATCTAAGATGAGCTTGAGTTTAATTGTTAGATGGGGACAAATGTATCTTTTGATGGATTATAGAAACGTTGATATTGTAACCAAATGACTCTTTAATCAAATATATGCGGATGTATTTATTTCGATAATAGGTTGATGATGGTTATGCTTGAGGTTACGTCTTTGGGTGGAAGGACAAGCATGTCATTGCCTCTATACATGTACAGTTGAGGGCGTGACAGATTTCAAGCTTCTTCCATGGATGGAAACATGCTTATTGTTAAGCTGAACGATAGGTCAATAATATGACTGAAGTTGATGAGGACAAGCAAACAGAGGCAGAATCCAAGACCATCTAGGTCAGTAAAGGCTATCTTCTTAATCTTCCCATGTAATATTTTCCTAGATGTAGTATTGTTAAATCAAATTCAAATCTTTCTATAGACTCAGTCTTGGTGAGTTTTCACGTCAAATGAGAACCAGACCTTCAAATGACCCCGTGGAAAGGAAATTGTATGCCAACTTGCAGTTTGGGAAAAGAAAAGCTTCGAGAGATGCTACGGAGTCCAACCTAGCTGCAAGAGATCCAGGTGGTGATAGTGATAACGATGAGGATTTAGAAAGCAAAACGAGGATATCCTGTAAAGAAGATAGTTATTACTCCACCTATCTCTTTAACAATTAAGGGAAAACAGAGATAACCATTGGAAAAGTTCTAGTTTTTTGGTCATCAAAAGGACAACCTAGACCGCTGAATTTAGGGTTACTTCTTCCAGAAGATAATTCCCCTTGTCTGCTCGGATGGAAAAACAATAGGGATTCTTCATTTCCCTAAATCACCATAAGAGAGTTCCGCTTATTCAATGAGTTTCCAATTTGTCAGCCTAGTGAGGCTTGATACAATAGCTACTATCTTATGTTGCTAGTTTTAATTTTCTTATTGCAGATCTTTTGTCATTTTTACTGATTTGTTACTCCATAATCAAATTGAAATGAGTGTCCATAGCTCAAAACAAGCTATCAACAAAATACCCAGGGAAACAATTAGGCTTCAGAGCCGAAAATACTTGGGCCAACTCTAGTCAAAATACCTGATTTTATGGAAGGTGGTTCGAAAACAACTCTCCCTCTTCTCCAAGCTCATGGACGATTGCGAGGCAAATTTTGCGCATCAGTATAACATAACTATGCCTCTTTATAAAAGCTCTTGGTGAGCTTTAGAGGCGAGTACTTGAGGTAGGTTTTGCACAGAAGTGCCTTCTACTCTTTCTGGAGCTTTTGATGCTAGGAAGTCATCACTAAATCAACATCAATTCCCTGCCGAAACTCATTATTCAAGTACTAGTGCTCCTACTACAGTTGGCAGAGCCACCAAAGTCATTGCCGTTGTGTCAGCTCTTACGGTTGGAGAAGACATTCAAGGCGGTACTAGCCCAGAGCAAATGGTTGTTGTCTTCAGACTGAAGGAAGGCATGTAGTTGGTTCAACTAGTGAGGAGCGTGACAATAAAACTTGAACAGTAATATCCGATCTCTTTTAAATTTTTAAAATGAAGAGTCCAAATAAAGTTATTGGGCATTGGTTCCATCTGCTGGTTTAAAACAGTTTCTGATGAATGGGTTGTTGAACTTGTTAAAGACCATCTATCGTAGTTCTTCCAAGGTTGCAACAGACACTCCCTGGTCTTTCCACCTGCTTTCTCTCTAATGGCATTCCTTACGCTGAGGCCAAAAACACCTTCCATTCCAGGATGTTTGTTTAAAAGTAAATTCTGTATTTGTATTAATGTTGGAGTAGTGTGAACCGGCTTGCATTTGAAATCAAAGACCTTCGATTGTCCGCTCTTTCTTGATGCGATTATTAACTGTAGAATGTCTACTCTCTTTACAAATGACGATAGGAGTTGGATTACTGAACACGGGGAATCTAAAGATCGCCATGCTGAAAACCAAACCAAATTTTTGTGCATGTCTTCAATACCTGCATGCCAAATTTCATTGGCAGTGGCTGGTGTTGAGGTTTCTTTTGAATGATCAGGCTTTAATGGAAAAGCTGGAGACCCATGATATAATTATAATATATGCTATATTTCTTTGGCAGGTTAATGATAGTAATTACTAGTTCTTGAATTTTTTTTTCCACCGTTCAATGTGCCTATGTCATCTTTGAAATTTCAATTTGGTTCAATTTGGTAATTGATTTTGTTTAAAAGCAATGTTATCCCAAAACTGTTAGTTGACTTGATTTGGTTTCCAAGCTATTTTAAAATATTCAACTGACATCTTTCTTCTATCAATGAAACGGTTCTAAGTCAAGACATTCATTACAAACATGCCATCTTATACCTTCCCCCATTTAAGCTTCTTTTGTTTCATGAAAAATGACTGATTTGGAGAAAAATGTTTTCCATTATCAATAATAATTTATGTCTAATATTTCATGACTGATAAAGATACTTTTGTTCATCTATTTTCTTATGAGAATAAAAATTAATTTTAGGAAAATATTTTTCAAAACTGTCATTTTCTGCAAAATAAAATGAATCTTAATTTGGGGCCCATTTGAGCTCATTCTTATAATTTAACTTTTTTTCTAAAGAAAAATTTGAAAACATGTTTCAGACAAATTGCTCTCTTTTCACTAGCTGAAACCGTGTCTGCAATTCACTAAGTTCTTTATCTACGTTAGGAAATTTATGACGATCAATCATTACTTGCAAAGTTTCACGTTGATCTAAATTTTCAAGATCAATCATTACTTGCAAAATTTGAAATATGTTCTTAGGAATTTTTTTTTTCCAAGTTAATCTTTCTCACCATACTCACAAGAATTCTAGAGAAAGAAGCTCTTGGAGAGAAGCTCCGAAAAAGCTCTAAATTTTCAATTACTCATAAGATGATATAAATGAGGGAAGGGACCCATATATACAAGTATTCCCCTGATCATAACCATATATACAAGTATTCCCCTGATCATAACCATATATACATCTTCCCATCCACCAATTACTTGCATTAATTACAAGAATTCTCCAAAATAATGTACATCTCCCCATATTGGCCACCCTAAGAATATTAAAGAGTACACAAGTAGGAGACTCACTCGGCCTTCTTGGATCACCCATGATCCTTCTTACACTGAAAACCTTCAGGCCATGCCGCAATGAAGTATGCTACGTTTATGTATTGAGGACATCCCGAAAGGGATTGATCTGATCAATCCAAGCACACCCAGATGCGTTCTTCATCAAAATGTTATCATGGCCCGAATTTGTATTATTTAGATTAGAAAAAACCCAAGCTTATTTATGCACTCAAGTAGAAAGTGATGATCACGAAAGAATGGGGAGAGAGTTCTAGAGGAAAGCCAAAAACCCTAAGATTTTAATGTTGACTTCATGTGGTGTTTTGCCACGTACACTTGCGAAGCTGCCTGGTTATGGACATGGAATTCTTGGAGATGATTGGTTGTGTTAGCAAGCAAAAACCTTTTTTAGCAACCCTAAAGGAGAATCTTGAGAGATTATGAGGGCAAAAAGTAGGGAAAATGACACAAATAATTCATAAATTTTGGCCCAATATGTAATGTCATCATTGGACTTTTAATTCATTCTATGTGGTCCATGAACTATTCATATATGTTCAATTTAGTTCCTGAGCTTTCAATTTGTTCAATCTAATCCCCAACTTTCCATATCAAAGTTAAATTAGTCCTTCCACTATTCATAAATTTTCATAATTACAGTATTACTCACAAAATACATTTTTATTTCATTCCATTTCATAATTCAACAAAAACCTAGTTCTCTTTAAGTATATTTTAACTTATGATCTCTAAGATATTAAAAATACAACCTCATTTAGAGTTATATTATATTCAAATTCATTTTATTTCAAAAATAAATGTTTCATAAGAATATTTAATAACTATATTAATTTATCTATAGATGCCCATACTTATATTAATCTAAATATTATTCTTAATTTTTTAGATAGATAAAATTTTTAAGTTTTTATTTTGTTGCTTTCTTAATTAAATATAGTTAAATATGTGAATAGGAAATTAAAATAGTAAGAACATCCACCCGAAATGACTGTAAAAAAGGTTCTACTTTGACTATTGTAGAGATCAAAAGCTAAAATATATTTAAATGGAATTATCGCAAGATTTAAAAAGATCACAAAGTGAAAAGGTAATAAAAAGACAGCCATAGTTTTTGTTGATTTTAGGAAATGGGTGGAAATAAAAAGATATTCTAACATCCAAGCAATAGTATAATTATGAAAATATTGACTTTTTATTGAAAGTTTGGGGATTAGATTGAACATTTAGGAATTGTTCAAAAACTGTCACATCCACGGAGACCACAACCAAGGGGATGCACGGCCCCAAGCGCATCATCAAACCTTTTTCTTTTCGATTTATCTTGTTTTTTTTATGAGAATGCATGGAAACGTGTACAATAATAAACACCCAGATAACACAACAAACAACAAACAAGCAGCCAAGAGAACACTTCACAAAACACATTACTCCTATATTGTGTTAGTATATTTACAAGCCCTTATCTACGGGCCCTTTCTTTATATGTATAATCCCAAGCTCCTCTAGAGGCTGCAGCTCCAAAATTGGTATTCCCTTCGCTACACAAGTACCCTACAAGTTGGTCATAGCCCCATCGAGCGCAAACCCATTGGTCGGCCCTTGGCAGTCTGTCAAAACCTCTGAGAGGCCCCACAAGGTCGCCATCGAACCATACATACTAAGCCACATAGCGATGGGGGACCCAATCATCTAGGCCCTCTTCGGCCCATACAGTAGAGTCACACACTACGGTAGGTAGTATTGTTCTCTATGTTGATAATGTCAACAACGGACACTTCCATAGACATAAGCAAATCATGACGGGGAAGAGGTGAAGTATCCATGCCTACAAGTTCGAAAAACAATGGAGTGAGTCAAGAACTCAATAAGTAAAATCGTAATCCTCAATAGAAGGACAACTCGTCATCAAATGTAGCATGTAAACATCATTCGCACTAATGCATCAATGGTAGATTAATAGCAATTCTATTGCTATACCTCTACTATATGCATGTGATCAATTCCGCTTACCATCTATGCATGTCCTACCTTCAGCTTATCAACAAGCATATCAAACCACGCATAGCAACATGTACAAAAGGTTCATTAACCATCTCAAATAATTCTTTCCGACTCAATCAGGGCATCCAATCTTAAGTTAGGCATCCTAGCTCAACCAGGGCATCCAGCCTCAAGCCAGGCATCCCCACCAAGCAACATCCCAATTAACAACCCTTCCTTGGGGGACCTCCCGTTTCCCTTACAAGGCATTGCCCACTCTCGAGTAGCATCCCTAAACTCTCCCCGAGGCATCCCGTTGACATGGGGCATCCCATTCTCATGAATGAGGCATTGTCACCATCTCAAATGGCGATTAGTCTTATCTTTCATTTAGGTGATCACATGTCATGCATCATACAAGCCAATTCATTATCTTTCATCTTAGCTAATGCAAACAAAGCCTGAGGGCATGCTCATGTAAGTGTATGTATGTCATGACCTATAACATCATAACTATACTAATATGCCGAGTGCGGCACGTGACTCACAGCTTGAACCGACACGCCTAGTCGCCGATCCGAAAGCTGAGTGAGGCTCGAATCAACAAACCTTAATGCCAATCCAAGGCCAAGCGAGGCTCGAACCATCACACCTCAACGCCTATCCCAAAGCCGAGCGAAGACTCATCCGTGACTCATGGCCTGATCATACTTATGAATACAAGACATAAGCAAACCATACAAAATACTCATCATCATACACACAACTAATCACACGTGAGCACACATCCAAATTCAATAACACAGCACATCGCCCTAGCTAAAGGTTAGGGATTCTACTTACAGTCAATGAAGTAGCGGTGGTTGGCCAAGAAGTGGCCGAGCGACAAGGGCGAACAGCGAGTAAGGGCCGAGAGAAGGAGAGAGGGCGCAAGAGGAAAAAAGGGAGAGAGATGAGCCAAAGGTGGTGAGAATGGAGAGGTGATGCCCTATTTATAAGCCTTTCCTCATTTAATGGCCTTAACAAGTGGCCACTAGGCTCTCTTTTAGTAGCATAGCTAGTTTAATGGTGTGGCACCCTAAAGCTCTAAGGAAATGATTAAAGACCTTTGTTTATTTTCCTTATTGGTCAACTTAAGATACCAAGTCACCCTATAATCATGACTTAGCCTTTCTTGTTCTCCAAGCCAAATCTTCTAGCAATCATTACCAAATCTCCTCTTTGCCACCTAAGTTGGTGAGTCATGCCTTCATTAAATGCCTAAGATTTGGGCATCATTGCTTTGGTCATAAGTTTCTTGCTACTCAAGTAGCATTAATCATGACCAAATCCTCCTCTTGCCACCTAAGTGGGTGATTCATCCTCTTCATTTAATGATTAACATCAAAGAACATTATGCAAGCATGAGAAGGAAGCCGATGTAAGCACCAACATTATCAAACGAGAGCTTCTCATGTTCATCCACGATCAACTACACTATTTGGATCGAGGTTCATCGCGAACTCACGACCGGACATGGCTGGACGTGGCCGAGCCTAACCGACGTGGTCAGGTCCATGGTTGAGATTGGTCGACTCATGGCCAAAACTGACCAAGTGCGCATGGTTAAGCTCATGGCCAGGCGGTAGAATCGCTGAACTGATCTGCAATCCGATCCGTGACCAATCTATGATCCATCACAAACAATCCATGGTCGATTCATGACTGATCCATGGTCAAGCATGGACTCTCGATTGTCATGTAATTACGTGGGATCAATCGATTCACAACCAATACACGGTCACACAAGATTGATTCATAGTCACCCGCGGTCAATACATGATCAAGTGAAAATCACCCATGACCGATGCATGACCACGCGCGAGATCTATCCATGATCATCCATCAATCCATTATGGTGCATGACCGTCCCACGACCAACCTTTATGATCGAGCGGCTGATATGTGGCTGGATAGCTCTATTCGACTTGCGTGATCATGATCAATTCACTACCAATCCATTGATCGATCCATGGTCATCTTTCGATCGGACCTGGCCAATCCCTCGATCATCCTTCCGATCAATCCTTATCGGTCCATAATCAGTCCCCACTATTGGTGCATCGATCCCATAGCCATTTCTCATTATTGATACTTGGGCTAAAACCGTGGATGTCAAAAGAACCATTTGAAAAATTAAAAATTAAGGGGATAATTGCACTAGAAGTCTTAAAATTTATCATTGCAAATAAATTCTAAATCTTTCAAAAAGTATAATTAAATCTTAAAACTTATTATGAAAGTACAATTGGTCCTAAACTTTCAAAATGCATAATCAAGTCCTAAATTTTGTCACAAAATACAATTACATCATAAAAATTTTAAAAAGTGCAATTAATTGAAGGGTTTAATTGGTCCAATTTGACAAGTTTTAAAAACAAAACGAGACTCCATGCTAGAGAAGGAAACGGAAATCAAAAGCTCACAAATGCACCGCGCCCAACTTTAAACATCTTACGCGTGAGCGTTTGGCACACCAAAGCGAAAGTGGCTCTTGTTCCTGACAGAGGAGCTGTAGATGAGCAACTTGACGGAGCCGACGGCCCGCCACCAAGCGTCTCCCTGCAGGACCAACCGCAACACCCTCATTGCCTCCCTGCTCGCGAAGTAAGCCGAGCACTTGGCATTGTTTAGCCAATGGATCTCCGCTTTGTTGGCGGCCGCTGACCACGCAGACGAGTGCATCACTCGCTGTCGCAGCAGCTCGGAGAGAGAAGGAGTCGAGTGAAGTCTCGACGGAAACGCAAGAGAAGAAGAGGAGCGTCGTTTTGGGCCCATTTCGCTCTGGGAACGACATCCTATGGCTTAGTTGGGCTACTTAGTGGGCCAAGCGAGGCCACTATGAAAGGTTGGGCCCACTGCTTATATTATTATTATTATTATTATTATTACTTTTGCCTAATAATAATGCTGCTCAAATTGGTGGAAACATGGTTAGATCGATCCGTTGAGATCGCGCTCGAGGTTCCGCTGGCCCACTTCTCGTCTAGGTCACCGCCATGTTGTGGTTGTCAACCCAAATTGCGATTGCAAAACGATTGGTATTAAGAGTGTATTTATATATAGGCAGTAAGCGGGATTGATTTGACTAAATTAATTTAATTGAGTAATGGTTGGAATTTTGGTATTTATTTATTTTTCTTTTAATGAAAGAAAAAAGAGCTCTTGGTTTAATTTTCTTTTCTATTTTCTATTTTTAAGAAAAGGAGGTTTAATTAATCGAAAACTTTTAAGAAATTATAAGATTTGGTTCAGTTTCATACACGCCTCTTATAATTTTCTCAAACGGAATAAATCATTTCGGCTAAAATTTGCAAAACAATCAAATCAGTCTTTAAAAGTCAAAACAACTAGAAATCTGTCCTGAGTGAGAGGCATTTATTTGCTTTTCTTGGGCTTGTTTCTTGAATCTGTAGCAAGGCATAAGCATCTTGAGATGACCCGTCTTCAATTCTCTGTTAAAACCGAAGCTTCCCTGAATGAATGGAGTGCGGCAAGAGAGTTTGGATTCATTGTCACCTCGCTAGCGCGTTCGCCTACCTTGAGAAGAAACTCGAGTTTTGGCGAGGCTTTACATAACTGGTCGCAGCTCAGATTCATGACCACCATCAAGAGAGTGCAAGATAGGAGCAAGAACAAGAGGGTCCATGATCTCGAAATCGCCATCGATGAGAGGGCCATTGCAGTGATGCGTGAGCTACTCGGCTTCACAAGGGAAAAGAGGTTGGTAACCGATCAGCTCACGTGCTTTCGACGAGAATCGTGATGCCTGAGAAGCTGACGAGACTCCTGTTGAAGCATTTTGGCTTTTTCTACGTCTCTGAGAGGGGGACTTGACAGGAGCTTATGAAGATGCGGAGCTGATTCAGAAATCTCCGCTGGTTATTTGGAAGGAAAAGGTCCTAAACCTTATTGGTTAGAGAGGGAGGAAGAAAAAGAAACTTTTACGGACTTATCGGATATGGAAGATAATGACGTGCTCGAGGTTAGCTCTGAGGATGAAGATGCAGCTTGACCAGTAGGAACCATCAGTGAATTGGAGGATATTGCAGGTGGAGACAGCTCCTTCATGGATATTGTGAAATTGACAAAGCAGACAAGCCTCATAATTCGATTTAAGGTCAAATGCTCTTCTTCGAGCTGTCAAGATAACTTGCTTTTTCAGTCTTTTTCTTCACAGGTTCAAAGTTTTGGGCATCTGCTGTATAGATTTAATTAGACAAACTCCCATTTACATCTGTAAACTAAACCAATAGCGGACTGATCCAGCTCATTCCTCATTTGTCCTAAATATTGCCCCCTGAACTCCTGAAATCAATGATTCCGAAAGCATGTGCACATAATTTTTTAGGCAACTCTCAGGTCACCAGCAAGGACCTCAGAAGCAGTCTATGTGCAGTGGCCAGTTCAATCTCAGTTATCGGTCCAACTTAATACTTACTGCAAACCTAATCTCCTATTCTGAAGATGAACTTGCCACCCTGCATATGAATCTCAAATGTTGGGTCAAAGAGATGATTTGGCGGTAGCTATCATGGAGAACAAAGCCTATCTGCCACTATGATGATCAACATTCTTATTATTGCAGCAGTTACATACGTCTCAAGCCTGATGGAGTCCTATGACCTTTCAATAGCATGCCTGCGCCACTAAGTTCTTAACAGCATGTAAGGTTGTCTTATTTAAATTCGATTGGCTTAAGATAAATCGCAGCAGCAGAAAGGATACTTCAGCCTCAACCTAGCGATATATTTTGCATTTGATACACAAAGGTGACAATGTAGTTGAAAAACCTTTTCAGGTAAACATCACAGTAAGAGAAAGTATTTCATGTCATTAATGAATGGTTTGCTGTCAAGCACACAAAACTTAGGGGCATCCATGACAAGGGAGACAAAGTGTCAACTGCAGAGAAAGGAAATGAACAAGTGCTTGGGACATCCATGATTGGAAGTGACTCTGAAGGTGATGATGGACAGATGTCACCCTGCATATCGAATATTAGGATGCAAAAGAAGACAGAGGAAGCTGTCAATACGATGACTAATATCAAATTGCAGATTAACAAGAACTTTGCCTGGCCTTCCTGGTTGGAGAGACTTCTTTAGTCCTTCGCGTCAGCGATGCCTCCTGGTGTTATCTGAAAAACGTGTGTTTGTCAAGTTCAACATATATGGAATATCTCAATCTCATCTTATTGACAGACCAGCTTGCTAAATTTTCTGACAAAATTGAGTGATGGTCTTGATAGATGTGCATCATCTACGTAACAGAACAGCTAATAATAATATACCAGTCCTATTGCTATCTTATTAGGTTCCGCCAGTATAGCAGTTCAGAATTTGATTTGATATAATATTAATAGATATAAGGCATCCTCCAAATAATTCAAATCGAAGCACTTGGATGAGGAAAATTCTCGATATCCACTTCTTTTTGTTTAATTCCTCTGTACAAAATTCGCATACAACGTGTTCATGGATCTCCTGGCAACATCAAGTATACTGTGAGTATCATGCTTAGATCAGGTCTCCACCAATCCCTATGTAGACACAGTATCAACTCTCTCACAGATTTTGATGTAGACTTCTAGATATTTTACATAGTCTCTGCAGTATGATGTGATAAATTTCAATAAATTATATAACTAGAGGAAGATCTGGCGCAAAAAGTATATAGCTTCAGCTTCGGGTAGGTTGGGGGCATCAAACACCTTGCAGACATGCTTGCTTCCCTCTGACTTTCCTAAACATCAACCTAATTGTGGCTGCACGAGCCAGAACATGCCTGCCTGCAAGTTTCATTGGGTCTGATGACACACCTCCGCGTGGATCAGCTAAGACTGAAACGAACAAAGACAGTCATAAAATAAAAATCCTTTTCCTATGTCATGGACTGCAGCTACTGTATGCATCACCAGTTTACACCAAACAGCTGGTTCTTGAGATTTACAAGAATTTGTACGAGCTTTGTGCAGTCCCCAAAATGCTATTTGTCAGTGTGCAACCATCAAAGGGCTAAATTGGATAAGAACTTTGAATGGATGCAGGACTATGTGGGAGAAATGAGATGTGATGCAGTACCTTGATTGGTCATGAACACTGCCACGTTAGATTCCTCAGCTATCTTAATTAAAAGTGAGAGCATTTGTGCCAATTTTTGCTGCAATCCGGAATTCGTTAGTGTCAAACCAGATAAGCTGCAGAATAACAACTCGCATGATTTGATGGTTTCAGGATCAACCTGGCGCTCTGCAAGTTCTCTTCTGGTAAAATCCACTTGGAAGAGAGTGATCACCGAATCCACAATCTGAAAATGGCACTCACCATAAATCAACCATCCAGACCTCAGAAAATCTGTAGGGTTTGATTCTTGAGCAGTGTCTCACCAGTAATTTGAATGGTTTTTCAGACATTTTGGCAGCCAAACCAAGAAGCAAGTTGTCCTGATGCTCAGAAGTAGAGGGATGGGCATATATGATCTTCAAATTCATGGAAAGACTAGATTACAGCAAGTACACTAGCCAAAAAAGTAAGAGTTGCCACCAGTATAGAAAGCACTGCTTACATTATCTAGGACTGCACCAGGATCCATGCCAAATCTCTCGGCAATTGGCATGATTCGATCAGGACAACTGCAGGTGTACTAAGTTAAGAAAGTGCACATGCGCTCACATGGAGAGACGACGTTTATGAAACACAAGCAGCTTTGTCAAGGTCAAGAAAAATACAGACAGATTATCATAGGATACAAAGTCCTTGTGTGTCAATATAAGCAACCTTGCCATTTCCTCCTCTCATGTGAGTTGGCAGCTGAAAATTTTTTACGAACATGGAATCCACAAACCATTAATAAAGAATGATTGAAAACAGGGGTATAATACTGTTGTAGGATTTGCAAATAAAGTAGAGTATCTTCAAGCATCACATTCAACTAATGATCAACCCAACTCAGAGTCTGACAATAATTAAGGCTTTTACTCGGTTATGACACAGTACAAACTCTTCTGGCCTTTTCCTGCTTGGTTTGAGCCACTGTATATGCGTTCCAGTACACTGACTGCAGATTACAGAAAATGAGATTGCCATACTTCCAGAATCACCTAATACACATGTTCTGATGCCAAGATCACCCACATCTTTATTCTTCGTAGAAATTCAATCATTATGTTACTATATAGGCATTGTTTATCTGAACAAAAAATGCAACAGAAGTTAACGACAGAAACCCAATATCCAATTCAGACCAACCTGAGTAGTAACACACAGGGTATGTGCGAGCTGTGTTTTCCCAGACCTGAAGTGACGTTAGCAGCATTTTCTGAGAAAGCCAACTAACAAAAGCAACTAAAAGTTCATCAAAGGTAATGTCTTGGGAATGTGATCTTCACCCAGATTTGCCAAATGCTTCCATAATTGCCAGAGTTTCAATACCACCTGTTTAACATCGCCAAACCAGTGAAATTTGTTTTGTTGAAATGCATGAAGAATAAGACACACAGTCTGCAAAAGAAAGTCTCATTACCGCCTAAAAGCTCATCGAGGGCTTGGCTTCCAGTTGTGATGCAAACAACCGACTTTCTCTGGAAATAAAGACATTAAAAGTACTTTGAGCAACACAAATGCTAATTTGCAGGCTTTATTTCAAGGGTCAATAACTCATTGAGGTATTCCGAATATGCTTACAGAAGTTCAAATTGATTGGAGCCACCATCTCAGGTCAAAGAAGAATTTAAGCTCTAGCCACTATTTTTTCAGCTGCTACGCATATCTTGTCAACTTTTGCCTCAGATAATCCTTTTATTCCAGTTAAGTGCTACCAAAAAAAAAAAAAAAAAAAAAAAAAAAAAAAAAAGCAAATCACTCGGCCAAATAAGAATGCGTTCCTCAACTTAAATCTCAGGACTAAAGATCAGATATACCTTCTTTGTATGCATCATCAAGCCATTGCGAGTGTAGATTCCTGCATCCTGGAGCTTTTTCACATCTCCAGCATTTATTCCTTGAGAAATAACTGCAAACCAAATTAAAGGAAGAAGTTCAGAGAAAGAAAATGAGAACAACTCACCATCGTGTTAAACTTTATGTTTTCCGGTGAATGTAGAATGTCAAGTGTTCCAATAGTGACTATTGACAAATTTAGCTTAGGAGATTCGTTATTAATCCATCTATGCCATAAATATGCGGAAAATAGATGTACCGATGGTGCAATTACTATGTGACGTAACATAACAAAGGCCGAATTGCTCTTGTATAATTTAGAAGACAGACGTCAAACAAGTGAATTAGACATATTGTATTCAAGTAGTAGCGGAAATTACTCCTCATCAATTAAGATCGAGATACTGTTCGATCTTAGTCTTTGATTTTCTCTTCACATTATTCTTCACTTTGCTGGATTTCAGCGAACCAGAATCGTCCTCCAACAAGACTCGAGCCTAACCATCGCGTTAAACTCTATGTTTTCTGGTGAATGTAGAATGTCAGGACAAAAGCATTTCCTAAATGATTACTGACAATCTAGCGTTCCAACAGTGATTATTGATGAATTTATTAATCCAGCTATGTCACGAATACATGGAAAATAAGACATACAATGGTGCAATTCCAAGGTCACGTAACATAACGAAGTCTGGAATTGCTCTTGTATGATCAGAAGACAAAAACTAAAAACTAAAAACTGCACGCGCAGGAAATCACGGCAAGTTCGAGAGAAAGGTCGAGATGTAAATCACGATAATCACAGCCGTAGCTTCATCGAACCATTTGCATCTTAATTTTAACTTCAGAACACGGATCAAAAAATCACGATAATCATCTCAGAATCAAAGGACGCACCGAAACTCATTACGAAAGCGATCAGATGAACAGAGAGCGGTTGCCTACACTCTGTTTTGCCGTAACTCACGTTTGTTTGTCGATCGTTTCGAGCAGGTCTTCTGCTTCGTCGTCGACGTCCTCTCTTTCCACGATCTTCTGCTCTTCGGCTCTGAACATCAACGAGCGAACACGAGACGAAACTCAGAATCATCGTCGCCGGCGATCGCGCTGCGGAAAAGGACATGAACTGAAATCAAGCGGAGATCGCGAAACTCAGTTGAGAGACGAAAGCATCTTCGACGACGATGGAGTTGCAGGAGAAGAGACTTTCGAATTTTTTTTGCAGATTTTGGAAACGATCGGAAATTGGAGGGAATCTTATATATATAGAGAGAGAGAGAGAGGGAAGCAGGGGGAATGGCTCTCGGCTTATTTTTCTTTTTTTTTTTTTCTTTTTAAGAAAAAGAGGTTTGACTGAGTTTCGTTATTCTGAGTTAGATCCTTATAAATTGAGGTTTAATAGATCTGTTTAGATACACTCCTAAAGAGGGAGAGGAAAATATTGGTTTGATTTTTTTTTTATTTTCACATTAAATAACTCAGTTTTTTTTTTTTTATTTAGCTTGGTTTTATATTCATCTTAATCCTGTTGGCTTATAATTTTCTTAAATTGGACCGAATTAAGTTCTTCTTAGAAAAGGAAAAAAATCAATCTATATTGTAGTCAATACTTGGTTTAATTGCATTATGTTCAAACTCCATGCTTATTGCTCATAGAATCATGAAAATATCAACGAATAATTGAGTTATTTGGAATGGCTTGGTAAGAACTTTATGGTGAATTTGATTGTACTATACTTGACTCAACACACATCCTAAAATTTGTAACTTGGTGATTCAGTAAAAGGTGATGAACATGGAGCATGTGCTTTCTTTTGTCGAACATGGAGCACATTTAATTTTATTTAATATTGAACCCTTTTGACTCCAATTTACAAAATTAGGCAAATCACACTTAAAATATAGAACCATTAGTAATCTCTAACATATTTTTCCTCATATTTTCCTAAAAAAATTTGTTCTTTTATATAAGTTTTTAAACATATGTATAATGAGAGAAGACGTTTAGCTCTCTACGAATTACGAGATACAATGTTTGGTTTTGATATGGTTCAATTTTTTTTTTTCACTAAACTTTATTATGATTTTAAATCGGATTTTTGATGTAATCTCAAACGCCTCAATTTTATAATTAAAAAAAAAACACAAGAATATCGCCATTTATAAACCCTCAAGCTCTTTTAATTATTTAAATCAAAATATCATCTCTCTCACGACGAGAAACGCAAAAACCAAAACGACATGTCCGTTCCGTTCTACCGCCCATTCCCTCTTCTTCGTGCCTCGCTGCTTCTTCTTCTTCTTCGTTCTCCGCACAAACCCCGCCTGAAATCCCAACCAGCTTCTGTCGAAGTCGAGACTGATGATGATCGAGTGATCCGAGAGAGTTGGTAATCGCGCATTTACGGCGATCTTCTCGAATGTTTTTGTCTTGGGCTCTTGTTGTTCCTCGTTCCATTGCACGTAAGCCGTTTGATGTTTGTCCTGAGTGAGAGGCATTTGCTTTTGTTGGGCTTGTTTCTTGAATTTGGAGCGAGGCATTACCATCTTGACATGACCCGTCTTCAAATCATTGGTAAAACAGTGGCTTCCTCGAATGAATGGAGCGCGGCAAGAGAGTTTGGTTGCTTTGTCACCTCACCAGTGCATTCGCCTACCCTGAGAGAAAACTTGAGTTTTGGCGAGATTTTACTTAACTGGTCACGGCGTAGATTCATGACCACCAGCAAGAGAGTGCAAGATAGGAACAAGGACAAGAGGGTCCATGATCTTGACATTGCCACTGAGAAGCAAAAGTGGTGTCAAAGGTGTTGGTTTTGATGGAAATGTTGAAAAAGGAACCCGAGATGATAATCCCTGTGAGATCGCTGGATCTATAGCCAAGCCAAACGGTATAGTGGATTTTATTCGGAAGTCACCAAAACTGTTTGAGTTGTATAAGGATCAGAAGGCGGTATTGTGGTTTGGAATTGACTAAAGAAGCTGAAGACTTGTTAGAGGAAGATCAGAGGAAGAGGAGAGATTGATTAGTGGACACTCTGGCATGGCTGTTGAATACATGACTAGGATGTTGATGATGTCGGTCAATAAATGGCTTCCTGTGGATAAAATTGCTCATTTCAGGAGAGAGTTTGGTTTGCCAGCTGATTTTAGGAGCAAGTGGGTACACAGTATCCGCAGCACTTCAAAGTGGTTAAATCTCCAGATGAAGTTGATTATCTCAAGCTCATAGAGTGGAATCCTGCTTGTGCTATCACAGAGTTGGAGAAACCCATATTGGGGGTATCAGAATTTGCCTTTCATACTCCAGGGTTGCTTTCCCTATCTTTCCCCTTGAAGTTTCCTGCCAGTTACAAGAAGGTGTATAGATATGGAGGGAAGATTGAGCACTTTCAGAAAAGGTCTTACTTATCTCCTTATGCTGATGCATGTGGCCTTCAAGCTGGATTGAAAGAATTCAATAAGAGAGCCATTGCAGCAATGCACGAGTTACTTAGCTTCACAATGGAAAAGAGGTTGGTAACCGATCACCTCTTAGCTTCACAATGGAAAAGAGGTTGGTAACCAATCACCTCGTGCACTTTCCACAAGAATTTGTGATGCCTCAGAAGCTGATGAGACTCCTGTTGAAGCATTATGGCATTTTCTATGTCTCTGAGAGGGGAAAGAGGTTTAGTGTGTTCTTGAGAGGAGCTTATGAAGGTGCGGAGCTGATTCAGAAATGTCCGCTGGTTATTTGGAAGGAAAAGGTCCTAAGCCTTATTGGTTATACAGGGAGGAAGAAAAAGATAGAAACTTTTATGGACTTATCAGATATGGAAGATAATGATTTTCTAGAGGGTAGCTCTGAGGATGGAGGCATTGCTATGCAGCTTAACCAAATAGAAGCCATCAGTGAATTGGAGGATATTGCAGTTGGAGACAGCTCCTTCATGGATATACATGAAATTGACAATAAATACAAGCCTCGTGATTCATTTTAAGGTCATATGTTCTTATTCGAGTTGTCAAGATAACTTGCTTTCCAGTCTTCTTCTTCACAAGTTCAAAGTTTCGAGTTTTTGTACAGATTTAATTAGACAAACTCTGCTTACATCTATAAACCAAGTTAATTAATAGTGGACTGATCCATCTCATTCCTTGTTAGTCCTAAAAATTGCCACTGGAACTCCTGAAATCAATGATTCAGAAAGAATGTGCAAATAATGCTTTTGGCAACTCTCAGCTCACCTTGATGCCAGCAAGGACATCAGAAGCAGTCTATTTACAATGACTGGTTCATTCTCAGTTATTGGTCTGACTTAATGAGTGTGGCTGTACTAATCTGCTATTCTGAAGATGAACTTGCCACCCTGCATTTGAATCTCAATTGTTGGGTCAAAGAGATGATTGGGTAGTAGCTATCATGGAGAACATAGCCTCTGCTGCTATGATGATTGACATTCTCTCTCTTGTTGTTACAAATTAGATGCCGAGCTCACCCTGCAGTAATGCCTTGTTCATCACTGTGCATGGATATTCAGGTCCACAATATCTAGACTGCCTTCTGCAACATACCTTCATTTGCTTTCTATCCGATTGCCTGTCCCATAGGTCTTGTAATTTCTGTTCAAATTCTCCATGAATCTATGGCACACTCCTGTTTTTGGGTTCTACTAGAGAACTTCCTTTTGTTGGATTTTAGAACCCAACATCAAACAGTAAGTAGTTTTTATTACTCCTTGTTTATGTTGGGCTGTGTTCATGGTTGATTCATTTCATTAGCTTGCTGTTTCGTTTTGAAGAAAGAAATAGGAGAGCCTTTGAAAATAGCAGGACTGGTTTTTTAATTTGAATGATAGATGGCTTTCCACAGGTTTTGGTTGTGTGACAACGACATTACTAATGTGCATTCTTTCTTATACCTCATAGCATGAATTGCCTTTATGATTTGTTACATGGGCTAGCATCTGCTTGACGCCATTGTGCAATAAATTTCTTTTGCTTATCAAAAGAAAATTCTTAGCAAACTCACTGGAGATGATGTACTGAGTAATTTGCTTCCAAATGTTGTGATTAGATTTCTTCTTGTGCTCATAAAAACCATGATATCCAAAACTGTATGTGACAAATCAAACTGCCACTGTGTAGCTAAATATATTGCACTGCATCATTTTCTGGTTTTTGCTTTATAAGAAAATCCAATGGTTGATAGATTTCATTTCTTTTGTATTGGGTAAAAGTCAATTAGATCTTATCTTCTGGTTGATAGAAGCTCTTCTCAACAAAGTCCTGTTGGTAAAAGTCAATATACCTTATCTTACCAAAAAAAAAAAAAAAAATCCACTGGTTGATAGCATGCCATGCTCGACAAAGTTCCTAATAGCATATAAGGTTCCTAAGAGCGGTAGATGTAAATTTTTTTCCCTCTTGACTAAGATTTATTAGCATCTTAAATTGAAGTCTATGCGATGCCAAAGCAAAGACTTACTGTTGAATACGAAATTTTTTTAAGGAAAAGGTCAAGCATCAGTCATAGCTCCAACTAGAGCAACGACAGGAGTAATGTACCATGGAGGTTGAGCATCAACCTCATTTGGAGCACTACGAAGGTTTCCAGATCTCATATAATCAAGGAGAAAGAGGAGCATCAATGTTTATCAGTTATAATCACTTAGCTATCATCATCCATTACATGGCAAAAGTATTGCGTGCATTACGGCTCAATTCATATTCGATAATCATACCTGCTTGTTTTAAGAAGAGATTGGAATTTTGAATGTTTCAAACTTGGGCCGATCAGAGAACCAGTTAGGTTGCTGGTCCGTGGTCCAAGCAGTTATATGACGGGTGAATCAGTGAGGATGTCATGAGCAAACGATTATAGATAAGTAATGTTGTCGATTCGACCTTGGTGGTAAAGTGAAGTGCCAGTGATCTGTGGAGTTCAGTGCTCGAGTCCCTCCATGTGCAACGGTAGCCAAAAGCCCAGTTCTGTACCCGTGAGACTCTAAAACTAGGTGAATCCAATTTTGAAAATTGGTATATTTTCAAACTGGTTCAAACTGATTTAGGCCGAACTACCTGCACATACTTTTTAAGTTTTGGGTGAATAGATCAAAGGGAAAGCAATGGAATCGGCCAAGAGAAAGGGGCAAGAGCAATGCTTTATGATTGAATGATTGCAGAAAATCTAAAGGAAATCAATGTCGAGAACTTTATAGTCTCTGAATGGGCTTGACATATAGCCATTGCAATCTTTTTGACATACTTGAGATATATTAGATGCTAGGATCGTCTAAGTCCTACGCAGTGGCTAACCTTACTCTTACCTTATCTCCAATGGTGAGCAAATTATGTCAGCAAAATCATATGACATAACAATTCATTTAACAAATGCCTTAAATTGAATCAAATTTTAAAAAATGAGGTACTTGATTAAAGAAGAAAGTTTAGATAGTCAATAGTAAACTAAGCAAAAGTTTTGATAATTTCGATGTCATTATCCTCGACTTCTAAATCGCGCTAAGAAAAGCATCCCAAGAAAAATGTTATCTACGAAGGTCACTGTAAGGTGGCAAAGTTGGAAATAGTCACCGTAGTGGCAGTGCTAATGGCAGCAACAACAGAGCCGTGGCTGTGCTTTGATGGTGCTCTACCTTGCTCCTTTCCTTCTTTATTTTTTTTGTTAACTTTTTGTTGTTTCTTCCTCTTAGGCTTTCTCTTTGCTCTTTTCTTTTCTTTTGTTGAACTCAAATTCGAAAAGATACAATGAGATTAATGAATGGAAAAATCCCAATATGATTGGACTAAAAAAGAGTTGGAGGAAAATTATGACATTGTTAATTTTAAGCAAGACTTATAACGTTCGAAAATTCTATTGATAACGACAAGAAAAACATATGAAGTCTTGGTCTTTCGGGCATCAATTGAAGTTTCTTTGCCATCAACAAAAGACATGCAAAAGTCTTAGTCTTGTTGAAATTTATTAAAGTTTCATTCCTTTCATCAAAAGGTGTGCACTACCAAAAGACATACAAAAGTCTGCTTGGAATTTATTAGTTTCTTTCCCACAATCAAAACACGTGGCATGCAAAGTCTTGGTCCTTTTGGAATTTATTAAAGGTCCTTTTCCAACATCAAAAGATGTGCACTATCAAAAGACATACCAAAGTCTATTGTTTTTTTGGTAAAGAAGACATACCAAAGTCTTGGCCTTCTTCAAATTTATTAATTTTTTTCCCACACGTGACATGCAAAGTCTTGGTCTTTTTGAAATTTATTAATTTTTTTTCTCACCATCTAAAAGCGTGCAAAAATCTTGGTCTTCCTAAAATCTATGAAAGTTTCTCCACCACCGTTACTTTTTTACTTTTGCCGCACTTCCGAGACAAGAAAGAAAATGATATATTTAGTAGATGAAAGTCTTTGCATGAAAATGATACCTTTAGGGCGCGTTTAGTAACGTTTCTATTCTCATGAATAATTTCTAATTAAAAATAATTCTTTTTATTTCAATTCCCAAGAACAACTTCTAAGCATTTTAAGTCGTTTGGTAACTATCCAAAATTTCAATTTTCGAAATAAAATTACGTTTGGTACCGTGCTCAAAATTTTTATTCCAAATCATTTTCTTTTCATTTTTAAATAATTTTATTATTTTTTTTTTCCTTTCTTTCTCTTCTTCTTCTTCTTCAAGTTACTGGTTGCACGGCCTTGGGATGATCGGCGATTGGCCAGACAAGGGCCGACGACCTCACCAAAGTGTCACCGACCCTCGGCGAGGCTATGTATCATCAGCAGCTGGGCAAGGCTCGGCCAAGCCTCGCCAGGGCTGGCCGAGCCTCACTGAGGTTGGGCAAGCCTCACCCAATCAGGCAAGCCTCGCCGGTGGCTAAGCTAGCCTCCGGCGAGCTCCCTGAACTAGTTGCTAGCGGCAATGGGCAGCGGACGACAACAACAGCAGTGGGCGGCAGATGAAGAAGAATAAAGAGTAAAGAAGAACAAGAAAAAAGAAAAGAAAATAGAGGTTGCTTGATTCTATAATTGTTTCCGAGAATAAAGAATGAACTATTTTTTATTTCTCGATTCTGTTCCAAATCTACTTTTGGGAACAAAAAAATAGAAATTTGTTCTCGAAAACAAAAATTTTACTAAACGAATTTTTGTTCCATATCTACTCCCGAGAACAAAATAACAGAAATTAACATTGTTTAGCAAGTTGCCAAACAAGCCCTTAGCAGATGAAAGTCCTGATCTTTTTGAACTTTTATGGTTACCTCTCTCCATTAGCTCCTCATCACTTTGCTTTGCCATAACTTCTACAATGAACTGATTTGCTCATAGCCATTGGAGGGATCTTTCTCGATCCCTTCTTTTGGGTTCTGTTCAACAAAGTTGAGTTCTCTAGCATTGAACTATGTGTGAAGTAACGGAATCAGCATCACCTTGCTCAATATGTACATCAATAATTTTGTTATATTCTTTCATATAATTCGATCTTATATATTTGAATTTTTTCTTTCTTATAAAAGTTTTTACAAAAAATTCAAATCTTGATATGTATCTCTCTTTCCACGTAAATGTACATGGATACAATTTCCTCATATTGTGTAAATAACTTTTTATGAATTAATAATTTGAAATTTGCAAAACCTTTTGAATGTTAATCTTTACATCAACTAGTATGCACTTTTGCTAGTTTTACATACAAAGTCTTGGTCTTCTTGGCATCAATTGAAGTTTCTCTCCCACCAACAAAAGACGTGCAAAAGTCTTAGTCTTTTTGGAATTTATTAAAGTTTCTTTCCCATCATCAAAACACGTACAGTATCAACAGACATATCAAAGTCTTAGTCTTCTTGAAATTTATTAGCTTCTTTCCCACAATCAAAAGACGTGATGTGCAAAGTCTTTATCTTTTTGAAATCTATTAATATTTTTTCCCACCATCAAAAAAGGCATGCAAAGTCTTAGTCTTCCTAAAATCTATTAAAGTTTCTTTCCCACCGTCACTTTTTGACTTTTGCCTAACTTTCCGGACAAAAAGGGAAATGATATCTTTAGTAGGTGAAAGTCATGATTTTCTTGAACTTTTATGGTTCTCTCTCTCCATTAACTCCTCATCACTTTGCTTCGCCATAGCTGCTACGATGGACTGATTCGCTCATGGCCATTGGAGAGATCATTCTCGATTCCTTCTTTTGTGTTATGTTCAACAAAGTTGAGTTATTGGGCATATGTGTAAAGTGACGGAATCAGCATCACCTTGCTCAATATGTACATCAATAATTTTGTTATATTCTCTCATATAATTCGATCTTAAATATTTAAAAATTTTCAGTCTTATAAAAAATTTTGCTAAAAAAATTGAATCTTGATATGTTCCTCTCTTTCCAAGTAAATGTACAAAAATAAAATTTCCTCATATTGCATTAATAACTTTTTATGAATTAATAATGACTTGGATTCGGCCATCAGTAGGGATCTGCTGATCATTGTTTCTGAAAGTTGCCGTATCACTGCAACATCACATTTGTTTTGTGAACTGCTCTAGCAAATAAGAGAAGCAACATCATTACCGGACATCTTTGGGATAGCTTCGCTATAAGGAAGATCGTCCTCCATTGGAACGGTCACCGAATTGGGACTGCATCTGTTATCTTCCTTGTACCATTAGTAATGCGACATTCGTTGATTCTACCCGAGGTAAGGCGCAGAAAATATGTTTCGCCAAGAGGTCCAGCATCGTTTCTCGCTTCATCTCAAAGGAAAGGTAATGTAAATACAATTTATCTGGTTGGGTTGCCTTTGGTGTGGCGATGGAAAGACTCCTTTCGCAATTCTAATGCAAGAAAGGGCGAAATTGTTCCGAATTTTGGGTCCCCTTCCTCACCTCCTCCATCTCCATCAAGCTTGCACCCTCCACCTTTATTTTGTTTTCTTCTTATCTTCTTCTACTAATAATGGCAGACAAGGGGCCCATTTCTTTTTCTAAATGTTTTAAAGTTGTTCTACCGACACTAAAGCAAAGTGGGTTGATCAACAAAACCGTATCTTTGGAGCCGAATGGGGGAAAAAGGGCTTGAACTTTGCGGTCAGCCCTTCTGCTGCTAAAGTTGAGCCCCTCGCTGAAATTTCCAGTGACGAGCTTGAACATTGTGACATGCCCCTCGTTGATGAAGCCAACTCTTGTTCTAAATAAGATGGAACTAAGCGAAAAGATAGAAAAAATTCAATTAGTTCTGGAAATTTTCAATTATTGCTCATGAATTCCTAAAATGAAAGATTAATTTTAAAAGTACATACACAATGATTATAAGCCCTTGCATAAATGGGATCAAGCACGCTCATTAATAAGCCCTATTAATTAATGAGCCCGAGAGAGAGGACCAATAATGCATGTAACAGACGAATTAAGGGTTTAGTCCATGTTTAACAAATAAGTCATAAAAAAAATGTGTGAACAAAAAGTAAATGTTTATCATCGTGCGTGACCACTATGAGAAAGTAAAAGATACGATAGAGAGAACTGAGAAGGGAAAAAATATATTCAAAGTCACCACCTAAAAGAAGTGAATGCTTAGACTCAAAACAACAAAAATCATGCTGTTAAACAGATAAATGTGGCGCTAACCTCCTTGTGAATTTTTCATAATGATGTTATCAAATTGTGGAAAACTCGTTAATTTTGTCTTAATCGTAGATCAATGAAAGACAAAAAGAAAAGAGGAACATTTACTTTCACCCATGGTAAATAGGAAAAACATTGCTGGAAGTAACCTCCTTGTCTCTTCTTTGTACCGATAAGAATCATCATATCACCATAAGTATCCTTGTGATTTCAATGTCATTGTTTTTGCTTTATTGGTGAACATGCAATCAATGTAGGCTATTACATGACGGTTACCGTGCTAAAGATTTACATATGTTTAAGAAAATAATTTACTGAAACGATTTGTCTATATTGTGGAAATACAGGAAGTTCCTTGATTCCTCCTTCATTATGGACGAATAGATGAAGTTAGCTTTGTCCTTATTGAACAACCAAAGCTAGCTGTCTATGATCACTTGTTGTATAATGAAAAGTCTTGGTCTTCGAAGTTCCTTGATTCCTCCTTCAATGTGGACGAATAGATGAAGTTAGCTTTGTCCTTATTGAACAAATAAAGTTAGCTGTCTATGATGACTTGTTGTATAATGAAAAGTCTTGGTCTTTGTCTTCTGTTTTTAGTAGGTGAAAGTTTTGGTCTTCTTGGACTTTATAGTTTCTCTCTTCGTTAGCTCATTTTATCACTTTGCTTCACCATAACTCATGCTCGTCCCCCTGCTCAACAGTGTTCTACTCCTACTCATCCGAACCTAGCGTTCGTGCTTGCTGGATTGCTATCGTTGATACTAATCCCGTTCACTGGACTACTCCAGGAAGTCTACACGGAAAAGGTAAGAGACATCTTGCTTTCTTTTTTCCTCAAACTAATGTAGCCAGAACTTCGCTACCTAAAGCATCTCGTGGGCATTTATTACACGAGGGCAACTGCCAATTCTTTCAAAAATCTTTCTATTAATGGAGCCAAAAGCAATATCTTGAGCAAAAGAAGAAGAGCAGCAGCAGCAGCAACAGAAGTTTGGATCTTAAACTGATTTCATGCCTACCTATAGTCCTGATTGAAGTTGATGTGAAATACTTGATAAGTTTAATAACAGGTTTAATAACAAAGAATTGTTATTTCAATTTTTGTTAGATAGTAATATTAGGATGTTAAGATTAATTTTTAATCTCTCTATCATTGTTCTTTTTACTAAACACACACTGATATGAAATAATTTTACATGATTAGAAGTACTGAGATCACAATATTAATTTATAATGGAATCCGTATTGCTATTCTTCTTGCAGAGTAATTATTTCACATCGTGAATATATTCTAATTTTAGTCCATGAAATTGGGGAAGTAACAATAAATATCATAAGAGGATAGCTTCATTCCTCTTCCACAAAGACTCTCGGGAAAGTCACGTTTGCCATAATTTGCTGCGTCAAATAAAATAAATAACTTTTGTTGTGTCTTTTCACATATTCACTCTTTTAATAAAATCTGACCAAAAAACTCTTATAATAAAAAATCCTTATTATATAGATATAGTGGATTTACCATTAGCCAAAAGGGATAAGATAAATTAACAAGGCGATTGAGATTTAGGATTCTTTTAATATATACCAGTGTAATCAATTGAGTTAAGTCAATACAGTCGCAATTCAAACTTCATAGTAGTTCCTGCCAAAGTGCCCAGGGTGTTGTGTGGGGATGACTTGTTTTACCAATGATAGTTCAGTGCAGGAAATTAATCCATGTATTTTATTTATTTATAAAGAACAATATATAGTTGTATGTGATAAAGAATTAAATTTTGAATTAGAAAAATCAAAATTGTGCTTTGTTAGAAAAGAACACGCATAGGCTCGTGTTTTGTTTGGAAAAAAAAAGGTATATCTACATCAGAAAAGTTTTTGAGATTTTTCATCTTTTATAATGTACATTAATCTCGTATCAATCGGACTTCACATATTGTTCAACCCCAAAAAGCATAAGTTGTCATTTTATGTTGTACACTCCCAAAGCCGGTCTTTTTTATTTTAACTTTTGCAGGTGTCCAAAAGATAAAGTTATGACATAGAATCAATTGGTGGGGCTGTGAAGCCAAGAAAACATCACTCCATTAATTTCTGCTCCATCTTTTTTCTTTCCTTTGAGCCAGAAAGAGAGAGAGGGGGGGTGGACAGAAGGGGGTGGGGGGGGACCGATGCTGCATGTAATGGGCGAATTAAGGGTTTAATACATGTTTTACAAAAAAATTCGTGAAAAAAAGTGTGAATGCCCACCATGAGAAAGTAAAAGATATGATACGGAGAATGGAAAGGCAAAAAAAAATACGAAGTCAACACCTAAAAGAAGTGAAATGTTAGACCCAAAAAAATTCATATGGTCAAACAGAAAAATGTGGCTCTAACCTCCTTGTGAATTTTTCATTATGATGTTATCAAATTGTGGAAAACTCTTCATTTTTTCTTAATCGTAGATCAATGAAAGACAAAAAGAAAAGAGGAACACGTGCTTTCACCCACGGCAAATAGGAAAAACATTGCTGGAAGGAACCTTCTTGTTTGTTCTTCGTACCGATTAGAATCATCATATCACCATTGCCTATGATGGAGAGCACGTGATTTCTGGGTGAAGTGCACATCTTTCCAAACGATGCCGAGTACAAAATGTTTAATGAATGTATTCCTCTGTTGTACAAAACGATCTAAGATAAACAAATGAAAAGGCTGGATGGAGAGGACTTACTTTCTGGATGGAGAGCACATGGTTTCTGAACGATTCCAAAATACACTGTCTAATGAACAAGTCTTCTTCGGCGGGTGTCTGTTGATTAATCCAATGTTAAAAGTTAATGTGACTTGGGGCAGTGCAATGCATTTCTTCTCGTTCCAACGGACCTCTTCCTCTAAGTCAAGCCAATGTCATTGGGTTGCGCCCGTCATGGACAAAAAGAAAATGGCTAATCTTTATCTCTAGATGCGTGCCCTATTGCTAAGGCCAATCTTCGATGGAGAGCACAAGCGTTATGGGTGGAGAGCCCATGCTCTTTGAACGGTTACGAATCCCATGATGATTAATGAAAAGAAGATGCCTTGTTGCTACACAGAAAGATGTAGATAAATAAATGAAAAGACTGGATGGACAGCAAATACTTTCTGGGTGGAGAGCACACGCTTCCTAAGAGATTCCGCTCTTTGATCGCATATTTTGTATTTGATTAATGTAGGCTTTAAGCGGTAGTCACAATGCTGAAAATTTGCAACAAGATGGGCAGCAATGATTTGCTAAAGGGTGCTCAAGTGGTAGTAAATGATTAAGAATCGCTTGATAGGATAATCGTGGTCTTTTTAAACACAATTTTCCTTTCCATTAGCGTGATGTGTGTAGTATAGTTTCCACTAGATTATATATTGTTATTTGGTGATTCTTTACCGGTTCATGGATTAGTTGGTATGCTTGACCCCCCATTTTTCTTGTTTAGCCCAAAGCACATGCTTTGTTTTCCTTATTTAATAGACAAAGGTAATCTTTAAACATTACGAGACAAATACCTGGCAGCGAAAAGTATTTTATTTTGATTTCTCTAACCATTGATGTGCATCCATGAAGGTCTTAGTCTTCCTGGACTTTAGTTTTCTCTCTTTCCATTAGCTCAATGTCATTTTGCTTCGCCATGACCCTTGTTCTCTAGAGTGACTGATTCACCCATTTTCTTTCTCCATTAGCTCATTATCACTTTGCTTTACCATAACGCATGTTGTTCTTTACAGTTTACGGATTCACCCATGGCCATTGGGGAGATCCTTTTGAGTGCCTTCCTTCAAGTCCTATTTGAGAAGTTGGCTTCTCTGGGATTGGACCATGCACAAAGGGAAGGAGCACCGCCCTTCTCTGGAATTAGCATTGACCTGCTTCATAAGTGGAAGAAGATGCTGGTTATAATCAATGCAGTGTTGGTTGATGCAGAGGACAAGCAATTGACCAATAAAGGTCCAGTGAAGCTATGGCTAAATGATGTTAGGGACTTGGCCTACGACATGGAAGACTTGCTTGATGAGTTCGCCATTGAAGCCACCCAAGCCAAGTCAAAGGCAGAATCCAGCACAAGCAGAGGTCTGGTGAAATGGAAGTTCCCTTTCATTAGCCAACATAAATCCTCCACATCAAATCCAAACCCGCATTCACTCGTGTCTGAAATTGAGGTACAAAATATCTCTGACAGATTGGAAGAGATTGTCACCATGAAGGCTCATCTAAACTTGATAGAGAGTGTTGTGCATAGATCTGACCACACCGACAAAAGGCTCCCCAGCAGTTCTTTGCCGAGCCTCAATTTTTTGGCAGGGAGAAGGAAGAAGCAGAAATACTTAAACTATTGACTGGTGAAGCTGAAAATGTCGATACCATGCTGAGTATAGTCCCCATAGTAGGGATGGGCGGTATTGGAAAGACGGCATTGGCTCAACGATTGTACAATGATGTCAAAGTGAGTAGCTGCTTTGAGAAGAGAGCATGGGTTTGTGTTTCAGATGTTTTTAATGTTCTCGACATAACTAAGACTATTTTGCGGTCTATCACTGAGGTGTCTAATGAGGGTGAAGATCTTAATAGGCTTCAAGTTAAGTTGAAGGATAGTTTATCAGGGAAAAAGTTTCTTGTGGTTTTAGATGATGTTTGGAATGAAAACTACGAAGAATGGACTACCCTCTTAAAGCCATTTGGAGCTGGGGCTAAAGGAAGTAGGATCATCATAACGACTCGCAACTATACTGTTGTTTCCATAACAGGAGCTTTGTCGTATCCTTTGAAGGAGTTGTCCCTTGATAATTGTACAAGCTTATTAGCCTTTCATGCTCTTAAAACGATAAATTTTGAGAGGCACCCAGATCTTGAAACAATAGGCAAGAAACTAGCCGAAAAATGTAAAGGTTCACCTTTGGCAGCAAAGGTATTGGGAGGTCTTCTACGTGATAAAGGGAATCCCGATCAATGGGAAGCTATCTTAAACAACAAAATGTGGGATCTTCCAATGGGAGAAAATGATGAGGTTATTCGAGTTTTGAAATTGAGCTACATCCATCTTCCTTCTTATTTGAAGAGATGTTTTGTTTATTGTGCAATATTTCCCAAGGATTACAAAATTGAGAGGGATGAGCTGGTGCACTTATGGATAGCAAATGGTTTTTTTGATGGAGGAAGATCAAATGATAATATCTTGAAATGGGGACAGGCTCACTTCGATGAGTTAGTATCTAGATCATTTCTTCAACAATCAAGTGTCAACGCGTCTAAGTTTTCAATGCATGATCTTTTGAATGATCTAGCAAAGTCAATTGCGGGTGGGACATGCTTTAACTTTGAGTCTCAACTTGCAAATAATGAAGATGATACATCTCTTGGGAAAGTTCGTTATGCATCATTCACCTCGTCGCGATATGTTTCATCAAAATGCATAGGAGCATATCATCAAATGAAGGTACTAAGAAGTTTAATATTCTTGTATGATCGTGGGGATGACAAATTCCACATTTCCAACAAAGTGCTACATGACTTGCTAACAAAATTGAAGTACTTAAGGGGGTTCTCCTTAAGTCATTGTTCCATCATAGAGGTTCCGGATTGTGTTAGTGATTTAAAATATCTTCGCTATCTCAATTTCTCGTACACAAATATAAAAACGCTACCTGAGTCAATCGGCAGCTTGTGCAAATTACAAGCTTTGATCTTAAAAGGTTGTCAAGAGCTTTCTTTGTTGCCTCAGGGAATCACAAAATTGGTCAACTTACAATTTCTTGATATTAGAGACACAAGGAGTCTAAAGGAGATGCCATTGAATATCAGTAATTTGAAGAATCTTATGATCTTGTCTAAGTTTGTGGTAGGACCAGACAAAGGGTCACGATTAAAGGAGTTAAAGAACTTGCCATACCTTCAAGGAGAATTGTTCATATCAGAATTGCAAAAGGTGGAAGAAGTCAGAGATGCAGTCGATGCTAATTTAATTGGAAAGAGAGGCCTTAGCAACTTATTCTTGCACTGGGGTGAAAATTTTGGAAATTTGCGGAATGGGAATCACGAAGCATTGGTGATTCACTCTCTGCGACCTCACACTAATCTTGAACATCTCTCTATCTCGCACTATGGTGGTGCAAGATTTCCCTCATGGTTAGATGGTCCATCTTATTCTAAGATAGTTTCATTATGCTTACATGATTGTCCTAATGTCGCATTGCTTCCGCCACTTGGACAACTACCTTCACTTAGAGAATTATCTCTTGAAGGTCTACATACAATAAGCAAGATAGGCCCTGAATTTTACGGAGGTAAAATGCCTTTTTCATTCTTAACAACTTTGAAGCTAGAAGAGATGTTAACATGGAAGGATTGGTCCCATTGTGTTGGATGTCAAGAAGAAGATGTCCCATTCTCTTGTCTTCAACATCTAGTTCTCCGCGGATGTCATTCATTGGTTGGGACATTACCTGGTCAACTTGATCTTCTCAAGAAGCTAGAAATTCATTCAAGCCCGCATTTGAATAGCTCAACCAATGTGGTTTGTCTCCCATCTCTCTGTGAGTTATCCCTTGAGGATTGTAATGGGGAGATCTTAAAAATCTTTGTAAACCTAACTTCTTTGACCATTCTCAGAATTAAGAATCTTGCAGAGCTTGTTTGCTTTGATCATGGGTTTACGAGCTACTTGGTTAAGCTAAAGGGGCTTTATATAGGACGGTGTGACCAGCTAGACTACTTGTGGCAAAATGGAAATGAGATGCAAAATCTTGGTTGCCTTCAGATTGTAGTCATCAATAGTTGTCCTCAATTCACATCTTTTGTGGCTGGAGACGGAGAAATGGAGCTATCTTGCAACCTTGAAAAGATGGAATTGAGAAATTGCACGAGTTTACAAAAGCTTCCAAGCAAGATGTACACATTAAGAGATTTGAAAATTGAGAATTGTCCAAAAATCATGGGACTAATAATTTCTCAAGATGACCCCAGTAGCAATAACTCGATATCTCAACTTGAATTTCTTAAAATAAGTGAATGTGATTCTTTGATATCATTTCCGTTTGCCAAGGGTAGACTTGCTTCTCTGAAGGAGCTTATATTGAGAAATGTGAGGGGGTGGAGCCCTCAAAGAGATCATAGCAGAATCGCTGGATTATTTGTTTATAAAGAGATGTGAGAATTTGGTGAGTCTACCGCGATGCCTTCACACGCTCTCCCATCTCACTTGGTTGAGTCTAGACGAGTGTCCATCATTGGAGATAGAGGACTTCCCTTCCCTTCCCATCACCCTGGTGAGTCTTGTACTTTTGTCACTTCCTAAGATGAAGTCTCTACCAAAGGAGTGGCATCATCTTACGTCCCTCCAGGCGCTACTAATTTCGGGCTGTGAAAATATCAAATGCTTGCCCGAAGGAGGTTTGCCTCCCAATTTGCAGGATTTTTCAATTTGGGAGTGCAAGAATATGAAGCAACCACTGAGAGAATGGGGCTTACCCATGCTCACATCCCTCGAGCTGCATAATGAAGGGAAACAACATGGGAGGGGAGGGAGACAAGGTGCGGTTTCCTTCGGAGGGAGACGACGAGGATGCCTGGAGTCTTCTCTTTCCTTCCTCTCTAACCTAACTTGACTTGATAGATATGAGGAATGTGGAAAGTCTATCAAGCGGTCTTCGCAACCATCTCTCCTCTCTCCAAAAGTTACGGATTGGTGATTGCCCGAAGTTGAGGGACTTGCCAGAGGATGGCCTCCCTCCCTCCCTCCAAGAACTGACCATATAGGATGCGAGAATCTGAAAGATCGATGCTCAAAACACTCCGGCGACTATTGGCCCCTCATCCAAGAGATCCCTTGCATCTTCATTGATGGCGATCGGATCCAATAAATTGATTCATCCTGGTACGGTCAGATTTTCTAGGGCTCGGGTAAGTTTATGGTCTTGAAGGCATCGGTTTCCATTATGTTTCCTCAACTCGATGCTCAATGCAAATCGATACTTTCCCGTGGAGATGCTCCGCATGAATTTCCGGAAATCCAAGAAATCCTCAACATCGGCATCGATTGGGTTCTCAGATCCGATGAAGTGAAATCGATCCACTTTCGCTTTCGTTTGCTAATTGCCGCGATTCAATCCCTTCCATCTACAGTCGGATTTCTAAGGGTTCGGGTAAGTCCTTTCGTCTCAAATGCATCTATTTCGTGTTTCTGTTCTTCATTTCGATGCTTAATTACGAAGTAATTTCTTCCAATGTGCGCAGACATTTGCTTCTCGTGTTGAAGTACTACTGAAATTCAGAGCTGAAAAATTGATAATTAGCTGCTTGAATAACCAACAAGAGCTTCCTTTAGTCTCCGATTGCACTGGCTTGCGAAAGTTGATGATGATGATATTCTTGTATGCCACAGCTGAAACCATCTCCACTACTGCCTTGGGCCGGCTTTTCTCTTTAGCCACCGCAAAGCTCTTTCGAACGGCAAGTAATTCAGCCTCCTCTGCAGGCAACCACCTCCCCTGTTTCAGTTCTGGCCTCAATCCCAACAATTTTTGTTCATATTTGGATGCGAGATTCTGAAAAATCGAGATGTTAGAATGTCACCGGCGACTATTGGCCTCTCATCCCAAGCCATCATAAAAGATTTGTCTCCACTGACTGCTTTTTATTAATCAGGTAATGCTTCCAACTTCTTTTATATTTTCACTTTCATTTGTTAACTGTCGGGGTTCATTTGTCGATGCGATGTAAGTTTTCTAGGTTAGGGTAAGTTTTTTGGTTTTCAAGGCATCAATTTTGATTCTGCTCCCCCAATTCGATGCGTGATACAAACTGATACTTTGCCATGGAGGTGTTTCCCAAATTGACAGTTGGGAGGGTGTTCTCGATGGGTTGAATCAGTTTTGTTTTGTTAGACAATAAATTGTATGATGAAATGCTCACAGTGCTGCCTCTTGACGACATATCTTCAACTCTACTAGCTTCGATCTCACTTGTGTTCCTTTGGTGTAACTGGAAATCTTGCAGTTCAACCAATATATACCTTGTTTGATACATCTCCTCCCTCTCTGCTACTATAGGATGTGTAAATTTTTTGTTGAAGTAATTTTGGATGACATTGTGAAGTTCTATTAGAGGTTAGTTAATTTGTAATCTGAATTGTGGTTCAGTCTGTAATTTATCCGTGGCTTTTTGGATGTTATTGCACACATAACATGTTGCTTTGACCATAAATAGGTGGTCTGAAAATCAGAGTTGCATTTACTGAGATAAAGGGAGCCTCCATAGTTTTGCTTGACGAGCCATCCAATCATTTGGTAAGTTTACTCATTTTTCTCCACTTTTTATGACTTATATTGCTTTTTCCAGTTAGCTTGTCATTGTCTTGCACTAATTGAACTTATTGGAATGTGGTCTTTACATCGAAAATACAATAGAACCATTCGGTAATTACAGCTACAGGGAGCATGTTATCATACATCTAACTTATAATGGAATGGCAACCAATGTGAATGTTCCAACTTGCAAAATATTGGAATAGAATAGTTATGCTAGCCTGAATTACAGAAATTTATAATACCAAGTAGTTCCAATATCTGTGCCTATGGGCAATATTGGGCTTTGCACATAATAAATATGGAAATCTTTTTGTTTTTAAATGTGGAATTTAAGTTCTGCTTTAATGACCAGTGACTACTATAGCATTATCTCTGTGAATTGTCAGTTTCTTGTCTAAGGATAGATGAGTATGATTCTGTGTATTTAACCATCCCCAACTGTAGGATTTGGATGCAGTTGAGGCACTCATTCAAGGTCTGGTCTTGTTCCAAGGAGGAATTCTGATGGTGAGATTGATTTTTCTTGCTAACATACCTTAATTTGACCAATGATGGATCGTCTTTACAGCTAACAGCCATCTTTTCACCTTGATTTGCAGGTTATTCATGATGAGCATCTAATATTTCGAAGCGTAGACAAGATCTGGGTGATTTCTCAAGGCAAGGTGGCGCCTTTCCATGGGAATTTCCAGGATCACAAGAAGATACTTCAGTTCTCATTGAATCAGGGAAGTTTAGCTCTTGTCATCGACCAAGACTAAGAATGGTTCAACAGGATCAATCACATTACCTTACAAAACATAAAATGAGGCTTTGTTACAGAGAGACAGCAAAAAAGGATGAAGAGAGGATTGCTGCTGATATACAGGATGTACTCACAGTTACAGCGGCCCTCATTTGTCATTTTGATTAGGGTTCGTGGAAGGATAGAGTCTTAAGTTTTTGACATTGAATATGCAGTATCATTTGCCAGTAGCTTGAAAAACTGAGTCTGGATTGCAGTCCTGGTAATAAACTATATCCCCTTGCCCATTTTTATCTTAGCAACACAGGTTCATTTGTTGTGCCCCTGGAAGTTTGACACGGAAGTGCTTTTTATTTTGCATTAATATTAACTTTCATTTTCTCCTTTTTTGTCCTTTTTTTTAATCCTAAACTCTTGAAACTTTTGCACAAATGCACAATGTTGACATATGAATTCACTTAAATATTTCCCATTTTTTTCCCTAATTTGGATAAGGTTGTTAATTTATACATGAAAAGAAAAGTTTCTTTTACTTGAACTTAATTCTACACAAGCGAGTCCTTTGATTTGCCAGAGCAACCTAGGGGATTATTCTTTTATCATGTACTACATATTATATTCTTTTCTTATTTTACAACATCCCACCTTTGTATTTCTTTGCATTTTCCCAGCATCTTTTTCCTTGTGCCCTTAGCTCATTCACTGCGGTTGTTTTGCAGATACCATGGTGATCTGTATTGGCAAAATCTCTTGGAGGATCACATGCGAACGTTGCTGAGGTCAGATTAATGTAGTCAATTATGTGTCATTTTTCCAAATTAAAGAACATGAAAAAAAAGCTTCTTATTATCGTTTGGTGCACTGATATGTTCTGAATTATCTTCTAGTGAATGTGATTTAAATAAGAATAATCTCTTTGGACATGTTCAGGTCAATATTCGAAATAAGAAGCTTTCTTTCTTCTGGTCATTGTATGGATATTTGACGTGTCATCCTCTGTGGCAGGATTGTTTGCTGTTGTGGATGACATCTTCTGCTTGTTTCAAGGACACCCAGAGGGTGTTGCTATTCTCAAGCAGCAATATGGATTGAACGAGACCACCAATGAGGTCATTTCCGTCATAGAAGCTTATAGAACTCCGAGAGATCGGAGGCCTTATGCTGCCAATCAAGTTATGAAAGACATCTCTGGAAAGTTTGCGTTTGTGCTCTTGGACGGCCCTCCAGAAACCACTTTACTGGCTGCTGTAAGTAACAATAATTTTCATGGTTTCATTCTGGGGATATCTCTCTCTGTCTCTTCCTCCACCTTCGATCTGTCTAATCCTTTATGTGCTCTTAACCATGCAGGATGTTGGTGGAAGTGTCCCTTTCTTCTGGGGAAGTGATTGCGAAGGCAATCTTGTTCCCTCGGACGATGCGGAAGTCGTGAACAAGGGCCATGGGAAACTGTTGCACCGTTCCCTAAAGGTAATTATCGTCACGGATCATAAATGCAGTGTCACTGGAGTTTACTCCGAGCATTGGAACATGAAAAGTAAGGATGGATGAGCTCTGCTGATAGGAGAATGTTATGTTGTTGGGTAACATCATGTTGGAAAAATAGGTTCCGAACCTAAATCTATATTCTAAAGTTAAAGTGGTGTTCTTTACCTGTATGCATGTTTTGAAATGTGCATTTTAACCTACAACGTTGCTCTTCCAATGTTTTTCGAGCACCAAATCGTTCACCTTTTAACATTGCCTTCTTTTTTGAAATCAGGATGCTTCTTCATCAGCTCTGGAGGTTTGCGGAATTATAGCACCCACCGAATGAGGTGAAGCCAATTCCTGGGGTGGATAGCTTGGGCCGAGTGCGCGAGGTGCCACATTCGAAGTGGCGCAGAGACTAAGGAGGAGTCTTAACATACCTAGAGTTGGGAGTGCTGCAAACTGGTCCTTGCACTACCTAGTCGCATGGTTTTTGGCCCTTTCTGGCCAGGCCATTAGCTATCTAATGGCCTTCTGTTGCTTACGACCCAGTCACCCTTTCTCATACATTGACAATTTTCAGCTCTAATGGTCGGTTGCTCCATGTTGAGAGTTTGAGATGATGCTGTTTTATGCAGCTGTATTTGTTGCTTATAATCATGCAGAGTTCATTCAATGTTAATGTTTTTTCACTTAGATATCTATTATGTAATTGTGATCTACCAGTAATGCTTAGAAAAATTCTTGATATCCACTTCTTTTTGTTTAATTCCTCTGCACGAAATTCGCATACATGTTCATGGATCTCCATGCAACATCAAGTATACTGTGAATATCATGCTTAAATCAGGTTTATGTAGACTCAGTATCGACTTTCCAGATTTCGACATAGACTTCTAGATATTTTATTTAGTCTCCATGGTATGATCTGGTAAGTTCCAATAAAATACATAACTAGAGGAAGTTACGGCTCAAAAAGTATATAGCCTCAGCTTCAGGTAGGTTTGGGGCATCAAGCACCTTGTAGACATGCTTCTCCCACATTGTCGTGCATCCATTAGAAGATTTTATACAATTTGGCCCTTTGATGGTTGCACGCTGAAAAATAGCAATTTGGGGATAGCACTATGCTCATACTAGTTCTTGTAAATCTCAAGAACCAACTGTTTGGCGTAAACTGGCGATGCATACAGCAGCTACGGTCCATGTACACTGCCACATTAAATTCCTCAGCTATCTTAAGTAAGCGTGAGAGCATTTGTGCCAATTTTTTCTGCAATTTGGAATTTATTAGTGTCAAACAAGATGAGCTGAAAAATCACAACTCGCATGATTTGATAGTTTCAATGGACCCGGCGCTCTTCAAGTTCTCCCCTTCTAGTAAACTCCACTTGAAACAGTGCAATCACTGAATCCACAAATCTGAAATATATTGCTCACCTAAGGTCAACCATCCACACCTCACGAAATCTCTGCAGTTTGATTCTCGAGCACATTTTTACCAATAATTTAAATGGTTTTTCAGACATTGTGGCAGCCAAACCTAGAAGCAAGTTGTATTGATGCTCATAAGTATAGGCACGGCCATAAATGATCTACAAATTCATGGAAAGACTAGATTACAGGAAGTACACTAGCCAGAAAAGAAGGAAGAGTTGCCAACAGTGTAGAAAGCATTGCTTACATTATCTGGGACTGCACCAGGATCCATGCCAAATCTCTCAGCTATTGGTACAATTCGATCAGGGCAACTGCAGGTGTACCAAGTCAAGAAAGTGCATATGCACTTACATGGACGTAAGCCGAGTATGAAACAAAAGCAGCTTTTTCTAGGTTAAGAAAATGACCGACAGATTATATTAGGATATAAAGTTCCATCTGTGTCAACATAAGCTGCCTTGCCATTCCCCCTCTCATGTGAGTAAGCAGCGAGAAAAATTGTTAGGATCATGGAATCCACAAACCATAAATAAAGAGTGATGGAAAGAGGGGAAATACTGTTGCAGGCTTCTAATGGTTATGACAAAGTACGTTCTCCTAGCCTCTTCCCTACTTGGTTTGAACCACTGCATATCATGCATTCCAATATACTGACTGCAGATTACAGAAGATAACAGTGCCATTCTCCCAGAATCACCTGATACACACGTTCTGATGCCAAGATCAACCATGGCTGCATTTCTTTATAAGAAATTCAATCACCTGGTTATTATTTTTGTTGCTCATCTAGGAAACATAAAATGAAACAGAAGTTAATGCCAGAAACCTAATATGCAATTCAGACCAACCTGAGCAGAAACACACAGGGTATGTGCAAGCTGAGTTTTCCCAGACCTGAAGTGTCGTTAGCAGCATTTTCTGAGAAAACCATCTAACAAAAGGTCTTACTTATCTCCTTATGCTGACGCATGTGGCCTCCAAACTGGATCGAAAAATTCGATGAGAGGGCCACTGCCATGATGCATGAGTTACTTAGCTTCACAATGGAAAAGAGGTTGGTAACATCACCTCATCCACTTTCGACAAGAATTCACGATGCCTCAGAAGCTGATGGGACTCCTGTTGAAGCATTTTGGCATTTGCTATGTCTCTCAGAGGGGGAAAAGGTTTAGTGTGTTCTTGACAGGAGCTTATGAAGGTGCGGAGATGATTCAGAAATCTCTGCTGATTATTTGGAAGGAAAAGGTCCTAAGTCTTAATGGTTATAGAGGGAGGAAGAAAAAGATAGAAACTTTTACAGACTTATCGGATATGGAAGATAATGATTTCCATGAGGGTAGCTCTGAGGATGAATGCATCCCAATGAAGCTTGACCAAGATGAAGCCATCAGTGAATTGGAGGATATTACAGGTGGAGACAGCTACTTCATGGATATTAGTGAAATTGACCAAGCATAAAAGCCTCATGATTCAATTTAAGGTCAAATGTTCTTGTTCGGATTACTTGCTTTTTCAGTCTTTTTCTTCACAAGTTTGAAGTTGTATCTGCTATATAGATATAATTAGACAAACTCCCATTTGCATCTATAAATTAAACCAAGAGTAGGCTGATCCAGCTTATTCCTCATTTGTCCTAAATATCACCTTTGAAATTAGGAAGACTCGTTCTTTAGTTTGAATGATAGATGGCTTTCCTCAGCTTTTGGCGGTTCTTTCTTATACCTCATTGATAACATAAATTGTGTTCATGATTTGTTACATGGGCTAGCATCTGCTGGATGCCATTTTGCAAGAAAGTTCTTTTATTCATCAAAAGAAAATTATTGCGAACTCAATGGAGATGATGTTGGGTAATTAGCTTTCAAATATTGTGACTAGATTTCTTCTCGGGCTCATAAAAACCATGATATGCACAAACTGTTGACCTTAAACCCATCTGCTATTATGTGTAGTTAAAAACATATTGCACTGGATAATTTTATGTTTTTTTCTTTATGAAGAAACACAGTGATTGATAAATTTCATTTCATTTGAGGTTATTCAAAATGACACTGAATAATTTTCTTTCGGTTACATCTCTTATGAAGTTTTATGACCTTTCAATTACATGCCATGCTCGATTAAGTTCCTAAGAGCATATAAGGCTGTATTATATAAATCCAATTGGCTAAACATAAATAGAAGCAGCAGAAAGGATACTTAGGCCTTACCCTTCCCATATATAATTTGCAATTGGTACACAAAGGTGACAATGTAGTTGACAAATTTTTTGGGTCACCATAGAGAAAGTATCTCACGTCATTCCATGAATGGTTTGTTGTCGAGCACAAGAAACTTAAGGACAAGCTATGACAAGGGTGACAAAGTGTCCATTGCAGAGAAAGGAAATGAAGAAGTGCTTGGGAGCTCATTATATGCCTCTAGCTGTCAATACGATGACTAACATCAAATTGCAGATTAACAAAAGCAAGCATTTCGCCTGCCTTCCTGGTTGGAGAGACTTCTTTAGTCCTTCACATCGGCGATGCCTCCTGGTGTTATCTAAAAAACCTGTGTTTGTCAAGTCCAACATATATGGAATATCTCGGTCTCATCTTATTGACAGATGAGCTCTTGCTAAATTTTCTGACAAAATTGAGCGATGGTCTTGATAGATGTGCATCGTCTACGTAACAGTAGAGCTAATAATAATATACCAGTCCTGCTGAGGAAAATTATCAATATCCACTTCTTTTTGTTTAATTCCTCTGCACAAAATTTGTATTCAACATGTTCATGGATCTCCAGGCAACATCAACTATACTGTGAGTATCATGCTTAAATCAGGTATCCACCAATCCCTATATAGACGCAGTATCAACTTTCTCACAGATTTGATATAGACTTCTAGATATTTTACTTAGTATCTGCAGTATGATGTGATAAGTTTCAATAAATTATATAATCAGAGGAAGATTTGGCACAAAAAGTATATAGCTTCAGCTTCAGGTACATTTGGGGCATCAAACACCTTGGAGACATGCTGCACCCTTCTGACTTTCCTAAACATCAACCTAACCATGGCTGCACAAGCCAGAACATGCCCGCCTGCAGGTTTCATTAGGTCTGATGACACACCTCTGCCTGGATCAGCTACGACTGAAACAAATAAATCAAAGACAGAGTCATAAAAAAAATAAAATCCTTTTCCTATGTCATGGACTGCAGCTACTGTATGCTTCACCAGTTTACACCAAATAGCTGGTTCTTGAGATTTACAAGAACTAGTTTGAGCTTAGTGCAGTCCCCAAAATGCTATTTGTCAGTGTGCAACCATCGAAGGGCTAAATTGAATAAGAACTTTGAATGGATGGAGGACTACGTGGGAGAAATGAGATGTGATGCAGTACCTTGATTGGTCATGTACCCTGCCACGTTAGATTCCTCAGCTATCTTAATAAAACGTGAGAGCATTTGTGCCAATTTTTGCTGCAATTCGGAATTCATAAGTCTCAAACCAGATAAGCTGCAGAATAACAACTTGCATGATTTGATGGTTTCAGGATCAACCTGGCGCTCTGCAAGTTCTCTTCCAGTAAAATCCACTCGGAAGAGAGCAATCACCAAATGCACAATCTGAAAAAGGCACTCACATAGGGTCAACCATCCACACCTCAGAAAATCTGTAGGGTTTGATTCTCAGCAGTGTCTTACCAGTAATTTGAATGGTTCTTCAGACATTTTGGCGGCCAAACCAAGAAGCAAGTTGTACTGATGCTCAGAAGTAGAGGCATGGGCATAAATGATCTTCAAATTCATGGAAAGACTAGATTACAGCAAGTACACCAGCCAGAAAAGTAAGAGTTGCCACCAGTACAGAAAGCATTGCTTACATTATCTAGGACCGCACCAGGATCCATGCCAAATCTCTTGGCAGTTGGTATGATTCAATCAGGGTGACTGCAGGTGTACTAAGCTAAGAAAGTGCACATGCACTTACATGGACAGACGACGTTTATGAAACACAAGCAGCTTTGCCGAGGTCAAGAAAAATACAGACAGATTATCATAGGATACAAAGTTCACTGTGTGTCAATACAAGCTACCTTCCCATTTCCTCCTCTCATGTGAGTTGGCAGCTGAAAATTTTTTACAAAGATGGAATCCACAAGCCATCAATAAAGAACAATTGAAAACAGGGTATATACTGTTGTAGGATTTGCAAATAAGTAGAGTATCTTCAAGCATCACATTCAACTAATGATCAACCCAAGTCCGAGTCTGACAATAATTAAGGCTTTTACTCAGTTATGACACAGTACAAACTCTTCTGGCCTTTTCCTGCTTGGTTTTGTATATGCGTTCCAGTATACTGACTGCAGATTACAGAAAATGAGAGTGCCATACTCCCAAAATCACCTGATACACACGTTCTGATGCCAAGATCGCCCACATCTTTACTCTTCATAGAAATTCAGTCATTATGTTACTATTTGGCATTGTTTATCTGAACAAAAAAGGCAACTAGAAGTTAACGACAGAAACCTAATATCCAATTCAGACCAACCTGAGTGGTAACACACAGGGTATGTGCAAGCTATTTTTCCCAGCCTGAAGTGACGTTAGCAGCATTTTCTGAGAAAGCTAATTAACAAAAGCAACTAAAAGTTCATCAAAGGTAATGTCTTTGGACTGTCATCTTCACCCTGATTCGCCAAATGCTTCTGTAATTGCCAGAGTTTTTATACTGCCGGTTTAACATCGCCAAACCAGTGAAATTTGCTTTCGTTGAAATGCATGAAGAATAAGACACAGCCTGCTAAAGAAAGTCTGTTACCGCCTAAAAGCTCATCGAGGGCTTGGCTTCCAATTGTGATGCAACAACCGACTTTCTCTGGAAATAAAGACATTAAAAGTACTTTGAGCAACACATGCTAATTTGCAGGCTTTATTTCAAGGGTCAATAGCTCATTGAGGTGTTCCAAAGATATTTATAGAAGTTCAAATGGATTGGAGCCACCATCTCAGGTCAAGAAGAATCTAGAATCTAACCACTATTTTTCAGCTGCTTCGTGTATTTTGTCAACTTGTGCCTCAGATAATCCTTTTGTTCCAGTTAAATGATACCAAAAAAAAAAAAAAAAAAAAAAAAAAAGCAACCTCAACTTAATTCTCAGGACTAAAGATCAGACATACCTTCTTGGTATGCATACTCAAGCCGTTGCAAGTGGAGATTTGTTATTAATCCATCACTGCCATTGCTATGGTATAGATGTACCGATGGTGCAATTACTATGTGATGCAACATAACAAAGGCCGAATTGCTCTTGCATGATTTAGAAGACATACATCAAATAGGTGAATTAGACGTGTTGTATTCAAGTAGTAGCGGAAATTACTCCTTGTCAATTAAGGAAAAAAAAAAAACTAAAACTATGGTATGCACAGAAAATCACGACAAGTTCAAAAGGAAGTCGAATGGAAACTCAGTATCATTCTCGGCAATCACATCACAAAAAGGAAATGAATTGAAATCTGCAGAGCTCGTGAACTCACTTGAGAGCTGAAATGAAGAGGTTTCTACTGAGTCACAGGCTCCAGCCTTAACATGAACAGCTTTTCCATCATCCTGCATATGCTCTAAGTTGGACATTTCACTTTTTTCCCCTGAAGATTTACCTTCAAATCTTTCGCTACGATTTTCTCTTACCCCTGGTGCTTCTTGTTCAAAAGAATCAAGAATAGAAGGAATTTCTTTAAATAACATATTCATTCCATCGCCTGACCCCGTAGCTTTCCATCCTTTCACCTTGAGCTTCTTGGCAAGCTTCCTTCCCAATTCCAGATCCTCCTTGGCAGATATGGCAGCTTTCTGCATAACACACTCAAGATACTGTTTGATCTCAGTCTTTGATTTTCTCTTCACATTATTCTTCACTTTGCTGCATTTCAGCAAACCAGAATCGTCCCCCAACGAAGACTCAAGCTTAATCATCACATTAAACTCTTATGTTTTCTGGTGAATGAAGAATGTCAGGACAAAAGCATTTCCTAGATCATTACTGACAGTCTAGCGTTCCAACAGTGATTATTGATGAATTTAGCTTAGGATATTCCTTATTAATCCAGCTATGTCACCAATACAATGGTGCAATTCCAATGTCACGTAACATAACAAAGGCTGGAATTGCTTTTGTATGATCAGAAGATGAAAACTGAAAACTACTGCACCTGCAAGAAATCACGACAAGTTTGAGAGAAAGATCGAGATGTAAAAACACTAACGGATTCACGGTGATGTTCCAGGAAAATCGAGCTAAACTGAGGAACCGAAATCGAAACCGAAATCGAGCTCATCCAGTTGGCAGCATTCAGAGTCACTTAATATCGACATTCGAAGAGATTCACACTCATAGTTCCATCGAGCCATTTGCATCTTGCTTTTGACTTCAGAACAGAGACGAGAAGATCACGATACTCGTCTCGGAATCAAACGACGCACCGGAACATCAACGAGAAAACAAAAGCGATGAGATGAACAGAGAGGAGTTGCCTGCACTCTGTTTTTCCCCCTCACTTACGTTTGTCGATCGTTTGGAGCAGGTCTTCTTCGTCGTGGACGTCGTCCTCCCTTTCCACGATCTGCAGCCGGTGGCTCTGCTCTTCGGCTCAGAGCATCGACCAGAGAACGCGAGGCGAAGCTCAGAATCGTTGCCGGCGATTGCATCGGCGGGAAATGCACGACGTTGGAGTTTGACGATCGGCGATGGAGGTCGCTGCGTCTGCTCAGAAGAAGAGAGTTTCGAATTACGATCGCAAATTGGAGGGAAGCGGGGAAGAATGGCCCGTGGCTTTTCTTTTCTTTTTCTTTTTTCTTTTTTTAAGAAAAGGGAGATTCGAATAGGTTTTGTTTGTTCTGAAATAGATCTTATAAATTGAGGTTTTTTTTTTTTTTTGGACTAACTTATAAATTGAGGTTTGATGGATATGATAAATTTTAGTCTTTTTAAATCCATTCCTAGAGAGAAAACTGGACTTGACTTTTTTATTTCCCATTAAATAATTGATTCGAGGTAGCTCGATTTAATATTAAGTTTAGTTTCACAAGATTTATAATTTTCTCAAGTCTAATCAAATAAAGTTCTTCTCAAAAGAGGAAATGACTCTGCATTATGGTCAATTCTTGATTTAACTGCATTGTAGTCAAATCCTATACTTACAGCTCATAAAGTCATGAAGATATGAACTAATAACTAAGTTATTCGAAATGACTTATTAAATGTTTATGCATAACCCAGTTTGATTGTATAATGTTTAGAATTTGATTAGCAATCTCTTCAATATTATTCCTTAAAAAATTATCCTTTGAATTTATGTAAATCGAGAAGAGATTTAGCCACCTACAAATCACAAAATATAATGTTTGATTTTGACATGATTCAATTTATTTCTTTTACCAAACATTATTATGATTTTAAAATAGGATTTTTCATGTAATTTTCGAACACCTCAATTTTTTTCTTTAAACACCTCAATTTTATAAAAACGCACAATATATCACCATTTATTAGACTCGAGCTCTTTTTAATTATTCAAATCAAAATATCATCTCTATCACGACGACAGACGACATTTATGAAACACAAGCAGTTTCGTCGAGGTCAAGAAAGATACAGACAGATTATCATAGGATACAAAGTTCATTGTGTCAATACAAGCTACCTTGCAATTTCCTCCTCTAATGTGAGTTGGCAGCTGAAAATTTTTTACGAACACGGAAATGCACAAGCCATGAATAAAGAACGATTGAAAACAGGGGTAAATACTGTTGTAGGATTTGCAAATCAGTAGAGTATCTTCAAGCATCACACTCGACTAATAATCAACCCAAGTTGGAGTCTGACAATAATTAAGGCCTTTACTCGATTATGACACAATACAAACTCTTCTGGCCTCTTCCTGCTTGGTTTTGTATGGGCTTTCCAGTATACTGACTGCAGATTATAGAAAATGAGAGCGCCATACTTCCAGCATCAAATAATACACATGTTCTGATGCCAAGATCGCCCACATCTTTATACTTCATAGAAATTCAATCATTATGTTACTATTCGGCATTGTTCATCTGAACCAAAAATGCAACAGAAGTTAACGACAGAAACCTAAACCAATTCAGGCCAACCTGAGTAGTAACACACAGGGTATGTCCGAGCTGTGTTTTCCAAGACCTGAAGTGACGTCAGCAGCATTTTGTAAGAAAGCCAACTAACAAAAAGCAACTAAAAGTTCATCAAAGGTAATGTCTTGGGACTCTGATTTTCACCCAGATTCGCCAAATGCTTCTGTAATTGCCAGAGTTTCAATACCACCTCTTTAACATCGCCAAACCGGTGAAATTTGCTTTTGTTGAAATGCATAAAGAATGAGACAGACAGTCTGCAAAAGAAAGTCAATTACTGCCTAAAAGCTCATCGAGGGCTTGGCTTCCAGTTGTGATGCGAACAACTGACTTTCTCTTGAAATGAAGACATTAAAAGTACTTTGAACAACACATAGGCCAATTTACAGGCTTTATTTCAGGGGTCAATAACTCATTGAGGTATTCTGAAGATGCTTATAGAAGTTCAAACTCAATGGAGCCAATCTCAGATCAAGAAGAATTTAGGCTCTAACCACTATTTTTCCAGCTGCTTCGCATATCTTGTCAACTTTTGCCTCAGTTAATCCTTTTATTCCAGTTAAGTGCTACCAAATAAAAAAAGAAAAGAAAAGGCAAATCACTTGGCCAAATAAGAATACGTTCCTCAACTTAATTCTCAGGACTAAAGATCAGATATACCTTCTTTGTACGCATCATCAAGCCACTGCAAGTGTAGATTCCTGTATCCTGGAGCTTTTCACATCTCCAGCATTTATGCCTTGAGAAATAACTGCAAACAAAATAAAGGAAGAAGTTCAGAGAAAGAAGATGAGAACAACTCACCATCGTGTAGAATGTCAGGACAAAAGCATTTCATAGATGATCAATGACAATCTGGCTTTCCAACAGTGATTATTGATGAATTTAGCTTAGGACATTTGTTATTAATCCAGCTATATCACCAATACATGGAAAATGAGACATACAATGGTGCAATTCCAATGTCCCGTGACATAACAAAGCTGGACATTTTTCACTTTTTTCTCCTGAAGATTTGCCTTCAAATCTTTCGCTACGATTTTCTCTTAACCCTGGTGCTTCTTGTTCAAAAGAATCAAGAATAAAAGGAATTCCTTTAAATAACATATTCATTCCATCAATCTGAACCCCGTAGCTTTCCATCCTTTCACTTTGAGCTTCTTGGCAAGCTTCCTTCCCAATTCCAGATCCTCCATGGCAGACATGGCAGCTTTCCGCATAACATGCTCGAGATACCGTTCGATCTTAGTCTTTGATTATTGATGAATTTAGCTTAGGATATTCCTTATTAATCCAGCTATGTCACCAATACACGCATCATCGTATGTCTTATGTTCCGTGTATTGGTGATATAGCTGGATTAATAAGGAGATGGTGCAATTCCAATGTCAACATAACAAAGGCTGGAATTGCTCTTGTATGATCAGAAGACGAAAACTGAAAACTACTGCACGCGCAGAATATCATGACAAGTTCGAGACAAAGGTCAGAGAAGTAAAAACACTAACGGATTCACGGAGATGTTCCGCGGAAAATCGAGCTAAACCGATCGACCAAACCGAAATCGAGCTCATCCAGTTAGCAGTATTCAGAGTCACTTAATATCGACATCCGAAGAGATTCACGCTCATAGTTCCATCGAGCCATTTGCATCTTGCTTTTGACTTCAGAACAGAGACGAGAAGATCACGATACTCGTCTCGGAATCAAACGACGCACTGGAACATCAACGAGAAAACAAAAGCGACGAGATGAACAGAGAGGAGTTGCCTGCACTCTGTTTGCTCCCTGACTTACGTTTGTCGATCGTTTCGAGCAGGTCTTCTTCGTGGTGGACGTCGTCCTCTCTTTCCACGATCTGCAGCTGCTGGCTCTGCTCTCCGGCTCTGAGCATCAACTAGAGAACGCGAGGCGAAACTCAGAATCCTAGCCGGCGATTGCATCGACGGGAAATGCACGACGATGGAGTATGACGATCGGCGATGGAATTCGTTGCATCTGTGCAGGAGAAGAGATTTTCGAATCACGATCGCAAATCGGAGGGAATCTTATGTATAGAGGCGGGAAGCGGGGAAGAATGGCTCGTGGCTTTTTCTTCTTTTCTTTTTTTTTTTTTTTAAGAAAAAGGAGATTCGATTAAGTTTTGTTTATTCTGAAATAGATCTTATAAATTGAGGTTTGATGGATCTGATAAATTCTTATAATCTTTTTAAATCCTTTCCTAAAGAGAAAACTGGACTTGACTTTTTAATTTCCCATTGAATAATCACTTCAAGGTAGCTTGATTTTATACTAACTTTAGTTCCATTTAATTTATAATTTTCTCAAATCTTATCAAATAAAGTTCTTCTTAGAAATGGAAATGAACTGATCTACATTGTGGTCAATTCTTAATTCAATCGCATTGTGGTCGGACTCCATACTTACTAATCATAAAGTCATGAAAATTGAAGCAACAATTAAGTTATTCCAAATGACTTGTTAAATATTTGCACATGACCCAGTTTGGTTGTGTTGTGCCTAGGCCAGCACCCATCCTAAAATTTGTAGGTCGGTGATTTAGCAAAGGGTGATAGGTATGAAGCACGTTTAATGTTTAGAATTTGATTAGTAATCTCTTCAATAATTTTCCTTAAAAATTATTCTTTTAAGCAAGTTTTTAAACTTATATAAATCGAGAAGAGATTCAACAATCTATAGATTATAAAATGCATTATGACTAATCCAGTTTGACACCACTAATGATACTTAATGAGAAACCCTCCACGCATTAGCTTTGTGGCATAATCAGCTAAAAAGTGGGACTGAACTGAAACAACTCCCTTTTCCCTGTTTAATATAAAATTCTATTCGCAAAATCAATATACCGAATAATGGGATAAACTTTTACGGACTCTTAATTTGTTTGTTTGAATAATATCTCTTTAAATATTCGTGTTCATGATTTGTAGGCCAAGTTATACATAGATTCGGCATTTAAACCAACGGGTCATATTCAACGCCTGATAAGAGTCCGCCACATTTCTTAGCATGCCAACCTTTACATACTTTTCTCTTTTCCTAAAAGACATTTCCTTTGTGTGCATGTCCAAGAACTAATCAACTCTGTTCAAGTTTTCGGAAGAGAATTACAACAGTATAGTAAATCTTGATTCTTTTGGGCGATCCTTCATCAGAGCTAAGTCTAGTGAACAGCTGAAACTTGTGACCGTCATTGGACGCGGACAGACACCAAAACCTGATCTCGTGTCAGCTCGACAGCTAGAAAATGTCGCTGATCTCAGGGAGAACTTGTGAAGGTAATTTACTAGGCTACTTGACTGGGTCATCAGATCATTTAAACAAATCTGTGAGCTAGTCGAAACCGCACTGGTGATTAGCATGAGAACTGAAGGAGGGATTTCGAGGCTAACCAGAAAGAAGACAACCATCTTGAATCCTCATATAATCTTTCAAGTCTTTATCGCGCGCTCTGACGGTCAGGTCGGGAACCCAGGAGCTGCATATCTGGAAAATTAAGAGCTTTCCTAGTTCATAGAGATCTCTCTTCCTCATCATTGCAATCTGATCAATCCTCGGTGCAAGGGAACTCAAATTTCTGCAGGCAAATACCTGTCAGCATCTCCAATGTGACGGTTATGCCTCTTTTATACTTCAAAGGACCCCAAAACTTGCAGAGTTTTTGATGTCTCGAGCTACTGATGCAACTCTCTCGAGAGTAAGAATTAGCTCTAGTTGACCCTATGTGAAGTGATACTGCTTTTACATTGAAAGCCGAAGATGTACACCTCCAGTGCTTTCTTCACCTGGAGATGTACCATTTCTGGTTTCACTATTCACTTGCTAGCATGGAAACGCGGTATAACCTGGATGGCCATGTAAGCTCAACAGACCATGCACACTCTAGCCATGTAATTTGGTTCAATGCATCAACTGTCATATTTTTTTTTTCTTCTCTCTGGTCACTGTCATAGTTGAATCATCAACTAGTTGTGCTTGAATTTCTGGAAGCACTTGCTACACACAGCAAGGAGGAAAAACAGTGATCATCCTTCCCTGCAGAAAAATTCCTGACGACGTACAACTTGCTGTTACCTCGGACCTGAAAGCTGAACCGCTGAAAGATTTGTGTTGCTGTGGTCTTCTGGCTTGAAAAACCTCGGAAAAAATCCACAACCTTGTGGGGAAGAAGTCAACGGCTGAGGAACCGGAAAGACACCTTCAAGCATTTGGACGACTTTTAACATTGACGGTCTCAGGTTCATATCTTCTTTTGTGCACCATGATGCAACTTTAATAGCGATAGAAACTGTATCGTCTCTTTCGTTGATCTCAAAACCCGGATCAAGTATCTCTCTCAGCTTCCCTTCTTCCATCATCTTGAAAGCATAGAGGGGGAAATAGGATTTCTCTGATGTTTCCTCGGGGTTGTAGTTCCTTCTTCCGCCAATTATCTCAAACAGAACCTTCCCGTAACTATAGACATCGCTCTTCTCAGATATGGCACAGCTTATTATCCACTCCGGTGCGAGGTAACCTCTCGTGCCTCTGAGCATCGTAACAACACGGCTCTGCTCTCTTGTCATTAGCTTAGCCAATCCGAAATCCGAGACTTTGGCTTTAAATTTGTCATCCAAAAGCACGTTTTCTGGCTTTATATCGCAGTGAACAATCTTCACATCACATTCTTCGTGTAAGTAGGCCAGTCCTTTTGCCATTCCAATTGCAATTTTATATCGTGTTTCCCAATCTATCATGCCTTCCTTGTCTTTCTTAAAGATCCATTTATCGAGAGACCCGTTCGCCATGTACTCGTATGCTAGAAGCTGGTGAGTTCCTTCCTCACAAAAGCCCTTCAGCCTGACCAAGTGGCGATGATGGATGCTTCCGATGCTGTGTACTTCGGCTCGAAACTCTTTCTTTCCCTGACCAATGCCTTCCAATTTCTTCACAGCAATTCTCGTCCCATCTGGTAGGGCCCCTTGGTACACCGGGCCAAACCCGCCTTGCCCTAGCTTCATGGAAAAGTTATTCGTCGCATCTTGAAGCTCTTTATAGCTGAAACGAACTGGCATTCCTGATAAACTCTCGAGAAAGTTTTCCTCCTCCAAAGTCTCTTGAGGAGCTTCAGGCAATGTTGGCTTCGCCTTGGAATATCTGCATCCAGCATAAATCAGCCAGAGAACAACAAAGAATGTGGAAACAGAAATGAGGACAACATATAGCAAATGTTTCTTGTTGCTTCCACTGCCTTGAGAATTCCCACCATTCGCACCGCCGCCAGTGAGCACCTTAATGTAAGAGACAAATCCAGAATTCTGATCAGAACTCTGCAAGGCCCCAATACTGTCAAACAAGTAACAATCTCCAGAACTATTTTGATAAAATAATGCTAGACACGAACAATTATTCAGGCAAGAATTCTTGCATCCAATGAGATCAGCATTCAGCGAGGGCGAGACAAACCCAATTGCAAAGTAGCCGATTCCCTGCCCCGCATTAACGAGATCGATTGAACCCTTTGAGTGATCGCAAGGAGAACTCAGCCCCGAACCACAATTTGGATGAGAAGTGAGGGCTGAGAGACATCGGCACATGTTACCATTAGAACAGACTAGATACGGGTCGCAAGGCTCGGGCGTACTGCATGCATCACTAGGTATTTTCACGGGAGAATCAGCAGGCGATCCTCCACTGCCCAAGCTGGAGAACGAGATGATCCCGTCTTGTCCCAGGACAGCGATCCAAGTAGCATTAGGGTCGCTATTATCCGAAAAGGGGAATTGCCACAGCAAAGTCCCACTCTCATCGTAGAGTCTCCATGAATTCGTTAGCAACGTGGCCGAGACTACCTGACCGCCATTTTTGTTCTGCAAATGTCTGTCCTTCCCCATCGACCAATACGGTTGACGCATTATATAACCAGCAGAAAGGATCATGTCGCCAGATTTAATCTCGAGAGTGTAGGTCAAGTTCTTGGACCCAGCGTTCACCAGCCTCATCCCTTGTCTAAAATCTTGGTTTGATAGGAGCGTATCGGTAGGATGATCAAAACTCTGCCAAACGATTGTACTGTCCTTCCCGAGCAAAACCAGGTTTCCTGAATCCCGCAACTCTATCGCGGAAACTCCTTTGCCGCTGGTATTAGTTGACCACACCGTACTTCCTGCTTTCTGCAGAAACGCGTTGCCATTCTCATCGAAGTCAAATATATCAGAATTCGTAACCGGGTTGTCCCTATTTGCGGACCAGACTACGGTGTTGCTGCGGAAATGAACCACAGCTAACGTGTACAGAGTAGGACTGGAGGCCTGGACAAAGCCGAAGCCGAAAATCGAGCCTTTGGACAAAAGAAAGACCCCACCAGTGTCGAGCGAACCGATTTGAGACTCTTGATATACCGGGTATATCTTGTCTATATGTTGAGTACCCTCCAACGAGATGCTGGACAGCAAGATGACACAGAGCCACAAATTTCCAGCAACGGCCATTGACCTTGAACTAGCCATTGTTCCACCTTCAAGGATGAGAAACAAGAACTTCAATCAAAGGAAACATATCGATGGTGAGACTCGAAATTCAAATGCGGAGGCTAATCGTCCCACTAAAAAACTTGAATTTCATCCCACAATGCTTGTCCTGAAAACCTTGAAAATGCTCTGCGAAGTGTAGAGTTGCAGATGAATTTGCATAAACTATACAGAGGTTTCCTCAAACCACCAAGTAATTGAATCTAAACAGTCCAAAAAGACAATAGAAACTCATTATATTTGCTTTCTCATGTAACTTCCATAAACTGCAATACACTTTCTAATTAAAAATGACTCTTGAAATTTTAAAACTAGTCAAAAGCAGGACAAAGCACATCCGCCAATGCAAAGATGTTTGCACTGAAGAAGCAATGTGCAGACCAACTATGGGCCCTGAACATGCAAAAGATAAGTTTTTGCATCCAAATCTGAAAGTATTGTATTACCAAATTTAAAGATACAAGGAATGAGAAGAGAACAACATGATGAGACAGTTAAGGGCTATCTGCAGACCAACTGTGAGCCCCGAACATGCAAAAGATAAGTTTTTGCATCCAAATCTGAAAGTATTATATTACCAAACTTAAAGATACATGGAATGAGAAGAGAACCACATAATGAGACAGTTAAGGGCTATCTTCAACTACAAATCCTGAACCGCTGTTTTTAAGAATAAACGAGATCCCACTAAAAACAAAAAAATTCAAGAAAAAACATAAATTGGAAATCAATAGGGTACCGTTCACTCGGCCATCAAAAGAGAACAAATCTGAGCTCTTACCTCATCAATTTGCCTAAACTCTGAAAACAACAAGATTGCAGACAAGGGTCCTTGTTCTTTTCTTCCAATCTGGATTCTGCTTCAGTCGGGGGGGAGCGTTTAGAGAGATCTGCAGCAAGAAAATTATTCTCTTTTATTTATTATTCTATTGAAACTTCATTTACCAACTGGAAGGAAGAGGGCCACTGCATAGAAATGACAGTCCATTTTTCTTTTTTTCCAGGTAATAAGATGGGGAAGTTGTCAACTTGCAATTTATTTTGTTTTTAGCAATTTAGGTTTGACATTAAACATTGACTTGCCAGCCCAGAAATATACAGGCCGATGGCCACACATTTTGCGCATCCCGCCAACACATTGTAAATAAAAAATTTGGCAAGAGCTTCACCCTTGTTCTCCACCATAACATCACATAACTTAACAGGTCAACGACACTGCTTTTCCATGCCTCTTGTAGTTTGAATCTCAAACAGCACCTGTGCTGTATACCCTTTCAACTGGGTATAGTATATCAAGAACTTCTGTCGGCTCCATCCCCACAACCAACCGATCAATCTGATGAGCTATAGCAAATTTAGCTTTTCTTCGCCGTAATATAGATACATCCCTTGTGGTGGAAACTTGAGACCTAAAGCTGTAGAAATCTTTCTGGTGTAAGAAAGGGTGCAACAAAGAACAGTCCTGCAGAGATTATCAAGAAGAACAGCAAAAGAGAGACATTACAAGGACTGAGGCTGTTCTTTAGTACCATCTATCTTTTCCTGGCCGAAACAGCTTGAGCGCAATTATTATGCAGATAATCCAAGTTGAAAATGACGCTTGTTCAAAGTTGACGGATTCTAAGGCAGTTGAAGTATGTATGACGAAGTTGGAGGAACGTCAGTGAAGAGGGATGGGTCAATGGTGTGCGGCTAACTGTTACCATTCACATTCGAGTCACGGACGAGCGTAAAATAGAATTTCGACGGCGGGTTTGCGCGCACCAAAAGAAAAAATATAGAACGGACCTTATCGAGTGCAAATATCATTCACAGAATTCACAAAAGCGCTAACAAGTTCATCAAGTTGGCTTTTGATCTTTTATCATGAGATTTGTGATTTCTCTAGAATTGCAAATAGTAAAAAGAAAACATTAAAGTAAATAGATTTGGAGCTCTATTTTTTTGCTATAATTTTCCATTAAATACCCACTACACACACACACACACACACACACACACATATATATATATTGTAGATATAGATTAAAAAATGGAGGAAGAATCGCAGTTTAAAATAGTCATGATAATTGTCGTTCCAATCCCATAAATATCTTATAATCTAAGATTTGAATTAGAATTTCTCACATCTTACACTTATTTTGTCAACTTTCCTAGGTTTTTCCTTTTGCTTTGGCTCAGCAAGCAACGCCCCACGTCTTCTTCTTCTTTTCTTTTTTTTTTGTCGAAATACTTCACAAAATTATTAAAACTCGAGAGTCTTTAAATCAAAAGCCCAACAAAGGGACATCCAGACATAAAAGATCCCATAAAGGTTGGGGAGAGCGGTCGACATAAGAGGAAGGGAGAGTATTCGAACGTTGAACTTTCACAATCTGATCAGCCACTTTGTTTACGAATCGATGACAGTGGGCCAAGGAGAGAAATTGAAATCGGGCCAAAGATAGCCGCGATTCCTGAATTAAAGCTTGCATCTCTCGCCTCACGTGCGTCATCTTCAGCATTGCATCGATTAGCTCTTCACGGTCAGACTCAAGCTCCAGCAAACTCTCTGTCCTCGACTGAAAACGTTTCAAAGCTTTGAGTAGGGTCGTGGCTTCCAACTGAAAAGCCAATAAAGCTGGAACGAGGTTCAAACATTCGAAAGCGTTTGATAATTGAACAAAATTTCTATTTCCTAAATAAAAATGCATTTGGTAAACCTCTTAAATTTTTTGGTGACTTATAATATCTTTTAATTTTTAATAATTTTATTACATTTTTTATTCTCTTTTTTTCTTTTTCCTTCTCTTCTTCTTCTTCCTCTAGTCGAAAAAAAAAAAAAGAAAATGATTTAGGCTTGACGCTAGAGTTGTTCTTGAGAACAAAATTTTACTAATTGAAATTTTGTTCTTTTTTTTTATTTCAAGGAATAAAGGAACAAAAACAATTACTGTTTGGCAGATTATCAACAAGCCTTTAATGGGCCGCGATGACGGACTCATTTATCTCGGACCTACCCTCACGCGTAATCGCTAAGCACTAGGACATAAATTGGGGGAAATTTCTTACCAACGGTAGCCTCACCTTCCTTTTCCACACAAGGGAAAAAAAAAAAAAAAAAAAAAGAAACAACAAAATTCAAAAACAAGGACCCGTCGCGGGTTCGGTCGACCGAGCCTCTCCCCGAAACGCCCTCACCAGAGCTCGAAATTCACGCCCTCCGCGCGCGTCGGCTAAGGTTTAAAGCGAAGGGCAGTTAGGACTTTTCGCAGAGAGCGCCGGCGATCGCTTTTCTTCTTTTTATCCCCCCGGCTCCCTTTCGCTCCCGTTTCCTCTTTTGACCAAAAAGACGGCCGCCACCACCACAGCCGACGTCGTCGTCGTCGTCGTCTAGGGTTTCCCCCTCCTCCTCGCGAAACCTCCATCGCCGTCCCCTCCCCTCTCCCCCGCCCGCCGATTTCTTCGAAATTCCCCACGTCGTTCCGAGAATCGTCTCCTTCCCCTCGGCGAAATCCCTCTTCCGTCCCGAAGTCTCGATTTTTCTTCTCGTCTCCTCGTCCGAATCGAATCGGGGTGGTCCGCCGCAATGCAAGGGGAGTGCGACGCCGCCCCTCCCGAGAACCCGGAGCCCCCGAGCCCGACCCGCGATTCCACCGCCAGCCAGGGCGGCGGCGGCGGTTCGGACGACGATTTGTGCCTCGACGTGTCCGGGGAGAACCTGAAGTACCCGCTGCTGTCCCCGGCCTTGAAGGGGTCCGCGGTGAAGGACCTGTATTTGTATAAGAACGAGTATCAGTTTGCTCCCGATGTGGGTCGGGGAGCTGCGGAGGCTGAAAACGCTGAAGTTCTTCGCGAACGAGGTGAACCTGTTCCCGAGCGAATTGGGGAGTCTGGTGGGGCTGGAGTGCTTGCAGGTGAAGATATCGCCTCCCGGGCTGGACGGGCCCCCGCTGCATAAGTTCGAAGGGCTGAAGTAGCTCGAGTTCAGTACGGCTCGAGCTGCTTTTAGTTTCGCACTACAAATACATATATACATGCGTATCTGTTGAAAAATTATAAGATAATTAAGTAATTGAGTTAGAACTTTTTTTAAATATGAATATATCATATATATCGGTCCAATTTGGGGGGTGGATGGCTAATTTACAGTCAGAACCAAGAATTGGTCTAGTGCTTATTAAGTTGGAACTAGAAATCAGACCAATCTCCATGGGAATTATTGATTTTGGATCGGTCCGATTCATGGAAATTATCGATTTTGGATCGGTCTGGTTCGGTTTCGGGTGATTTTCGATTCCTTTGCACCCTTACCCTTCTTCAATTGGTCAATTTTCGAATTGTATGTATTTATTTCTCGTAATTGGGGGCTTGGGTCCCTGGGCCCGGTTGGAACTTGGGCCACATCTCTAGTCTCACGGGTTTTGGATCTTAAGCTTGGGACATCATTGGGCTCCCATATCAAGCCCACTTCAATTTAAAAAGAACTTTCAAAGCTCAATTTCAGATACACTCCTGTTAAGCCCATCTTGAAAGACGACTGCAATAAGCCCAACTTTTTAAACGCATCAAGCCTACCTTAAGCCCAATTTTTAGATGGATTAAGCCCTGAACCCACACTGATTCAATTTTCCAATATAAAGCCCTGTATTCTTTGTCCTTCACTTTCTTCTTATGCTCAATTCGTCCACGGAACCATTCCCAGAACATGGAAGATCCGAAACTACCACGAACACAAAAAAAATATCAGTGCCAATCATCGAGAAACAACTCAGATCTTAAATGATTTAGCGAAGTTGACATGGTTCGGCCTTTAATCTCATCAAAACAGGGCAAATCAGAAACCAAGGTTCCGTGGTTTGTCACCTATGCCGGGAGAGCAACGAGCATACAAGTTAATGATTGAAGCTTTCACCATGGTCCATGAACCAAACTAGAACTAGCGGAGGAGATTCAGAGGACATTTGGACTCTTCAGACCTTCTCGGCCAAAAACAAAGCCGAACAAGGTTGACGCGGGAGCAGCTACTGACGATGGTTTACAACGAGAAATAACGGCGAACGGTACAGGAAATCAATGAAGAGTAATGAGGATCAGCTTTTTGTAAGGTTCTCTGTCCACTTTCCCTTCTCTCTGTGATTTTTTATTTTCTCTCTCGTCCTTCTCGCTCTCTATTAACCTCCCTCTAAGTGCCGGGAATTCTGTAATGGATGAAGATGGGCGGCGATGATCTGTCGAAGGGTGCTATACTTGTTGATGATCGTGAATCACTTTGAGAGAGGAATTGTGGTCTTTGAGCAGAAAAAGTTAGCTCAAAGCAACTTTTTGCTTAATGGATTAGTTGGTGATGTGACTCGTTTCTTATTTCCATCATAAAATAAAGCAATTTGCTCGATGGATTAGTTGCTGTGCCAAACTCTTTTTCTTGTTTCATCCAAAACACTGTTTTTGTTCTTTTTATTGAACCGTCAAAATTAGCTATCTTTGATGACTTGTAGCTCTATGATAGCCATTGTTAGGTGAATCTCAACATTTACTTTAGTAGGTGCAAGTTGCCCAAAGATACTTATTTGTCAGTCCTATTTATTGTAGTCAGCTCCATTCATCGCTAGACAAGCCGAAAAGTAACAATGTATGATCTAACCACCCGTGGTGGCAGCGTAGTGGTTGGGCGCTGGTTCCTTTCGCGAGAGGTCCAGAGTTCGAATCCCTGCGTCGTCTGCCTTATCGGAAAGGAACCCACGACTTATCCGGGAAGCAAGGGTAGTGGTGACTCTACTCCCTCCAGGGTTTACTCCAAGCGAAGACGGCGCACGGAGGTTCCCTAGGTCACCAAAAAAAAAAAAAAAAAAATGTATGATCTATTAGAAATCATACTCTAAGCATTACACTAATGAATAGGAAAATCGTGCAAAGGACCACAATTCTCCTATCAAGCGATTCTAATCATCAACTATTACCTTAGCATCCTTCATCAAATTATTATTGCACATCTTGCTGTGAATTTTTAGCACGTAACTGCCACATAAAAGCTTGCATTTATGGCATTTTCACCAATAACGCATGAAACAAAGACATTGAAATTGTAAGGTTACCGAGAATGTATGGATAAAAAAAAAAAAAAAAAAAAAAGGCAACAAAACACTTGTAAGTGATAATTTTTTTATGATAATCTACATGCACTCGAAGTTGGTCATACGACGAAAAATCACCTTTTGAAACCTATTTCAGATCAAGACTTTTGGCTTGTGTATGAAATAGATGACCTTTTCTTGTCGCCATCCAAAACAGAGGATAAGAGGTGATTTTTCTTCAATAATCAAATCCGAGTGCGCGCGCACACACACAGATATATATATATATATATATATATATATATATATATATAAACAATAAATGATTGTGAAAACTACATATATCTAAAGATAATCTCTAAACATTAGGAGACAAGCACTTGTTGACGAAAGACTTCAGTTTTGATCCCTCTAACCACTTATGAGCATCCTTGAAAGTCTCTGTCTTTGTTTAATGTTTTTAGTAGGTGAAAGTTTTGGTCTCTTGGACTTTATAGTTTTCTCTCTTCGTTAGCTCATTTCATCACTTTGCTTCACCATAACCCATGCTCCTCTCCCTGCTCAATAGTGTTCTACTCCGACTCATCCGAACCTAGCATTCATGCTTGCTGGATTGCTATCGTTGATACTAATCCCGTTCACCGGACTACTCCAGGAAGTCTACACGGAAAAGGTAAGAGACATCTTGCTTTCTTTTTCCCTCAAACTGATGTAGGCATAACTTCGCTACCTAAAGCTTCTCGTGGGCATTTATTACACAAGGGCAACCGCCAATTCTTTCAAAAATCTTTCTATTAATGGAGGCAAAAGCAATATCTTGAGCAAGAGAAGAGGCAGCAGCAGCAATACCTCATAGCATGCTTGACACCATCATACGATAAATTTCTTTTGCTCCTCAAAAGAAAATTCTTAGCAAACTCACTGGAGGTGATGTTGAGTAATTTGCTTCCAAATGTTACGGCTAGATTTCTTCTTGTGCGCATATAAACCATCATATCCAAAACTGTATGTGACAAATCAATTTGCTACTGCATAGCTAAACATATTGCACTGCATCATTTTCTGGTTTTTGCTTTATACCAAAATCCAATGGTTGATAGATTTCATTTCTTTTGATTGTGGCGATTAGATCTCTTCTTAAGCTTGACAAGGTCCTACGACCTCTCAATAGCATGCCATGCTCAACTAAGTTACTAAGAGCATATAAGGTTCCTAAGATCGGTAGATGTTAACTTTTTTTCCTCTTGACTAAGATTTATTAGCATCCTAATTCGAAGTCTGTGCGATGCCAAATCAAAGGCTTACCGTTAAATACATAATTTTTAAAAGAAAGGTCAAGCGTCAGTCTTAGCTCCAACTAGAGCAACGAAAGGAGTAATGTTATATGGAGGTTGAGCATCAACCTCATTTGGAGCACTACGAAGGTTTTCCAGATCTCATATGATCGAGGAGAAAGAGGAGCATCAATGTTTATCGGTTATAATCACTTGCTATCATCTTCTGTTGCATGGCAAAAGGCATTGCGTGCATTATGACTCCATTCATATAAGATAGTCATATCTACTTGTTTTAAGAAAGGATTGGAGCTGTGCGCCAATGTTTTCAAACTTGGGCTGGTCAGAGAAGCAGTTAGGTTGCCAGTTTACGGTCCAAGCGGTTGGACTAGGCGTGAACTGGTGAATGTGTCGTGAGCAAATAATTCTAGATACGTAATGCTGTTGATAACCCGTGAACACATAAATTGATTGACCTTGGTGGTAAATGTAGTGCCGGTGGTCCGTAGGAGTTTAGTGCTTGAGTCCCTCCACGTGCAACAACAGCCAAAAGCCCATTCTATACCCATGAGACTCTAAAATTGGGTGGATCCAATTTTGAAATACAGTTTGTTTCGCTAGTTTAGCGAGTGAACTGGTGTTCAAACTGGTTCGATATGATTTTGGCCAAATTCCCTGCACATGCGTTTTTAGTTTTGGTGAGGAGATCAAAGGGAAAGCAATGGAATTGGCCAAAAAAAAGGGTCAAGAGCAATACTTTATGATCGAATGATTACAGAAAATCTAAAGGAGATCAACATTGAGAACTTTATAGTCTCCGAATGGGCTTGACATATAGCCACCACAATCTTTTTGCAACGGCTTGAAATTAACAAAATTATTAAATATTCTCTTTCACACGAAAGAATGAGAAATCTTTAAAAGAGATCATTAAAGTGAGGTCAAGCAATGAATTGAGAGGATGAATTTGTAAAATAAATTTCTCATAAACAAAAGTGCATTTGAGATTTGAATTTAGACAATCAACACATGATATATTCTTAGATAATGACTCACAAGTATCTTAATTATTACCCTTATTGTAATCAAGTACTTAAATTATTTTTTCTGTTCAGTCAATTACCTCAATTTTTTTAACGTACATCAAGGCCTCTAGTAAAACTATAAACGGAAAATGTTGATATTATACTAAAACCATTAAATAGTCATGAATTGTCCATGTTGGCCACATCAACCGAGATATATTAGACGCTATGATCATCTAAGTCAACACACTTTTTCTTTCCTCATCACTCAATTTGAGCGTGAGAAGCCACGTCACTTATTATGTTTAACTTTTGTTGAGCAAGTGAGTCACGTCAGCAAAACCATACAACATGGCAAAGTTATTTAACCAATGCCTCAGATTGAGCCGCTTTTGAAATATTGAGGTTCTTGATTGAAAGGAAAAAAGTTCAGGTACAAAATTGTAAACTGAACAAGAACTTAGGTACTTACCACATCATTATTCTTAACTCTTAAACTACTCTAAGAATAATATCTCAAGGAAATGTTGTCCATGAAGGTGACATTAAGCAGCCGTGCTGATGGCAACGACATGGCAGTGGCCGGGGACGGTGGTGTGCTCTCTTGTCCCATTCTTGCTTTTATTATATTTTTTGGCTAATACCACGAAAAACCCCAAATTGGTAAACTTGTGACAAATTTACCCGAATTATTTTTTGATCATTAGAAACCCCAAACTGGTATGCCTTTGATAAATTTACCCCTAATTAATACACTTGTGATAAATTTATCCTCTATTAGTTTCGTTTAAATTTTACTATCAAATTGTTGAGTTAGATGACACGAGACAGTTAACTAATGTACTAATTTAGAATTTTACTCTCCGTTTATCACAGTTATATCGATTTTGTTGTTTTTTGTAGTATTAATCCAATTTAACTAATATTATATTTTTCACAAATGTATTAGTTTGAGATTTTTGTCGGTCAAAAAATTAGTTTTTGGTAAATTTATCACAAACGTACTAGTTTGGGGTTTTCTGTGGTCATTTGAAATAAATTTATTACAAATATACCAATTTGAAATTTTTCATGGTCAAAAAATTAGTTTTGAGTAAATTTATCATAAGTGTATCAATTTGGGGTTTTTCGTGGTATTAATCATTTATTTTTTTCCTTCTTGAAGTTTTTGCTATTTTTTCTTTTTTTACTTTTCTATTTGCTTTCCTTTTTTTTTTTTTTTTTTCCTTTTATTGAACTTGAATTTCAAAAGAACCATGGAAATCTAGAAATAATTCTAATAAACAAGTACAAGTGAAATTACCCAATGAAAAAATCACACTAGGATTAAGCATGAAAGAATTGGACGAAAATTATAGTGACGGTCAATTTTTAAGTGTGGCATGTAATGCCTAAGGAAATTGTACTAGTAATGGAAAAACAAAGGCATTCATGTAGGGATGAAAGAGAAGGGATGGGAGAAGCGAAGCAACAAAATCAATTTGCGTCCTCCTAAGTCTTCATTTTTTTTCAATTGCTCTCTTTTGCTTCTGCTTCACTTTGTAGGCAAAAAGTACAGGGTGTCCAGTAAAGTCATGATCTTCCTGAGTTAATGGTTTATTTACTTTAATAGAGCACTTGTGGACAGAACCTTTCTTGAAAGTCTTGGTCTTTGTTTAAACTTTTCAGTATACAAAATTCTTGGTCCCCCTAGACTTTAAAGTTGTCTCTCTCCATTAGCTCATTATCACTTTGCTTAAGCAAAACCCTTGATTGACTTTAAGAGGATTGATTCACCCATGACCATTGAAAGATCTTTTCGGGTTCCTTCTAGCTTCCTTCTTATACTAATTTATAGTATTGTTAATTTTAAACAAGACATGTAATGTGTGGAAAGTCTACTTGAAATGGAAAAAGAGACATTGACATTGGGATGGGAGAGGATTACATATATGTACATATATATATCCGGTCAAAAGCTACTAAATAATTAAGTAATTATGATAGAATTTATATTTTTAATTTATATATACCGGTTTGGTCCAAATAGATGGATGGGTAGTTCCACACCTAGAACCAGAAACCGGACCAATACTCATCGGTTCCACTAAATTGGAACTAAGAATTGGACTTGCTCTCATGGGAACCACCAGTTCCGATTTCAATCTGGTCCGGTTCCTGGCAGTTCTTAGTTCTTTTGCACACCCCTAGAGAGGAGGGATGTGAAAAGTGAAGCGATGAACCTAATTTGCGCCTTGGCAAGTCTTGGTCTTCCTGGAATTGATCAAAGTTTCTTCCCCATTAGCTCTTTTTCATTTTTGCTTCACTTTCTAGATAAAAAGAAAAAGTACATGATATCCAGTAAAGTCTTGGTCTTCCTGATGAAAAATCCTTTATGAGTATACTATCACGACCAGCAATTTGAGTTAGACCAAAGAGATCATGTTTTGATGCATATTGTGTCCTTGAGGAAACCTTTTCTTCTAGCTATCCAAAAGAGAGAATAGAGGTGATACTTCTTCACATGACCAAGGGCATGCTTATCATCATCAAAAATTTATATCTTACAAATGTTTTTTTTTTTTAAGTATAGGCTTTTACGTAGTAATTATAGTGCTAAAAATTTACAATAAAATGGGCAATAACGACCTATTGAAGGGTGCGGAAGTAATTATTGGTGATAGTGAATTGTTTGATAGGAGAATCGTGGTCCTTTGAACCAAAAAAGTTAGCCCAAAGCAAGTTGCTTGATGGATTAGTTGGTGATTTGTGATTCATTTACAATTTTTAGAGTAAAATTAAAAAACTTGCTTCATGGATTTGTTGGTGTACCCAACTCTTTTTCTTGTTTAGCCCAAGGTACGTGTTTCTATTCTCCTTATCAAACAGTTAAAGTTAGTTGTCTTTGATGACTTGCAGATGTATAATAGAAAGTAAGATGCCATTGTTAGGTGGATCGCCAACATTTATTTCAGTCAGTACAAGTTGCACAAAGATGCTTATTTGTAAGCTGAATTAATTGTGGTCAGCTTCATTCATCGCTAGACAAGTAAATGCGTCAGGCATCGCCAACTAACAATGTACAATGTACTAGATATACTCTAGGCGTCACACTTATGAATAGGAAAATTGTGCAAAGGACCATGATTCTCCTACCAAGCATTTCTCCATCATCAATTACTACCTTAGCACCCTTCAATAGATCATTGTTGCTCATTTTGCTGCGAATCTTTAGCACTGTAACTATCACATAAAAGCCTACATTGATCACATATTCACTAATAACACATGATACAAAGACATCAAAATTATAAGGTTACCGAGAATGTACATATGAAAAAAAAAGAGCCTTGATCTTGGTCTTTGTTTAATGTTTTTGGTAGGTGAATGTCTTGCTCTTCCTGAACGAAATAGTTTTTTTTTGGTCTCCATTAGCTCCCTTATGCTTTACATAAGAGAGAACTAAGCAATAATATAGGAAAAACTCAATAAGTTGTGAATAATTACCAGTGTTGCTCATGAGTTTCTAAATTGAAAGTTTTAGTTTAAAAAATACATGCACAATGATTAAAAGCCAATGGGTAGCGCGGGTACTCTTCAAGTATAAATATATAACTTCTCTTTTTTTTCGGTCGTGAATAACTCCTCCTTGACGAGCCCTCTTAATTATTTACTTTCCCTTTCCTAAAAGTTATTAATTTATATAAAAAGATGATTTAATCTAAAATATATTTAGATATGAACCCAATTAATGAGGTCAATTATTTATTAAATATGAAATTATATTAGAATACAAATGTCCATACATGCACATATTTGAAGATCATTTGTAATTAAAAATTAGGAATTATAATAAAATGAACTGTTTCTGTAGTTGATTGTTTCCAAATATTACTTAAACCTTAGAACGTGGCATACTTGAACCAAATATAATTACCCAGAACAAAATAATATCGTCAGATGCACTAATCTAATTTGGTCCCAACAAGGCATCATTAATACTTCAATACTTTTGACATGTAAATATAACTTTATAACTATCATTTATAATCCCCTAGTAGTAATACATGACAAATAAAAATAGAGATTATTTATTGTCTTATAAAAAAGTAAATATTCAATTTGATTGTGCCTTATGTCAAGCATTAGAGATCTGGCTAAATAAGGAAAGAAAAAGACATTCAAGAGGGGGCGCTTATTGAATTTTACACGTGAGTGGTTGAAGCAAAAACTCCATAAAATGAGCCCCATCAATTTCATTCTATATCCTTCGACCAAAAAAAAAAATCATTCTATATTTATGGCTTCCAAAAAATAATCAAATTGACTTAAATAAAACCAGATAATGAGGTGCATGAAATTTCTTACCTATATGCTGGCAATTAAGTATCTAAGTTTTTTTTTTTTTTTTTTCCATTCATTCAATTACCTCGACATTTCAAATGTGGTCAACGGGAGACCTCCATTAAAATCACAAACAAAAAATATCGATATGACACCAACGCTATTAGATAGCCAATAACTGTTTACATTGGCATTAGATAAGATCCTCCTGGTATCAATTTTGTCTCTTGAGGGTCAGACCAGCCGTTTTAGATTATATCAATTGGTCTCTCAAAGAGTTGGAAAAAAATTATCTACAAAAAATATTATTTAGGCAAATTAGTTGTTATTGGTAGAGAAACCATAGTAAGGTTTTAAATTATGTGTGCCCGTACAGTTACATGTGATGATAATATTATTAATATAATGTCCAACCGAACGAAAATCATGTACTGAGAAAAATTTTATTTTCAATCAAATGTTTGATAATCCACTAAAAAATTTCGAGTGCAAAGCTTGAATTTTTATGATCGAATAATTAGAAGAAAATCTAAGGGAGATCGACATTGAGAAACTTTGTAGTCTTCCAATGTGCTTGACATTTAGCCACTGAAATATTTTGGCACATGAAATTAACAAAATTATCTCCTATTTTCTTTCACATGAAAGAATGAATAATCTCATAAAAGAAAATTGTTAAACGGGGACCAACCAATGAATGGAGAGGATGAGTTTGTAGAACAAATATCGCATAAACAAAAGTTTGTTCAAGATTTGAACCTAGACCAGTGATTGTAGCTCTTTGGGACAATGACATTGCAAGTACTTATATTATTACCTCTTTTACAATCAGGTATCTAATGTTTTTTCATTCAATCAATCATCTTAATTTTTCATGTGGGTCAACATGAGGCCTTCGTTAATTTTGGGGTCGGAAAATGCTGACACAACACTAAAGTTATTAAATGTCTATACTAAATTCCAATATAGCTTCTTGAGATGTTGTCACATTAGCAGAGACATTGGATGCTAAGTTTGTCTAAGCCAATGCAAACTCTCTCTCTCCACATCACCCAATCAGCAAGGTAAGCAAATCGCGTAAATAAAGTCATTACAATGTAGCAATTTTTTAAGAACGCCAAAAATTGAGACAAATTCGAAAAAAGAAAAAGTAACAGAGATAAATCCAGACATAAAGCAGGGAAGTTCTACTAGTATTGGGAAAAATAGATGTTCTCACGGGGATGCAAGAGGAGGGATATGAAAAGCGAAGCAACAAACTTCAATTTGTATCCAGTAAAGTCTTTTGGTCTTCCCAACGTTTATTGAAGTTTCTTTCCCATTAACTCTTTTTCTCTTTTGCTTCACTTTCCAGACAAATAAGCACATGGTATCCATGAAGTCTTTGGAGAAATTCTCTTAATATTACCAAACAAGCACTTGTGGACGAAGAGTATTTTATATTTTGATTCCTCTGACCACTGATGTGCGCGTGAAAAGCACCCAAAATCAAATGGCTGACAGAGTGCTATAGCCTTGTCCCAAGAAAGCATCATTACTACTTCAATACTTTTGACATATGTATATGAATTTATGGAAAATTATCCATAAATCCATAAATCTATTGTATAATGAATAATTCAGTTTTGAACATTGATACAATACCATGTCAACCGTGATATATTAGATGCTAATATCATCTAAGGCAACACAATTTCTCTCTCCTCATCACCCAATCTGTAGGGTAAAGAGTCATCTCAACTATTATGTTTACCTTTTTATTGAGTAAGCAAGTTATATAAGCAAAATTACATAACATGGCAAGTTATTTAACCAATGCCTCAAATTGAGCCAAATTTGAAAATTTGAGGTTTTTGATTTTATAAAAAGAAAAAAAAAAGTTCATGTACTCAATTGTAAACTGAACAAGAGCTCAAGTACTTACGACCTACGTAACACTGACATAGATACGCGACACGCCATTTCTTAAAAATAGAGAATTTCGACACGTTCCGACACGTTATATATTAAATATATTTTTATATATAAATACATAAATAAATAATAATAATAATAATAATAGCCTAGAATTAATTTACACGAAAAATATTAAATAATATCATTCATTATTTTAATTTGTTACAATAATAAATAAAACTTAGAGGAAAAAAACATTGTTTAAAGAAAAATGCTGAAATGATAATTTTAAATTTATTTATTTATCATATATAGCATTTTTTTATTACTTCTTTCATAGTAAAAGACTTTTAAAAAAACTAAAACAATTCTAAAAAAAAATTGAAAAAAATAAAATTGACCCGTGTGTGTATATTTATATCAATTTTATTACTTCTTTTATTACTTCTTTTGTTTATATTTATATTTTGACCCCTCAAGTATTAGAAATTTTTAAAATTGACCCAGTGCGTGTCGGAATTCTGGACTCGCGTGTCGGAGCGTGTCGGAAAGAGTTGACCACGTGTCGGATTTTTCGACACTCATTGACCGCGTGTTGGAGCGTGTCGGACACATGTCGGAGTATCGGACATGACACGAAGGCTTCCGGAGAGTGTCCGTGCTACATAGCTTACGACATCATTATGCTTAACTCTTAAACCGCTTTAAGAGTAACATCATTCTTGCTTTTTTCCCCCTTTCTTAAGTTCTTGTTGTTTTTTCTATATATTTTTTCTTTGCTTTTTTTTTTCTTCTATTAAACATAAATTTGAAAAGATGTATGAAAATTTAGACATAATTCTATTAGACAAGTACAAGAGATATTACTGAATGAAAAATCACAGTACAATTAAGCATGAAAAAAAGAGTTGGACGAAAATTAAAGTAAAAGTCAATTTTAAGCGTGGCATGTAACACGTGGGGAAATTCTACTAGTAATGTAAAAATAAAGGCATTCACATAGGGATGGAAGAGGAGGAACGTGAAAAGTGAAGTAATAAAGCCAATTTGCATCCTGCAAAGTCTGTCTATCTTCAATTCCTCTCTTTCGCTTCCGCTTCACTTTCCAGACAAAAAGTACATTATGTCGAGTAAAGTCTTGGTCTTATTGATGAAAAATCCTTTATGAGTATACTGTCATGACGAGCAATTTGAGTTAGACCGAAGAGGCCACGTTTTGATGCACATTGTGTCCTTGAGTTAGACAAATCAATTGTTCTCCGTTTTCTCCGCAGCAAGACTATTGGTCGTTGTTTGAAAGAGAGGACATTTTCTTGTGGCAATCCAAAACATAGGATAAGAAGTGATATTTCTTCACATGACGAACCTTAGAGGGCATGCATATCTTCATAAAAAATTTATAACTTACAAATATTTTGTTGGTTTTTTCTTCTATTTTTTTTAGTATGGGCTTTTACGCGGCAGCTATAGTGCTAAAATTTACAGCAAAATGGGCAACAATGATCTACTTAAGGTTGTTGAAGTAGTTGGTAACGATTGTGAATCGCTTGATAAGAGAATCGTGGTCCTTTGAACAGAAGAAGTTAGCCCAAAGCAACTTGCTTGATGGATTAGTTGGTGATTTGGGAATCAGTTACTATTTCCCAAGTAAAATTAAGAAACTTGCTTCATGGATTTGTTGTTGTACCCGACTCTCTATCTTGTTTAGCCCAAAGCACGTGTTTCTATTCTCGTTGTCGAACAGTCAATGTTAGTTGTCTTTGATGACTTGCAGATGTATTATAGAAAGTAAGATGCTATTGTTAGGCAGACCGTCAACATTTATTTCAGTTGGTACAAGTTGTACAAAGATGCTTATTTTTCGGTCGTATTAATTGTGGCCATCTTCATTCATCACTAGACAATGGTCAAGCATCACCAACTAACAATGTACAATGTACTAGATATACTTTAGACATCACATTATGACCATGAAAATCGTGCAAAGGAACACTATTCTCTTATCAAGAGCAGTTCTCAATCATCAACTACTACCTCAGCACCCCAATTAATCATTGCTGCTCAACTTACTGCAAATCTTTAACATTGTAACTGCCACATAAAAGCCTATGTTGATCGCACATTCACCAGTAAGGCATTAAACAAAGACATTGAAATTATAAGGTTACTAAGAATGTATGGATGCCCAAAATTTTGAAAAAAAAGGCCTTGGTCTTCCTGAACCAAATAGTTCAATCTTTCCATTAGCTCACTTCTACTTTAAAGAAGATAGCACTAAGCAAAAAGACAGAAAAAAATTCAATAAGTTCTAGATAATTTCTATTGTTTCTCGTGAGTTCCTAAATTGAAATATTCAATTTAAAAAAATACATACACACTGATTATAAGCCGATGCGTAGCATGGCTACTTACAAGATCAATCCTCCTTAATGAGCCCTATCAATTATTTACTTTCCCTTTCCTAAAATTCATTAATTTAAAAATACAGGTGATTTAGTCTAAGATCTATTTAGATATGAACCCATTTAATGAGGCCAATTAGTTATGAAATATAAAATTATATTAGATTAGTAATGTTCACACACGTGCTACGCATAGACGAAGACACTGCACACATATTTTGAGATTAAATGCAATAAAAAATTAGGAATTAGAATAAGATGAACAATTTCTGTGGTTGATTTTTTCCAAACATTACTTAAACCTTAGAACTTGGCATACTTGCACCAAATATAATTACCCACAAGAAAATGACATCGTCAAATGCACTGATCTAATTTGGTCCGTAGAGGCCTCAACTACAAGCAATGTCGATTTTAATTGACCATTAAAAGTTATAAAAAAAAAACAAAAAAAAAAAGACGAGACTTACACCAAAGCCGGTGAAAAGCACCAAAATTATTTACTCGAGGCCTATATAGTCTCTAAAGGAAATCTAAAGGAAATGGCCAAGCAAAAGGGGCAAGAGCAATGCTTTGTGATCGAATTATTGAAAATCTGAAGGAAATCAACATTGAGAACTATATAGTCTTTGAATGGGCTTGACATAAAGCCACTGCAATCTTTTTGACATATTAGATGCTAGGATCGTCTAAGTCCTGCGCAATGCCTAACCTTACTCTTATGTTATCTCTAGTGATGAGCAAATCATGTCAGCAAAATCATATGGTGTGATAATTCATTTAACGAATGCCTTAAATTGAGTCAAATTTGAGAAAATGAGGGACTTGATTAAAAAAGAAAAGTTGAGGTAATCAATCGTAAACTAAGCAAAAGTTTTGATAATTTCGATGTCAATATCCTCAACTACTAAATCGTACTAAAAAATATCTCAAGAAAAATGTTATCTACGAGGGTCACTGTAAGGTGACAAAGTTGGAAATAGTCATTGTAGTGGTAGTGCTAATGGCCACAACACAGCCGTGGCCTTGATTTGATGGTGCCTTGTCTCGCCCCTTTCCTTCTTTATTTCCTTTTTTTTTTTAACTTTTTGTTGTTTCTTCCTTTTAGGCTTCCTCTTTGCTTCTTTCTTTTCTTTTGTTGAACTCAAATTTGAAAAGATACAATAGAGATTGATGAATGAAAAAATCCCAAAATGATTAGACCCAAAAAGAGTTGGAGGAAAATTATGGTATTATCAATTTTAAGCAAGACTTATAACGCCCGAAAATTCTAGTGGTAATAATAAGAAAAATATACAAAGTCTTGATTATCTTAGCATCAATTGAAGTTTCTTTCCCACCAATAAAAGATGCGCACCATCAAAAGACATGCAAAAGTCTTAATCTTTTTGGAATTAATTAAAATTTCTTTTCCACCATAAAAAAACGTGCATTATCAATAAGCATACAAAAGTCTTAATCTTTTTGGAATTTATTAGTTTCTTTCCCACAATCAAGATGTGACAGGTGACGTGCAATCTATTAAAAAAAATTCACTATCAAAAGACATGCAGAAGTCTTAGTCTTCCTAAAATTTATTAAAGTTTTTTTCCCACAATCACTTTTTTACTTTTACTGCACTTTCCAGACAAAAAGTAGATGATATATTTAATAGGTGAAAGTCCTTGTCTGGAAATGGAAATGATACCTTTAGTAAGTGAAGGTCATGATCTTCTTGAACTTTTATGGTTCTCTCTTCATTAGCTCCTTATCACTTTGTTTCGCCATAACTTCTACAATGGACTCATTCGCTCATGGCCATTGGATAGATATTTCTCGGTTCCTTCTTTTGGGTTTTGCTCAACAAAGTTGAGTTCTCTGGCATTGGATTATATGTAAAGTGATGGAATCAGCATCACCTTGCTCAATATGTACATCAATAATTTTGTTATATTCTTTCATGTAATTCAATCTTTTTTTCTATCTTACAAAAATTTTACCAAAAAGTTCAAATCTTAATATGTTTCTCTCTTTCCATGTAAACGTACATGGATAAAATTTCCTCACATTGTGTAAATAACTTTTTACGAATTAATAATTTGAATTTTGCAAAATCTTTTGGATGTTAATCTTTACACACAACTAGTATGCACTTTTGCTAATTTATTAAATAGAGCTATCTTCTAATTCATTTGTATGAAAATGGTCAATGTCATTCTTCTATTAATTCAAGTTTAGTGATAATCCAAGGATCACATTGAATATGTGCAAAAATTTTATAGGGCATGCATATCTTCATAAAAAATTTATAACTTACAAATATTTTGTTGGTTTTTTCTTCTATTTTTTTTTAGTATGGGCTTTCACGCGGCAGCTATAGTGCTAAAATTTACAGCAAAATGGGCAATAATGATCTACTTAAGGTTGTTGAAGTAGTTGGTAACGATCGTGAATCACTTGATAAGAGAATCGTGGTCCTTTGAACAAAAGAAGTTAGCCCAAAGCAACTTGCTTGATGGATTAGTTGGTGATTTGGGAATCAGTTACTATTTCCCAAGTAAAATTAAGAAACTTGCTTCATGGATTTGTTTCTGTACCCAACTCTCTATCTTGTTTAGCCCAAAGCACGTGTTTCTATTCTCGTTGTCGAACAGCCAATGTTAGTTGTCTTTGATGACTTGCAGATGTATTATAGAAAGTAAGATGCTATTGTTAGGCAGACCGTCAACATTTATTTCAGTTGGTACAAGTTGTACAAAGATGCTTATTTTTCGGTCGTATTAATTGTGGCCATCTTCATTCATCACTAGACAATGGTCAAGCATCACCAACTAACAATGTACAATGTACTAGATATACTTTAGACATCACATTATGACCATGAAAATCGTGCAAAGGAACACTATTCTCTTATCAAGAGCAGTTCTCAATCATCAACTACTACCTCAGCACCCCAATTAATCATTGCTGCTCAACTTACTACAAATCTTTAACATTGTAACTGCCACATAAAAGCCTATGTTGATCGCACATTCACCAGTAAGGCATTAAACAAAGACATTGAAATTATAAGGTTACTAAGAATGTATGGATGCCCAAAATTTTGAAAAAAAAGGCCTTGGTCTTCCTGAACCAAATAGTTCAATCTTTCCATTAGCTCACTTCTACTTTAAAGAAGATAGCACTAAGCAAAAAGACAAAAAATTCAATAAGTTCTAGATAATTTCTACTGTTTCTCATGAGTTCCTAAATTGAAATATTCAATTTAAAAAATACATACACACTGATTATAAGCTGATGCGTAGCATGGGTACTTACAAGATCAGTCCTCCTTAATGAGCCCTATCAATTATTTACTTTCCCTTTCCTAAAATTCATTAATTTAAAAATACAGGTGATTTAATCTAAGATCTATTTAGATATGAACCCATTTAATGAGGTCAATTAGTTTTGAAATATAAAATTATATTAGATTAGTAATGTTCACACACGTGCTACACATAGACGAAGACACTGCGCACATATTTTGAGATTAAATGCAATAAAAAATTAGGAATTAGAATAAGATGAACAATTCTTGTGGTTGATTTTTTCCAAACATTACTTAAACCTTAGAACTTGGCATACTTGCACCAAATATAATTACCCACAAGAAAATGACATCGTCAAATGCACTGATCTAATTTGGTCCATAGAGGCCTCAACTACAAGCAATGTCGATTTTAATTGACAATTAAGAGTTATAAAAAACAAAAGAAAACAAAAAAACAAAGACGAGACTTACACCAGAGTCGGTGAAAAGCACCAAAATTATTTACTCGAGGCCTATATAGTCTCTAAAGGAAATCTAAAGGAAATGGCCAAGCAAAAGGGGCAAGAGCAATGCTTTGTGATCGAATTATTGAAAATCTGAAGGAAATCAACATTGAGAACTATATAGTCTTTGAATGGGCTTGACATAAAGCCACTGCAATCTTTTTGGCATATCAGATGCTAGGATTGTCTAAGTCCTGCGTAGTGCCTAACCTTACTCTTATGTTATCTCCAGTGATGAGCAAATCATGTTAGCAAAATCATATGACGTGATAATTCATTTAACGAATGCCTTAAATTGAGTCAAATTTGAGAAAATGAGGGACTTGATTAAAAAAGAAAAGTTGAGGTAATCAATCGTAAACTAAGCAAAAGTTTTGATAATTTCGATGTCAATATCCTCAACTACTAAACCATACTAAGAAAAATATCTCAAGAAAAATGTTATCTATGAGGGTCACTGTAAGGTGGCAAAGTTGGAAATAGTCATTATAATGGCAGTGCTAACGGCCACAACATAGCCGTGGCCTTGATTTGATGGTGCCCTGTCTTGCCCCTTTCCTTCTTTATTTCCTTTTTTTTAACTTTTTGTTGTTTCTTCCTTCTAGGCTTCCTCTTTGCTTCTTTCTTTTCATTTGTTGAACTCAAATTTGAAAAGATACAATAGAGATTGATGAATGAAAAAATCCCAAAATGATTAGACCCAAAAAGAGTTGGAGGAAAATTATGGTATTATCAATTTTAAGCAAGACTTATAACGCCCAAAAATTCTAGTGATAATAATAAGAAAAATATACAAAGTCTTGATTATCTTAGCATCAATTGAAGTTTCTTTCCCACCAATAAAAGACGCGCACCATCAAAAGACATGCAAATGTCTTAATCTTTTTGGAATTAATTAAAATTTCTTTTCCACCATAAAAAAAAAAAAAACGTGCATTATCAAAAAGCATACAAAAGTCTTAATCTTTTTGGAATTTATTAGTTTCTTTCCCACAATCAAGATGTGACAGGTGACGTGCAATCTATTAAAAAAAATTCACTATCAAAAGACGTGCAAAAGTCTTAGTCTTCCTAAAATTTATTAAAGTTTTTTTCCCACAATCACTTTTTTACTTTTACTCACTTTCTAGACAAAAAGTAGATGATATATTTAATAGGTGAAAGTCCTTGTCGGAAATGGAAATGATACCTTCAGTAAGTGAAGGTCATGATCTTCTTGAACTTTTATGGTTCTCTCTCCATTAGCTCCTTACCACTTTGTTTCGCCATAACTTCTACAATGGACTCATTCGCTCATGGCCATTGGATAGATATTTCTTGGTTCCTTCTTTTGGGTTTTGCTCAACAAAGTTGAGTTCTTGGCATTGGATTATATGTAAAGTGATGGAATCAGCATCACCTTGCTCAATATGTACATCAATAATTTTGTTATATTCTTTCATGTAATTCGATTTTTTTTTCTGTCTTATAAAAATTTTTACCAAAAAATTCAAATCTTGATACGTTTCTCTCTTTCCATGTAAACGTACATAGATAAAATTTCCTCATATTGTGTAAATAACTTTTTACGAATTAATAATTTGAATTTTGCAAAATCTTTTGGATGTTAATCTTTACACACGACTAGTATGCACTTTTGCTAATTTGTTAAATAGAACTATCTTCTAATTCATTTATATGAAAATGGTCAATGTCGTTTTCCTATTAATTCAAGTTTAGTGATAATCCAATGATCACATTAAATATGTGCAAAAAGTTTATGGACCGAATTGAACAAATTAAAAGTTCAAAGACGACATTGCATATCGGGCTAACGTTCAAAGACTATATTGCGCATTGGGTTAAACTTCAGAAACCATTTGCATCATTTTCTCAAGAAAGTATAGCTGACATGTCTACTAATGGACCTTGTTATGACATGTTTCAGCCTCTTGAGAGAGTATTCCAAGAAAGTGGTAATGACTTGGATTTGGCCATCAGTAGCGACTTGCTGATCATTGTTTCTAAAAGTTACCGTATCACTGCAACATCACATTTGTTTTGTGAACTGCTCTAGCAAATAAGCAGAAGCAACATCATTACTTGACATATTTGGTGTAGGTTCGCTATAAGGAAGATCCTCCTCCATTGGAACAAAAGGTCACAGAATTAGGACTGCATCTGTTATCTTCCTTGTACAATTAGTAATGAGACATTCGTTGATTCTACCCGAGGTAAGGCGCAGAAAATATGTTTCGCCAAGAGGTGCTGCACCGTTTCTCGCTTCATCTCAAAGGAAAGGTAATGTAAATACAATGCTGGTTCGGAATCATCTACCGCCGAGGAAGTTTAGCCCTTTTTATCTGGTTGGGTTGCTTTTGGTGTGTAGATGGAAAGACTCCTTTTGCAATTCTAAAGCAAAAAAGGGCGAAATTATTCCGAATTTTGGGTCCCCCTTCCTCACCTTCTCCATCTCCATCAAGCTTGCACGCTTCACCTTTATTTTGTTTTCTTCTTATCTTCTTCTACTAATAATGGCAGACAAGGGGCCCATTTCTTTTTCTAAATGTTTTAAAGTAGTTCTAGCGACACTAAAGCAAAGTGGGTTGATCGACAAAACTGTGTCTTTGGAGCCAAAGGGGAAAAAAAAGGCTTGAACTTCGCGGTCAGCACTTGCGCTGCTAAAGTTGAGCCCCTCGCTGAAATTTCCAGTGACAAGCTTGAACATTGTGACATGCTTGTCGTTGATGAAGCCAACTCTTGTTCTAAATAAGATGGAACTAAGCGAAAAGATAGAAAAAATTCAATTAGTTCAGGAAATTTTCTATTATTGCTCATGAATCCCTAAAATGAAAGATTAAGTTTAAAAGTACATACACAATTATTATAAGCCCATACATAAATGGGATCAAGCACGTTCATTAATAAGCCCATCAATTAATGAGCCCGAGAGATAAAGGAGACCAATAATGCATGTAACGGCCGAATTAAGGGTTTAGTCCATGTTTTACAAAATATTCATTAAAAAAATGTGAATGAAAAGTAAATGTTTATCATTATGCATGCCCACTATGAGAAAGTAAATGATATGATAGAGAGAAAGGAGAAGGCAAAAAATATATTCAGTCACCACCTAAAAGAAGTGAAATGTTTAGACCCAAAAAAAATTCGTATGGTTAAACAGATAAATGTGGCTCTAACCTCCTTGTGAATTTTTCATTATGATGTTATCAAATTGTGGAAAACTCATCATTTTTTCTTAATTATAGATCAATGAAAGACACAAAGAAAAGAGGAACATGTGCTTTCACCCGCGGTAAACAGAAAAAAACATTACTGGGAGCAACCTACTTGTTCTTCGTACTGATCATAATCACCAAATTACCATTGCCTATGAAGAAGGGCACGTGAATTCTGGGTGAAATGCACATCTTTCCAAACTATTCCAAATACAAAATGTTTACTGAATGCGTTCCTCTATTGCACAAAAAGATCTAAGATAAACAAATGAAAAGGTTAGATGGAGAGAACATGCTTTCTAGGTGGAAAGCACATGGTTTTTGAACGATTCCCGAATACACTGTCTGATGAACAAGTATGCCTAGGTGAGTTGTCTATAAATTAATCCAATTTTAAAAGTTATTGTGACTTGGAGTAGTGCAATGCATTTCTTCTCGTTTCAATGGACCTTGCCCGCTAAGTCAAGCCAATATCACCGACCAAAAAACAAAAAAAAGACAATGTCATTGGGTTGTGCCCGTCATGGACAAAAAGAAAATGGCTAATCTTTATCTCTAGATGTGTGCCCTCTTGCCAAGGCCAATCTTCGATGGAGAGGACATGCGATATGGAGGAGAGCAGGTGGTCTTTGAATGATTACAAATCCCATTATCATTAATGAAAAGAAGATGCCTCCTTGCTGCAACAAAAGATGTAGATAAACAGATGAAAAGAATGGATGGAAAGCACAAGCTTTCTGGGTGGAGAGCACACTCTCTCTAAAAGATTTCCCTCTTTGATCGCATATTTTGTATTGGATTAATGTAGGCTTTAAGTAGTAGTTATTGTTGAAATATAATACGTAGAAATGACAGGATCTTGCAATTTACGTCAATGTGAAATCACTAGAAAAATAAACGAGAAATAAAAAGGACATAAAAAATTTATGTTGTTCGGTCCGAGTATCGGTACCTACGTTCACGGGGAGAGCCAGCAACAAATAATCCACTATAATCAGATAATCAAAGTTTACAATCGCCGAAACGCTTGAGTGTCTCCCACACCTAAATTTAACTCCAAACCCAAAGTATTTATAAATAAACAACTCACTTGAACATAAACTCACGGCACAAAATTACCACTCGTTCAAGTCGTACGCCAAAAAAAAGATCTCCATCATCTTTTCTTTATTTCGTGTGGCTCCTCTCTTGGCGTGGACGTGCGGCTTCTCGCAACACTTTCATCTACACAGGGCTCCACGTCCCTTTTTCAGCCTAAAAAATCCACGCCCTTTTATATGTGTGTGCCCAAAAGTCAAAGTCTTGACTTTTGGGCCTCACGAAGATAACATCTTTGTGACTTCTGCAGGCTTCCGCAAAAAAAATAAAAAATAAAAATAATAACTTTGCTCCCATTTTTCCTTTATTCTATTATTTCCTCTTTTGTGCAGCTATAAGGAGTCCAAGAAAGGAAGGGCTTCTTCATCCAATTTGCTAAACCGTTTAGGAGATTTTTCTCAATAAATTCGGTTTAACAATCGTTATCTGAATTCAAACTTGAGACATTTATTTAACAATTCTCCACCTTGACTCAATGTTTGAAGTCAAGTTATAGTGCTCATCATCCATGCTGCTCTCCAACACCCTAACGGGCACTTACTCTCCACAGACGCCAATAGATTTCAAGCAGAGCTTGAGCTTTGCCAAAGGAACAAACTTAGTCATCATGTCTGCCGGGTTATCTACTGTAGCGATTTTTTTAACAATAACATTACCTCTCAGATGAAGTGATATCTAATGTTGACATGCTTCGTTCGCTCGTGATAAACTGGATTATATGTCAAATATATCGCACATTGGTTATCACAGTATATATCCACACTTTTATATTCTAACCCAAAGTCTAAGAACAAATTTCGTAACCATATCGCCTCTTTCACTATAAAGGTTAGTGCTATGTACTCTGCCTCAGTCGAAACACGACAATGTGATTTTGTAAGGACGCTTTCAACTAATTGCATCACCCGCTAGCGTAAATACGTACCATGCTAAAGACCTACGATCATTCAAGTCACCAGCATGATCCAAATCCACAAAATCAGTGGTCTCACTGCCATTGTTGTCTCTCTGGTATATTATACCCACGTCTATTGTCCCATTCAAATATCTGAGGATCCACTTCATAACTTTTTAATGAGCTTTACCGAACGCTTCATATAGTGACTAACCACGCTCACAGCTTATGAAATATTAAGTCTAGTGCACACCATAGCATACATAATACTAACCATGGCACTAGAATAAGAAACACAGGACATATGTTTCTCATTCTCTTCATCTGCGGTGATAATTTATCTAAAAATTTAAAGTGCTTTGCTAAAAGTGTACTTACAGATTTTGCCGACTGCATATTAAAACGTGCCACGATCTCCTCAATATATTTCTTTTGAGATAAACGTAAAACTCCTGCAATCCTATCACGCAAAATCTCCATACCCAATATTTTCTTTGTAGAATCTAAATCTTTCATCTCAAATTCAACATTTAACCGCCTCTTCAGCACATCAATATTAGATATATTCTTAGCTGCTATCAGCATATCATCAATATATAAAAATAGATAAATCAAAGAACCATTTTCCAATCTCCTAAAGTAAACGTAGCTATTAATCTGACTTTTTGTGTAGTCTTGACTAGCCATGAAAACATCAAAACATTTATACCACTGCCTAGAAGACTATTTCGGCCCATGCAAAGATTTCTTCAACAAGCAAACATGATCTTCCTTACCCGGAATAACAAATCCCTCTGGCTGCCTCATGTAAATCTGCTCCTCCAACTCATCGTGAAGAAACGCAGTTTTTACATTTAGCTACTCTAACTCGAGATCCTACAAAGCAACTAAAGCAAGTAAAACACGAATAGAAGTATATCTTATCACAGGAGAGAACACCTCATTGTAGTCAATGTCCTCACACTGTATATATCCCTTTGCCACAAGTCTTGCCTTATACCTTTCTACCTCGGCACCGGGAATGCCCTCTTTCCGTTTAAAGACTCATTTACTTCCGACAATCTTTTGGCTCTTGGGTACTTTGACCAGTTCCCATGTCTAATTTCGATGGGGTGATTCCATCTCTTTACTCATAGCCCCTAGCCATTGCAACGACTCCGAACGAGCCATCGCCTCAGAGTAAGACAAAGGCTCATCTGTCTCCACCTCATCACCTACTGTCAATGCATAAGCAATATCTGTATAATCATAACGTACCAGTGATTTAATTTGCTTTCTTTGTTTATCTGTGGTTATAGTGTGCTGCAGCTTTGCTAGTTGTTCACTATCATTAACTTCAAGAACTGCGACTTCATTTGCAGTCTTAACTTCAGTTACCTTTGAGGACTCTGGAGTCTCCACTTGAAGCTCAACCTCACTAATGACACCACGATCTGTCTTCTTTGCTAGTTGTGTCTTAGAACTCCTCCGTTAAAGCATTGCGGTCTCGTCGAAGATCACATCTCCACTGATTAGAAAATCGAGTGATCTGGGATCAGTACACCACGGCTAGTAGCCTTTCACCCCATATGCATAACTTAGAAATATGCACTTCTTTGCCCTCGACTCAAACTTACCATCACTCACATGAGTATACGCGGGACATCCGAATATACGTAATCCAGAATAATCAACAGGTTTTCTCGATCATACTTCCTCAAGAATCTTCCACTCGATATTAGATGATGGAAATCAATTAACCAGGTAACATGTCATGTTTACTGGTTCGGCCCAAAATTCCTTACAAAGTCCTACATGCAAAAGCATGCATCAAGCTCACTCAAGCAAAGTTCCATTTTTCTGTTCTGCCACGCCATTTTGCTGTGGTGTCTTAGGTACTATGCGGTGTCTCACAAGACCTTCTTTCTCCCAGAACTTGGTAAAATCTTTACCACAGAACTCCATGACATTTTCAATTCTCAAGCACTTGATTTGTTTATCTGATTGCTTCTTAATCAATACCTTAAATTTCTTGAACCGATCAAACATTTCATATTTGTGCTTCAGAAAGTATACACATACATTCCTCGAATAGTCATCGATAAATGTATATTGGGCACTTCTTTTCGAATGAACCAAAGACGGGCCCCAAACGTTTGAATGAATATATTCAATTGGTCGTTTGGTCGAATGAATAACTATAGTAAACTTAACTCGATGCTGCTTCCCAAAGATGCAGTGCTCACATAAGTCTAGCTTCCTTGTCTTTTGACCCTTCAATAACCCCCTTTCACTCAGCATCATCAAACATGCCTCACTCATATGCCCTAAACGCATATGCCATAATTGAGTCAAGTTAGAGTCTGACTCACCTAATGAAACTGCAGCGGTTCCAGTCACAGTCTCTCCTAGTAGATGAGAGAAAGTATTCATTTTCTTTCCCTTCATCATTGTCATGGCACCTCGAGAGATCTTCAGTACTCCACCTTCAGCAATATACCTACACTCGATGTCATCGAGTGTTTCCAAAGAAATAAGGTTCTTCTTGAGCTCCGGTACATGCCTCACATCTATCAATGTGCGCACCACCCCATCGTGCATCCGAATCCGAATTGTCAATATCCCCACTGCCTTACAAATTACGTTATTTTCCAAAAGAACCCTACCACCATCTGCAATTTGGTAAGTAGTAGACCAGTTCTTATGAGGCGCCATATGATAAGAACACCTCGAATCTAGCATCCATTCATCTCCTGATGAAGTAGTAATCACATATAAAACGGCTTCTACATCACTATTGCTCCCCTCGGTAACGTTTGCCGCACTGCTTATGGTATTCTGCCTATCAACTTTATTTCTCTGCTTTGGACAATCTTTCCTGATGTGCCCCTACTCGTGACACTTAAGCACTTCATGCGTCCTTTGAACTTTCTATGGCATGATTTCGATATGTTTTTACCTCTACTGCTACTAGGCCCTCGATGTTGTTCTTTACCCCCGAATTGTCAATGCTTGCGCTACTCCTTGCGCCAGACTATCATCTCGCAACTTTCTCTGCCATTCCTTAGAGAATAAAGCGGACTTTACCTCTTCTAAGATAATTGTAGTATGCCCCTACACTAGTGAATCAGTAAAATGCTCCCATGACTCTAGTAAAAAGGCTAACAACATCATGCCATGTTCTTCATCATCAAGTATCTTACCGACATTCTTCAAATCTATCATGAGTTTATTAAATTCATCTAAGTGGGTTCTGATAGACGTACCTTCAGTATATCTAAATTGAAACATCTTCTTCAACATGTACAAGCGATTGTTCAAACATTTCTTCAAATAGAGTGCTTGAAGTTTTTCCCATAATGCCACAACATCCTTTTCCTCAGCAACCTCTATTAAAACCTCATCCGACAAATTTAACAGGATTATACTTTTTGCTATTTCCATTAGCTCTACCCTCTCAAAGGCTTTCATTATGATAGACAACTCATCTTCACCATCAAATGCCTTGGCGAAACCTTGGGTTGTCAGTAATGCCCACATCTTGATGCTCCATAACACAAAGTTGTTACTCCCGTTAAACTTCTCAATTTTAGATTTCCTCTCAGATATAATTGCAATAACAAAATTTCCAAATAATAATCAGATAAGCAAAAACTCAAAATCATAATCAAGAAATCCAATCCCAAGCTCTGATACCAATTATTGGAATATAATACGCAAAAACGATAGAATCTTGCAATTTACGTTAACACGAAAGCACCAGAGAAATAAACGAGAAATAATAAGGACACCAGAAATTTACGTGGTTCGGTCCGAGTATCAGTACCTATTAAATTATGTCTCGAATTTACGCGTTTGCAAAACGCGATTCGCTTGGATGTTTTCGGTTAACAAAAAAGCTTCGTTGGACTCTTGAAGATTTACAAAAGAGGAAATAAATAAAATAAAAAAAGCAAAAGTTTCCTATTTGCTTTGGAGGAGCCGAACCTCTCTGCAGCTTTTCCTGGTGGGGCCCAAAGTCAAATATTTGACTTTGGGCATACAAAATTCCAAGGCGATTTCTTTTAGCTGATGAAAAAAAAGGAAAGAAGCCTTTGCATTGTAGAACCAAAAGGAGGTGGGCCTAGGTCAAAGTTTTGACCTTTTGGGCACACATATAAAATAGATTAGGCACATCTTCTTTCCTTCAGTGAGCACCCTACGAAAGAAAAGGAGCTGCATGTAAAAGCCGCACAACGTTAAGTTGCAAAGAGTCGCACGCGTTTTTTTTGTTTTGGACTTGCACGCGCAGTAATTTTATACTGTGAGTTTATGTCCAAGTGAGTTGTCTATTTCTAAACACTTTGGGTTTGGGGTTAAATCTAGGTATGGGAAACACTTGAGCATGTGAGCGATTGTAAACTCTAATTCTCTGATTATAGTGAATTATTTGCTACTGGCTCTTCCCATGGGCGTAAGTACCAATACTTGGATCAAACCACGTAAATTCCTAGTGTCCTTATTATTTATCGTTTATTTCTCTAGCGATTTTGCGTTGACGTAAATTGCAAGATCCTATCGTTTCCACGTATTATATTCCAACAGTACCTACGTCCACGAGGAGAGCCAGCAGCAAATAATTCACTATAATCAAAAAATCAAAGTTTACAATCACTCACACGCTTAAGGGTTCTCTACACCTAGATTTAACCATAAACCCAAAGTATTTATAAATAAACAACTCACTTAGACATAAACTCACGGCACAAAATTAACACGCGTTCAACTCGTACGCCGAAAAAAAGATCTCCAGCATCTTTTCTTTCTTTCGTGCGGCTCCTCTCTCGGCGTGGACGTGCGGCTTCTCGCGGCACTTTCTTCTACGTAGGGCTCCACATCCCTTTTTTAGCCTAAAAATTCACACCCTTTTATATGTGTGTGCCCAAAAGTCAAAGTCATGACTTTTGGGCCCCATGAAGATAACATCTTTGTAACTTCTCAGGCTTCTACAGAAGGAAAAAAAAAATTCGCTCCCCTTTTTTGTTTATTCTATTATTTCCTTTTTTGTGTAGCTATAAGAAGTGCAAGAAAGGAAGGACTAGTGGGCAAAAGATATTTTATTTTGATTTCTCTAACCATTGATGTGCATCCATGAAAGTCTTGGTCTTTGTTCAATGTTTTTGCTAGACGAAAGCCTTGGTCTTCCTGGACTTTAGTTTCCTCTTTTCTAACTCACCATCACTTTGCTTCACCATGACCCTTGTTCTCTATGGTGATTGATTCACCCATTTTCTCTCTCCATCAACTCATTATCACTTTGCTTCACCATAACCCGTGTTGTTCTCTACAGTTTACGAATTCACCCATGGCCATTGGGGAGATCCTTTTGAGTGCCTTCCTTCAAGTCTTGTTCGAGAAGTTGGCTTCTCTGGGTTTGCGCCATGCGCAAAGGGAAGGAGCACCACCCTTCTCTGGAATTAGCATTGACCTACTCAATAAGTGGGAGAAGATGCTTGTTACAATCAATGCAGTGCTGGCTGATGCAGAGGACAAGCAACTACGCAATAAAGGTCCAGTGAAGCTATGGCTAGATGATGTTAAGGACTTGGCCTACGACATGGAAGACTTGCTTGATGAGTTCGCTATTGAAGCCACCCAAGCCAAGTTGAAGGAAGAATCCAGCACAAGTGAAGGTCTAATGAAATGGAAGTTCCCTTTAATTAGCCAATATAAATCCTCCATATCAAATCCAAACCCGCGCTCACTCGTGTCGGAAGCTAAGGTACAGAAGATCTCTGACAAGTTGGAAGAAATTGTCAATAGGAAGGCTCATCTAAGCTTGATAGAGAATGCTATGGACAGCTCTGACTACACCGACAAAAGGCTCCCCAGCAGTTCTCTACCAGAGCCTCGATTTTTTGGCAGGGAAAAGGAAGAAGCAGATTTATTTGAACTCTTGACTGGTGAAGCCGAAAATGTCGATACCACGTTGAGCATAGTCCCCATAGTTGGAATGGGTGGTATTGGAAAGACAGCCTTGGCTCAACGATTGTATAATGATGTCAAAGTGACTAGTTGCTTTGAAATGAGAGCATGGGTTTGTGTTTCAGATGTTTTTAATGTTCTCGACATAACCAAGACTATTTTGCGGTCTATCACTGAGGTGTATAATGAGGGTGAAGATCTTAACACGCTTCAAGTTAAGTTGAAGGATAGTCTATCAGGCAAAAAGTTTCTGGTGGTTTTAGATGATGTTTGGAATGAAAACTACGAAGAATGGACTACCCTCTTAAAGCCATTTGGAGCTGGAGCTAAAGGAAGTAAGATCATCATAACGACTCGCAACTATACTGTTGTTTCCATAATGGGAGCTTCGTCATATCCTTTGAAGGAGTTGTCCCTTGATAATTGTACAAGCTTACTAGCCTTTCATGCTCTTAAAACGACAAATTTTGAGAGGCACCCACATCTTGAAACAATAGGCAAGAAAATAGCCGAAAAATGTAAAGGTTCACCTTTGGCAGCAAAGGTATTGGGAGGTCTTCTACGTGATAAAGGGAATCCCGATCAATGGGAAGCTATCTTAAGCAACAAAATGTGGGATCTTCCAACGGGAGAAAATGATGAGGTTATTCGAGTTTTGAAATTGAGCTATGTCCATCTTCCTTCTTATTTGAAGAGATGTTTTGTTTATTGTGCAATATTTCCCAAGGATTACGAAATTGAGAGGGATGAGCTAGTGCACTTATGGATAGCGGAGGGTTTTATGGATGGAGGAAGATCAAAGGATAATATCTTGAAATGGGGACAGGCTCACTTCAATGAGTTAGTATCTAAATCATTTCTTCAACAATCAAGTGTCAATGCATCTAAATTTTCAATGCATGATCTTTTTAATGATCTAGCAAAGTCAATTGCGGGTGGGACATGCTTTAACTCTGAGTCTGAACTGGCAGATAATGAAGATGTTGCATCTCCCAAGAAAGTCCGTTATGCATCATTCACCTCGTCGTGGTGTGTTTCATCAAAATGCATGGAAGCATATCATCAAATGAAGCTACTAAGAAGTTTAATATTATCGTCTAATGGATCTCCTAAAGGTTACCAATTCCAGATTTCCAACAAAGTGTTACATGACTTGCTAACAAAATTGAAGTACTTAAGGGGGTTCTCCTTAAGTCATTGTTCCATCATAGAGGTCCCGGATTGTGTTGGTGATTTAAAATATCTTCGCTATCTCAATTTCTCGTACACATATATAAAAAGGCTACCTGAGTCAATCGGCAGCTTGTGCAAATTACAAGCTTTGATCTTAAAAGGTTGTCAACAGCTTTCTTTGTTGCCTCAAGGAATCACAAAATTGGTCAGTTTACAGTTTCTTGATATTAGAGATACAAGGAGTTTAAAGGAGATGCCATTGAGTATCAGTAATTTGAAGAATCTTATAATCTTATCCAAGTTTGTGGTAGGACCAGACAAAGGGTCACGGTTGAAGGAGTTAAAGAACTTGCGACACCTTCAAGGAGAATTGTTCATATTAGAATTGCAAAAGGTGGAAGAAGTCAGAGATGCAATTGATGCCGATTTAATTGGAAAGAGATGCCTTAGCAACTTATTCTTGCACTGGGGTGAAAATTTTGGAAATTTGCGGAATGGGAAGCACGAAGCACTGGTGCTTCACTATCTGCGACCTCACACTAATCTTGAACATCTCTCTATCTCGCACTATGGTGGTGCAAGATTCCCCTCATGGTTAGCTAGTCCATCTTATTCTAAGATAGTTTCTTTATGCTTACGAGATTGTCCTAATGTCACATTGCTTCCACCACTTGGACAACTACCTTCACTTAGAGAATTATCTCTTGAAGGTCTACATGCAGTAAGCACTATAGGCCTTGAATTTTACGGAGGTAAAAGGCCTTTTTCATCCTTAACAACTTTAAAGCTGGAAGAGATGTTGGCATGGAAGGATTGGTCTCATTATGCTAGGGGTCAAGAAGAAGATGTCACATTCTCTTATCTTCAGCATCTTGTTGTCCGGGGATGTCATTCGTTGGTTGGGACATTGCCTGGTCAACTTGATCTTCTCAAGAAGCTAGAAATTTATTCAAGCCCGCATTTGAATAGCTCAACCAATGTGGTTTGTCTCCCATCTCTCTGTGAGTTATCCCTTGAGGATTGTAACGAGGAGATCTTAAAAATTTTTGTAAACCTAACTTCTTTGACCATTCTCAAAATTGAGAATCTTGCGGAGCTTGTTTGTTTTGATCATGGGTTTACGAGCTACTTGGTTAAGCTAAAGGAGCTTTATATAGGGCGGTGTGACAAGCTAAACTACTTGTGGCAAAATGGAAATGAGATGCAAAATCTTGCTTGCCTTCAGAGTGTAGTAATCTATAGTTGTCCTCAATTCACGTCTTTTGTGGCTGGAGATGGAGAAATGGAGCTATCCTATAACCTTGAAAAGATGGAATTGAGAAATTGCACGAGTTTAGAAAAACTTCCAAGCAAGATGTACTCATTAAGACATTTGAATATTGAGAATTGTCCAAAAATCATGGGACTAATAGTTTCTCAAGATGACCCCAGCAACAATAACTCGATATCTCAACTTGAATTTCTCAACATAAGTGAATGTGATTCTTTGATTTCCTTTCCGTTTGCTAAGGGTAGACTTGCTTCTCTGAAGAAGCTTACTATTCGGAAGTGTGACAGGGTGGAGTCCCTCGAAGAGATCACAACGGAATCGCTGGATTCTTTGGCTATAAAGAGATGTGAGAATTTGGTGAGTCTACCACGATACCTTCACACGCTCTCCCATCTCACTCAGTTGAGCCTAGAGGAGTGTCCAACATTGGAGATAGAGGACTTCCCTCCCCTTCCCATCACCCTGGTGAGACTTGATCTTCGTTTGGTTCCTAAGGTAAAGTCTCTACCACAGGAGTGGCATCATCTTACGTCCCTCCAGTGGCTACAAATTTCGGGGTGTGAAAATATCGAATGCTTACCCGAAGGAGGTTTGCCTCCCAATTTGCAATGGTTTGTAATTTGGGGGTGCAACAATATGAAGCAACCAGTGAGAGAATGGGGCTTGCACATGCTCACATCGCTCGAGTTTCTGGGAATGGACGGAAGCAGCATGGGAGGGGAGAGAGACAAAGTGTGGTTTCCTTCAGAGGAAGACGATGAGGATGCCTGGACTCTTCTCTTTCCTTCCTCTCTTGTCTCTCTTATTCTGGGAAATATGATGAACGTGGAAAGACTATCAAGTGGCCTTTGCAACCATCTCTCCTCTCTCCAACTGTTATGGATTGAAAATTGCCCGAAGTTGAGGGACTTGCCAAAGGATGGTCTCCCTCCATCCCTCCAACAATTGTATATACGTGATTGCAAGATTCTAAAAGATCGATGCTCAAAACACACCGGAGACTATTGGCCCCTCATTCAAGAGATCCCTTCCATCAAGATTGATTTCCTTCGGATACAATGAATTGATTCGTCCTGGTAAGTTTATGGTTTTGAAGGCATCGATTTCCCATTCTGCTTCCTCAACTCGATGCTCAACACAAGTCGATACTTTCCCGTGGAGATGCTCCGCATGAATTTCTAGAAATCCAAGAAATCCTCGACATCCGCGTCGATGAGGTTCTCAGAGCCGATGAAGTGAAATCGATCCACTTTCGCTGTCATTTGCTAATTGCCGCGATTCAATCCCTTCCACCTACGGTCGGATTTCTAAGGGTTCGGGTAAGTCCTTTCGTCTCGAATGCATCGATTTCGTGTTTCTGTTCTTCAGTTCGATGCTTAATATGGAGTAATTTCTTCCAATGCGCGCAGACGTTTGCTTCTCGTGTTGAAGCACGACTGAAATTCAGAGCTGAAAAATTGATGATTAGCTGCGTGAATATCCAGCAAGAGCTTCCTTTAGTCTCCGATTGAACTGGTTTGCGAAGGTTGATGATGATGATATTCTTGTATGCCACAGCTGAAACCATCTCCACTACTGCCTTGGGTTAGCTTTTCTCTTTAGCCACCGCAAAGCTCTTTCTAATGGCAAGTAATTCAGTTCTGGCCTCAATCCCAACAATTTTTGTTCATATATGGATGCAAGATTCTGAAAAATCGAGATGTTTGAATGTCACCGGCAACTATTGGCCCCTCATCCAAGAGATCTCTTTCATCAGCATTGATAGCTTTCAGACGCAATGAAGTAAAATCGATCATGTCCGAGCCATGATAAAGGACTTGTCTCCGTTGACTGCTTTTTATTAATCAAGTAATGCTTCCAACTTCTTTTATATTTTTGCTTTCATTTGTTAACAGTTGGGATTCATTCGTTGATGCAATGTAAGCTTTCTAGGTTTGGGTAGGATATGGTTTTTGAGGCATCAATTTTGATTCTGCTTCCCCAATTTGATGCGTAATACACAATGACATTTTCCCTCCAATTTTGACACGAAAAGGAAAGCTTCTTTTACTTGAACTTAACTCTAGACAACCGAGTCCTTTGATTTGCCAGAGCAACCTAGGGGATAATTCTTTTATCATGTGCTACATGTTATATTCTTTTATTCTTTTACAACATGCCACCTTTGTATTTCTTTGCATTTTCCCAGCATCTTCTTCCTTGTGCCCTTAGCTCATTCACTGCGGTTGTTTTACAGATACCATGGTGATCTGTATTGGCAAAATCTATTGGGAGGATCATGTGCGAATGTTGCTGAGGTCAGATCAATATAGGCAATTATATGTGTCATTTTTCCAAATTAAAAAACACGAAAAGAGCAAGCTTTTAATTATCATTTGGTGCACTGATATGTTCTGAATTATCTTCTAGTGAATATGATCTAAATAAGAATAATATCTTTCAACATGTTCAGGTCAATATTCGAAATAAGAAGCTTTCTTTCTTCTGGTTATTGTATGGATATTTGACGTGTTACCCTCTGTGGCAGGGTTGCTCACTGTTGTGGATGACATCTTCTGCTCGTTTCAAGCACACCCAGAGGGTGTTGCTCTTCTCAAGCAGCAATATGGATTGAACGAGACCACCAATGAGGTCACTGCTGTCATAGAAGCTCATAGAACTCCGAGAGATCGGAGGCCTTATGCTGCCAATCGAGTTATGAAAGACATCACTGGAAAGTTTGCGTTTGTGCTCTTGGACAGCCCTCCAGAAACCACTTTTCTGGTTGCTGTAAGTAACAATAATTTTCATGGTTTCATTCTGGGGATATCTCTCTCTGTCTCTCCCTCCACCTGCGATCTGTCTAATCCTTTATGTCCTCTTAATCATGCAGGATGTTGGTGGAAGTGTCCCTTTCTTCTGGGGAAGTGATTGCGAAGGCAATCTTGTTCCCTCAGACAATGCAGGAGTCATAAACAAGGGCTGTGGGAAACTGTTGCACCATTCCCTAAAGGTAATTATCTTCACGGATCATAAATGCAGTGTCACTGGAGTTTACTCCAAGCATTGGAACGTGAAAAGTAAGGATGGATGAGCTCTGCTGATAGGAGAATGTTATGTTTTTGGATAACATCATATTGGAAGAGCAACATTGTAGGTTAAAATGCACCTTTCAAAACGTGCATACATTGTAGGTTAAATCGTTCACCATTTAACATTGCCTTTTTTTGAACTCAGGATGCTTCTTCATCAGCTCTGGAGGTTTGCAGAGTTATGAGCACCCACCAAATGAGGTGAAGTGAATTCCTGGGGTGGATAGCTTGGGCCGAGTGCATGGCGCACCACATTCGAAGTGGTGCAGAGACTGAGAAGGAGTCTAACATGCCTAGAGTTAGGAGTGCTGGGAACTGGTCCTCGCACTACCTAGTCATATGGTTTGTGGCCCTTTCTTGGCCAGGCCATTAGCTATTGAATGGCCTTCTGTTGCTTATGACCCAGTCACCCTTTCTCATACATCCACAATTTTCAGCTCTAATGGTCAGTTGCTCCACGTTGAGAGTTTGAGATGACGTTTTATGCAGCTGTATTTGTTGCATATAAAACCAAGCCTTTCCAGAACCTGATCATGCTATTTGCAATAATATCTTTCTGGCATTTCATTAAGCCATCATGCAGAGTTCATTCAATGTAATGTTTTTTTAGATGTCTATTATGTAACTGTAATCTACCAGTAATGGTTAGAAAGATTCTTGATATCCACTTCTTTTTGTTTAATTCCTCTGCACGAAATTCGCATACATGTTCATGGATCTCCATGCAACATCAAGTATACTGTGAATATCATGCTTAAATCAGGTCTATGTAGACTTAGTATTGACTTTCTCACAGATTTTGACATAGACTTCTAGATATTTTATTTAGTCTCCGTAGTATGATCTGGTAAGCTCCAATGAAGTATATAACTAGAGGAATATATGGCGCAAAAAGGATATAGCTTCAGCTTCAGGTAGATTTGGGCATCAAACACCTTAGAGACACGCTTCTCCCACGTTGTCGTGCATCCATTAGAAAATTTTATACAATTTAGCCTTTTGATGGTTGCACGCTGAAAAATAGCAATTTGGGGATAGCACTATGCTCATACTAGTTCTTGAAAATCTCAAGAGCCAACTATTTGGTGTAGTGCATACAGCAGCTGCAGTCCATGTACACTGCCACATTAAATTCCTCAGCTATCTTAAGTAAGCGAGAGAGCATTTGTGCCAATTTTTGCTTCAATTCGGAATCTATTATTGTCAAACAAGATGAGCTGAAAAGTCGCAAGTCGCATGATTTGACAGTTTCAATGGACCTGGCGCTCTGCAAGTTGTAAACTCCACTAGAAACAGAGCAATCACTGAATCCACAAATCTGAAAGATATTGCCCACATAAGGTCAACCATCCACACCTCACAAAATCTGTGCAGTTTGGTTCTCGAGCAGTCTTACCAATAATTTAAATGGTTCTTCAGACATTGTGGCAGCCAAACCTAGAAGCAAGTTGTATTGATGCTCATAAGTATGGGCAAGGGCATAAATGATCTACAAATTCATGGAAAGACTAGATTACAGCAAGTACACAAGCAGAAAAGAAGGAAGGGTTGCCAACAGTGTAGGAAGCATTGCTTACTTTATTTAGGACTGCACCAGGATCCATGCCAAATCTCTCAGCTATTGGTACAATACGATCAGGGCAACTGCAAGTGTACAAAGTCAAGAAAGTGCATGTGCAGCTTTTTCTAGGTTAAGAAAATGACCGACTGATTATATTAGGATATAAAGTTCCATCTGTGTCAACATAAGCTGCCTTGCCATTCCCCCTCTCACGTGAGTAAGCAGCTGGAAAAATTGTTAGGATCATGGAATCCAGAAACCATAAATAAAGAGTGATGGAAAGAGGGGAAATACTGTTGTAGGTTTCTAATGGTTATGACAAAAGTACGTTCTCCTAGCCTCTTCCCTACTTGGTTTGAACCACTGCATATCATGCATTCCAATGTACTGAACTGTAGATTCCAGAAAATGACAGTGCCATTCTCCCAGAATCACCTGATACATACATTCTGATGCCAAGATCAACCACAGCTGCATTTCTTTATGAGAAATTCAATCACCGGGTTACTATTTGCGTTGCTCATCTAGGAAACATAAAATGCAACAGAAGTTAATGCCAGAAACCTAATATGCAATTCAGACCAACCTGAGCAGAAGCACACAGGGTATGTGCAAGCTGAGTTTTCCCAGACCTGAAGTGACGTTAGCAGCATTTTCTGAGAAAACCAATTAACAAAAGGTCTTACTTATCTCCTTATGCTGATGCATGTGGCCTCCAAGCTGGATTGAAAGAATTCGATGAGAGGGCCACTGCCATGATGCATGAGTTACTTAGCTTCACAATGGAAAAGAGGTTGGTAACCGATCACCTCATCCACTTTCGACAACAATTCATGATGCCTCAGAAGCTGATGAGACTCCTGTTGAAGCATTTTGGCATTTGCTATGTCTCTCAGAGGGGGAAAAGGTTTAGTGTGTTCTTGACAGGAGCTTATGAAGGTGCAGAGCTGATTCAGAAATCTCTGTTGATCATTTGGAAGGAAAAGGTCCTAAGCCTTAATGGTTATAGAGGGAGGAAGAAAAAGATAGAAACCTTTACAGACTTATCAGATATGGAAGATAATGATTTCCATGAGGGTAGCCCTGAGGATGAAGGCATCACAATGCAGCTTGAACAAGCTGAAGCCATAAGTGAATTGGAGGATATTCAAGGTGGAGACAGCTATTTCATGGATATTAGTGAAATTGACCAAGCATAAAAGCCTCATGATTCAATTTAAGGTCAAATGTTCTTGTTCGAGCTGTCAAGATAACTTGCTTTTTCAGTCTTTTTCTTCACAAGTTTGAAGTTTTAAGTATCTGCTATATAGAATTAATTAGACAAACTCTCATTTGCATCTGTAAATTAAACCAATAGTAGGCTGATCCAGCTTATTCCTCATTTGTCCTAAATATCACCTTTGAAAATAGGAAGACTCGTTCTTTAGTTTGAATGATAGATGGCTTTCCTCAGCTTTTGGCAGTTCTTTTGTATACCTCATTGATGGCATAAATTGTGTTCATGATTTGTTACATGGACTAGCATCTGCTGGACGCCATTTTGCAAGAAAGTTCTTTTACTTGTCAAAAGAAAATTATTGTGAACTCAATGGAGATGATGTTGGGTAATTAGCTTTTAAATATTGAGATTCGATTTCTTCTTGGCCTCATAATAACCGTGATATCCACAAATGTTAGCCTCAAACCAAACTGATATTATGTGTAGTTAAAAACATATTGCACTGGATAATTTTATGTTTTTTTTTTCTTTATGACAAAACGCCGTGGTTGATAAATTTCATTTCAGCTGAAGTTATTCGAAATGACACTGAATAACTTTCTTTTGGTTACATCTCTTTTCAAGCCTGAAGAAGTCCTATGACCTTTCCATACATGCCGTGCTCGATTAAGTTCCTTAGAGCATATAAGGCTGTATTATATAAATCCGATTGGCTAAACATAAATAGAAGCAGCAGAAAGGATACTCAGGCCTTACCCTTACGATATATTTTGCAATCGATACACAAAGGTGACAGCGTAGTTGACAAATCATTTGGGTCACCATAGAGAAAGTATCTCATGTCATTCCATGAATGGTTTGTTGTCGAGCACAAGAAACTTAAGGACAAGCTATGACAAGGGTGACGAAGTGTCCACTGCAGAGTGAGGAAATGAAGTGCTTGGGAGCTCACTATATGCCTCTAGCTGTCAATACGATGAGTAACATCAAATTGCAGATTAACAAAATAAAGCATTTCGCCTGCCTTCCTGGTTGGAGAGACTTCATCGGTCCTTCACATCAGCGATGCCTCCTGGTGTTATCTAAAAGACGTGTGTTTGTCAAGTCCAACATATATGGAATATCTTGGTCTCATCCTATTGACAGATGAGCTCTTGCTAAATTTTCTGACAAAATTGAGCGATGGTCTTGATAAATGTGCATTGTCTACATAACAGTGGAGCTAATAATAATATACAGTCCTACTGCGGAAAATTATCAATATCCACTTCTTTTTGTTTAATTCCTCAGCAAAAAATTAGTATTCAAAGTGTTCATGGATCTCCAGGCAACATCAACTATACTGTGGGTATCATGCTTAAATCAGGTATCCACCAATCCCTATATAGACGCAGTATCAACTTTCTTACAGATTTTGATATAGACTTCTAGATATTTTACTTAGTATCTGCATTATGATGTGATAAGTTTTGATAAATTATATAATCAGAGGAAGATTTGGCACAAAAAGGATATAGCTTCAGCTTCAGTTAGGTTTGGGGCATCAAACACCTTGGAGACATGCTGCTCCCTTCTGACTTTCCTAAACATCAACCTAATCATGGCTGCACGAGCCAGAACATGCCCGCCTTCAGGTTTCATTGGGTCTGACGACACACCTCCGCCTGGATCAGCTATGACTGAAACAAATAAATCAAAGACAGAGTCATAAAAAAAATAAAATTCTTTTCCTATGTCATGGACTGGAGCTACTGTATGCTTCACCAGTTTACACCAAATAGCTGGTTCTTGAGATTTACAAGAATTAGTATGAGCTTAGTGCAGTCCCCAAAATGCTATTTGTCAGTGTGCAACCATCAAAGGGCTAAATTGAATAAAAACTTTGAATGGATGCAGGACTACGTGGGAGAAATGAGATGTGATGCAGTACCTTAATTGGTCATGTACACTGCCACGTTAGATTCCTCAGCTATCTTAATTAAATGTGAGAGCATATGTGCCAATTTTTGCGGCAATTTGGAATTCATTAGTGTCAAACCAGATAAGCTGCAGAATAACAACTTGCATGATTTGATGGTTTCAGGATCAACCTGGTGCTCTGCAAGTTCTCTTCCAGTAAAATCCACTCGGAAGAGAGCAGTCACCGAATCCACAATCTGAAAAAGGCACTCACGAAGGTCAACCATCCACACCTCAGAAAATCTGTCGGGTTTGAATCTCGAGCAGTGTCTTACCAGTAATTTGAATGGTTCTTCAGACATTCTGGCAGCCAAACCAAGAAGCAAGTTGTACTGATGCTCAGAAGTAGAAGCACGGGCGTAAATGATCTTCAAATTCATGGAAAGACTAGATTACAGCAAGTACACTAGCCAGAAAAACCACACGTATAGAAAGCATTGCTTACATTATCTAGGACTGCACCAGGATCCATGCCAAATCTCTCGGCAATTGGTACGATTCGATCAGGATGACTGCAGGGTACTAAGTTAAGAAAGTGCACATGCGCTTACATGGACAGACGACGTTTATGAAACACAAGCAGTTTTGTCGAGGTCAAGAAAAATACAGACAGATTATCATAGGATACAAAGTTCATTGTGTGTCAATACAAGCTACCTTGCAATTTCCTCCTCTCATGTGAGTTGGCAGCTGAAAATTTTTTACGAACATGGAATGCAAAAGCCATGAATAAAGAACGATTGAAAACAGGGGTAAATGCTGTTGTAGGATTTGCAAATATCACACTCGACTAATGATCAACCCAAGTTGGAGTCTGACAATAATTAAGGCCTTTACTCAGTTATGACACAGTACAAACTCTTCTGGCCTTTTCCTGCTTGGTTTTGTATGGGCGTTCCGGTATACTGACTGCAGATTATAGAAAATGAGAGCGCCATACTTCCAGAATCAAATAATACACATGTTCTGATGCCAAGATCGCCCACATCTTTATACTTCATATAAATTCAATCATTATGTTACTATTTGGCATTGTTCATCTGAACCAAAAATGCAACAGAAGTTAACAACAGAAACCTAATATCCAATTCAGACCAACCTGAGTAGTAACACACAGGGTATGTGCGAGCTGTGTTTTCCAAGACCTGAAGTGACGTCAGCAGCATTTTGTGAGAAAGCCAACTAACAAAAGCAACTAAAAGTTCATCAAAGGTAATGTCTTGGGACTCTGATTTTCACCCAGATTTGCCAAATGCTTCTGTAATTGCCAGAGTTTCGATACCACCTGTTTAACATTGCCAAACCGGTGAAATTTGCTTTTGTTGAAATGCATAAAGAATGAGACAGACAGTCTGCAAAAGAAAGTCAATTACCACCTAAAAGCTCATCGAGGGCTTGGCTTCCAGTTGTGGTGCGAACAACTGACTTTCTCTTGAATTAAAGACATTAAAAGTGCTTTGAGCAACACATAGGCCAATTTGCAGGCTTTATTTCAGGGGTCAATAACTCATTGAGGTATTCTGAAGATGCTTATAGAAGTTCAAATTCAATGGAGCCACCATCACAGATCAAGAAGAATTTAGGCTCTAACCACTATTTTTTCAGCTGCTTCGCATATCTTGTCAACTTTTGCCTCAGTTAATCCTTTTATTCCAGTTAAGTGCTACCAAATAAAAAAAGAAAAGAAAAGGCAAATGACTTTGCGAAAGATCAGATATATCTTCTTTGTACGCATCATCAAGCCACTGCAAGTGTAGATTCCTGCATCCTGGAGCTTTTCACATCTCCGGCATTTATTCCTTGAGAAATAACTGCAAACAAAATAAAGGAAGAAGTTCAGAGAAAGAAAATGAGAACAACTCACCATCGTGTAGAATGTCAGGACAAAAGCATTTCATAGATGATCAATGACAATCTGGCTTTCCGACAGCGATTACTGATGAATTTAGCTTAGGACATTCGTTATTAATCCAGCTATATCACCAATACATGGAAAATCAGACATACACGGGTGCAATTTCAATGTCCCGTGACATAACAAAGCTGGAATTGCTCTTGTATGATCAGAAGACGAAAACTGAAAACTACCGCACGCGCAGAATATCACGACAAGTTCAAGACAAAGGTTGAGACGTAAAAACACTAACGGATTCACGGAGATGTCCCAGGGAAAATCGAGCTAAACCGATCAACCAAACCGAAATCGAGCTCATCCGGTTAGCAGTATTCATAGTCACTTAATATCGACATTCAAAGAGATTCACACTCACAGCTCCATCGAACCATTTGCATCTTGCTTTTGACTTCAGAACAGAGACGAGAAGATCACGATACTCGTCTCGGAATCAAACGACCGCACTGGAACATCAACGAGAAAACAAAAGCGATGAGATGAACAGAGAGGAGCTGCCTGCACTCTGTTTTGCCCCGACTTACGTTTGTCGATCGTTTCGAGCAGGTCTTCTTCGTGGTGGACGTCGTCCTCTCTTTCCACGATCTGCAGCTGGCTCTGCTCTTTGGCTCCGAGCATCAACGAGAGAACGCGAGGCGAAACTCAGAATCGTTGCCGGCGATTACATCGACGGAAATGCAGAAGAAGAGAGTTTGACTATCGGCGATGGAGTTCGCTGCGCCTGCGCAGAAGAAGAGATTTTCGAATTACGATCGCAAATCGGAGGGAATCTTATATATAGAGGCGGGAGGCGGGAAGCGGGGAAGAACGGCTCGTGGCTTTTCTTTTCTTTTTTTCTTTTTTTAAGAAAAAGGAGATTCGATTAAGTTTTGTTTATTCTGAAATAGACCTTATAAATTGAGGTTTGATGGATCTGATAAATTCTTGTAATCTTTTTAAATCCTTTCCTAGAGAGAAAACTAGACTTGACTTTTTAATTTCCCATTGAATAATCAATTCGAGGTAGCTCGATTTTGTACTGGCTTTAGTCCTACTATTTTTTTTTTTTTTTTTTTGGTGTAAAGGTAAGTAATTATATTATAAGGGGAGGTCAAAAAGTACAAAGAATCAGCTTCAAAAACTTACACTCTAATGAACAGGCTCAAAAGAGTGGAAGGAAGCCGTACAAAAAGCAGGCGGAGTAAAGCAACAACACCTAGACGCAACACCCTCGGCACCAACCCTAGACAAAAATAGAAGGGTCTAACTCCCAGGATCATTGAAATCTCCTATTCTTTGGGGAATCCTCCAGATTCTTGAAGGTGCAAGCCTTGCCTTGGACTACCTTCATAAGATGCTCCTTCATGCCGGATGTAGAGCTCTACACCTCCCTGAAGAGCATATCATTCCTATTCTTCCACACAATGTGGCATAGAGCGCCAAAAGAGAACCGACCAATACAAATATGAAAGTCCTTACCTAAAAGCAAGGTCGAAGCCTAAGTAAGGTTGTCCTCCCAAGTCTTGTTTCTCCAGGGAAGACCACACACCGAGTCACCCAAAACGAGGCAACGCCCGAGGTAACATGGCATCCAAAAAATAAATGATTAACCGAGTCTAGCACCTCATTACAAAACGGACAAAAGGCAGCTTCAATCCTACCATAGGACATGAGAAGGGACTGGGTTGGTAACCTTCGCTTAGTAATGAGCCACATGTTGAATTGGTATCAGGAAGGATAGCATTGTTCCAGATGAATCCATCCCACCTGACTCGATTCTTTTTCCGCCTAATAAGCTCCCAAGCCGAGGCCGCCGAAAACTTACCCAACGACACCTCCGACCAGCAAAACCAATCTCGAGTGTTCGTCAAAGAGGGGAGCGGCGAATCCCAAGCTTCGATCACCAATCTAATAGCTTGACCGTTATCAGTGAAGAGATCTGCCACCTTAGCCTGCCTAGATAAGCCAAAGCTATAGATGAGAAAGACAGAGAAGAAGAGATTTAAGGGACCCCTGGGGTGCCAATTATCAAACCAAAGCGACGTGGAGCGTCCGTCACCTATTCTCCAGTGGAAGCGGAGCCGAAATTCTGTCCTTAGTTGAAGGAGTTTTTTCCAAGCCCAAGAACAATAGGTCGGCTTCTTTGCCACCCAAAAATTCCCTCTTTTTAAGAAGGTAGAGTGGATCCATCTACACCAAAGGGCTTTCTTATCTGAAAATAAAATCCATATGTGTTTGAGCATAGCCGCCTTATTGCACTCACGCAAACTTCGAATACCAAGACCCCCTTCCACCTTGGGTAGGCAGACATCCTCCAAGGAAACTTTGGCACCTCCTCTACCTAGCTTGGGTCCCTTCCATAGGAATTGTCTCAGGATCCGTTCAATCTTATCCATCACTTCTGCAGGCAGAATAAAGACACTAGCCCAGTAGGCTTGAATGGCATGAAGGACTGACCTTATCAATTGAAGACGTCCAGCAGCAGAAAGGAACCAATGAGTCCAGGATTCAACCCTGGTGGTGATGCACCTAATGAGAGCCGTGCAATCCGCCTTTCCCAATCTCGACGTGATGATTGGCACACCTAAATAGCGAACTGGGAGGGATCCCTCCTGGAAGCCAAGTTCCTGTAAGATATGTTCTCGTAATAGTGAAGAACCGCCAAAAAGGAATACCTCACTTTTCCTCTGATTTGGGATAAGGCCACTCCAAGAAGAGAACTGTTGCAGACCCTCTTTGAGAAGCAAAATAGAAGGCAAGTGACCTTCACAGAACAGGAACACATCATCTGCAAAGAAAATGTGCGAGAGTCTAATGGCCTTGCACCTCCAATAAAATCTAAAGTCAGAATGATTGGAGCACCTCCGAAGAATTCCAGAAAGCACCTCCATAACCAGCGTAAATAAATAAGGAGATAAAGGATCCCCTTGGCGCAGTCCTCTCCCACTGGGAAAGAAACCATAAAGCTCCCCATTCAACGCGATGGAAAATCGAGGAGTCCTCATGATGAGATGAACCAGTCGGTCAGGAAAACGAAAGGCCAGGAGGACACTCTCGAGGAACTGCCAATCCACAGTGTCGTAGGCCTTCTTGAAGTCAACCTTGATAGCACATTTAGGAGTGTAAGGCTCCACATGAAACCCTGCAAACAGCTCCTGAGCCAAAAGGATATTGTCCCTAATACGGCGTCCCTTGACAAAAGCATTTTGGGAAGTGCTTACCAAGTCCTGAAGCACACCTGCAACCCTATTCGCCAGTGCTTTAGTGATGACCTTGTAAATCGTATTGCAACAAGCGATGGGTCTGTAATCATCAACCATAGTCGCATTGGGCACCTTTGGGACCATCACCAAAATGGTGTTATTAATTTCTTTGAAGATCCTCCCTGAAATAAAAAAAAAAAAAAAGTCCTTTACCGCTTCCGTAACCAGCTGACCCACTGTATCCCAGTTCTCCTTGAAGAACTCCACCGTGAAGCCATCCAGACTAGGCGCCTTCCCCCGAGCAAGGGAGAAAAGGGTGTCCCGAACCTCCTGATTAGAAACGGGCCTATCAAGGACAATAATCTGGTCATCACTCAGACAGGACTGAAGAACCTCCCTAAAGTCAGTGGCTGTAGGGGACTCCCACTCTAGTCGAGGCATAAGAAGGTTGTGGAAGTAATCCACAAAGTGTTGCTGAACTAGTCGAGGCTCGTTAATTTGGACTCCTGAAGCATCCGTCACCAAGAGGATCCTATTCCTCAACTGTCTCTTTTTAACATAATGGTGAAAGAATTTCGTATTTCGATCACCTTCCTTTAACCATCTTATTCTAGCCTTCTGTCTAAAGAAGGACTCTTCATAAGACCGGAGCTCGACTAATGAATGTATTTGCACTCTCTCCAAGTCGGCTAGAATTGCACTAGTCGGATCCTGGGCAAGTTGAACTTGGGTTTGCTTCAGCACTTCCCTTGCTTCGGTAGCTTTAACAGAGATGTTAGCAAAAGAATCTTTATTCAGTTGTTTGAGATGACTTTTGAGGGCCTTTAATTTGCTTACAAGTCTAAACATCAGCACCCCTAAGCCTGGAGCGTCCCAAACTTGCTTCACAAGTGAGTCGAAGTCCGGGTGACGCATCCAAAAATCAAAGAACTTGAAAGGCCTTCTCCTATGAACCGGGTTTTGGACCTTAACCACCATAGGACAGTGATTAGAAATCCCAGGTGATAGAAAAGAGGCCTCCGAATAAGAAAAGATGTGACTCCAAGAGGTGTTAACTAGCACCCTGTCAATCTTCCTTGCCTTGCATAAAGACCCTGATGAGGTAGACCAAGTGTACCTGAACCCCACGTACCTTAAGTCATTTAGCTCCGCCTGGTCGAGGCACTGGCCAAACTCATCAAAACTTGGCAACCATCGATTCGAACCACCCAGTCTATCTGAGGGGTCTCTAATAGCATTAAAGTCGCCCATTACTAGCCAAGGTTCCTCCTGCAGAGCGGAACTTGTAGCTACTAGGTCCCCCCATAACCGACGGCGCACGGTGAACGAGTGCTAAGCATAAACGATAGAAACCACATAGGTCAAACCAGATTCCACCCACCGAAGCTTTCCATGAACAACCTGATCCGAGATGGATAAAGGTTCAAAAGAAACCACCGAAGGATCCCAGCCAACCCAAATTCTACCCCTATCTGAGTACTCCAGGTTAGCTATCCAACACCAGTTGCTAAGCAGATTACTAGAGATGTCAACAAACCGATTATGAGGAACCTTAGTCTCAACAACCCTCACCAAGGATAAGTGATTCGCCAAGATGAGGTTTCTCACTTCCGCTTGCTTAAGAGAGGCGACAAGCCCCCTGATATTCCAACATCCTATGTACATATTTACATATTTACAAGATGAGAAAGGAACTTACCTCCTTTTGGAGGATTTCCTTCTAGTGGAAGGTGGGGCTGGCCTTGTTGTGGTAGGAGGAGGGTCCGGCGCCAAGGCTAGCAGCTTTTCTTGCATGGTCAAAGGAGGAGGGTCTAGCATCAGAGCTAGCCTTCTATCCTCCAAAGCAGCCTTTGGTGAGGGGCATGAGGAAAGGAGATCGTCATCTGAAGAAGCTAAGATGTCCGTTGCACCCTCACCCTCAGCTAAACAGGCCAAAACAGGGATATCTGTATCCGATGGGCTGACTATCTCATCTAGAGGAGAGGAAGCATCGCCAATCAGCCCCGAGGTAGGAGGGGCTTCCTTGGGGGCCTTATGTGTATCACACACAGTCGGTACCGATGGACTTCCCTCTACAATGAGGTGAGACTTCTTCTTCTTGTTTTTAACTTGCCTCCGGCCTTGTTCAATAGTCATAAGAGCTTTCGGGACGGAATCAATTGCCACATCAGGAGTTGAAGCAGCATGAACAGCAGCTTTGCCCTTTTGGGCTGTAGTGGGCTGAGAGGCCTTGGAGGCGGCATCGCAATTGTGGCCAAATACCCCACACTTGAGGCATTCCACGAGCTTCCATTCATACTCCACCTCTATGGATCTAGCTACACCTTCCACATTGACTTCCACCGTAGAGATTCTTGGATGGCTAGCTTGGATTTCAACACACACTCTAGCATAGGAGATCATTCTCTTGCCTTCAGTGTGTTGATCAACATGTAAAGGCTTCCTAATGGAACTAACAATGGCACTAATCGTCGGTGCGGACCAAAGGTAAAGAGGGAGGTTCTTGAGCCTTATCCACACCGGGATAGAAGCTTGCTTGCTTTTCTTTAACTCCATTAGGGGTTTCCATTGCTACAAAATAAGAGGGACCCTAGCAACAATTAGCGGTCCCTCCTCTATTATCTTCATCCTGAATACCGGGTCCGGCACATGAAAGAAATAGAAGCCTTGGTCGTTTGCCAAGACATCTACAAGTTTTGGGCCCCAAGTACTCTTGAGTACATCTTCGGTGAGCTAAAAGGGAAGCCGCTTCCCCACAAAATAACCCACCAAGAATTCATTCCACTTCGGATCAACTGCCTGCAGCACCTCGGCGGACAAGTTTACCACAGCTCTCTCCCGACCACAGCCGAGGGAATGTTGGACAGCTCGTACACCTTCGCAGCCAATCTCGCCACATTGGCCCAAGACCTGGCTTGGGGGGGGGGGCTAAAAGGGCTTGAAGGCTTCCTTTGGAGTCTAGCATGAAGGGCCCGAGAAGGGCTACGGCCCCTTACACTTCCACCACGAGCAGGCCTGTTTGGCCCACGCATGGAGCCACTCATGCCCGCATCACCACCCCCTTGGTGTCGGGGTGCCTGAGGCGGTTTACCAGCAAGCCGCTCAACAACCAAATGAGACGGGGAGGTCGTGCCTTTCCCTTTCCCATCACTTGGACGAGTCTCGCCCGAAAACGACGCCATCCAGCACAGAAAAACCCCACAACCAGCCCAACCAGACCTCTACAGACAAGCCAGGAGGGAGAGATCCATACCGTAGCCTTACTGCAAGGGGGAAGGACGGGATGGGGCTTCCTCACCACCCCAAAGCCCAATCCGAGCTTCCGGACCCACGCGAGCAGCACCCACGAACAGGGGCGGTGACTGGTCGGGCGAATTTGCTGCACCTAGGGTAATCAAAATCTCCACACCGGGGAAGAAGGATACAAAATCGTTCGATGAGGACTTCAAGTGATCCAAGAGGATGAAAACCTCCAAAAATCGCGGCCAAAGGATGGCTAAACCGGCCGGATCGAGCAGACTAGCAAAAGCAGATGAACAGGAGAAAGACGCCCTCTTTTAGAGAAAGCGTGAATCGAGAAGCACCTCCCCCTCACCGCTAAGTTGTCCCACTAATTTTAGTTCCACTTGATTTATAATTTTCTCACGTCTGATCAAATAAAGTTCTTTTTAGACAAGGAAACGAACCGATTTGCATTGTGGTCAATTCTTGATTTAACTACATTGTGGTTAAACTCCATACTTACCGCTCATAAAGTCATTATAATATGAACCAATAACTAAGTTATTCAAAATGCCTTGTCAAATATTTGGACATGACCTAATTTAGTTGTGTTGTGCTGAAGCCAACAGCCATCCTAAAATTTATAACTCGGTGATTTAGCAAAGGGTGACGGATACGAGGCACATTTAATGTTTATAATTTTACTAGTAATCTCTTCAATATTTTTCCTTAAAAATTATTCTTTTAAGCAAGTTTTTGAATTTAAATAAATCGACAAAAAATTCAGCTATCTACAAATTACAAAATACAATGCTTGATTTTGATATGATTCAATTTATTTCTTTTACCAAACATTATTATGATTTTAAAATCGGATTTTTCATGTCATTTTCTAACACCTCAATTTTTTTTTTCCTTTAAACACCTCAATTTTATAAAAACGCAACAATATATCACCATTCATTAGACCCTCGAGCTCTTTGAATTATTCAAATCAAAATATCGTCTCTATCACGACGACAAACGCAAAAACCAAAACGACGAGCCGTTCCGTCTCTACCGCCCATTCCCTCTTCTCCGCGCCTCGCTTCTTCTTCTTCGTTCTCCGCGCAAACCCCGCCTGTAATCCCAACCGGCTTCTGTCGAAGTCGAAACTGATGCTGCTCGAGCGATCCAAGAGAGGTGTTATAATCTCGCATTCACAGCGATCTTCTCGAAAACTTTCGTCTCGGGTTCTTGTTGTTCCTTGTTCCGTTGCACGTAAGGTGTTTGATGTTTGTCCTGAGTGAGAGACGTTCGCTTTTCTTGGGCTTGTTTCTTGAATTTGGAGCGAGACACTAGCATCTTGAGATGACCCGTCTTCGAATCATTGGTAAAACCGTAGCTTCCTCGAATGAATGGGCCGCAGCAAGAGAGTTCGGTTGCTTTGTCGCTTCACCAGTGCGTTCGCCTACCCTGAGAAGAAACTGGAGTTTTGGCGAGGTTTTACTTACGTGGCCGCAGCATAGATTCATGACCACCAGCAAGAGAGTGCAAGATAGGAGCAAGGACAAGAGGGTCCATGATCTCGAAATCGCCACCGAGAAGCATAAAGTGGTGTCGAAGGTGTTGGTTCTGATGGAAATGTTGAAGAAGGAACCCGAGATGATAATCCCTGTGAGGTCGCTGGATCGATGCCGGAATCAGATTAATTTGCCTAGGCCACACAGTATAGTGGATTTTATTCGGAAGTCACCGAAACTGTTTGAGTTGTGTAAGGATCGGAAGGGGGTATTGTGGTGTGGAATGACTAAAGAAGCTGAAGACTTGTTAGAGGAAGAGGAGAAATTGATTAGGGAACACTCTGGCAAAGCTGCTGAATACGTGACTAGGATGCTGATGATGTCAGCTGATAAACGGCTTCCACTGGACAAAATTGCTCACTTCAGGAGAGAGTTTGGTTTGCCAGCTGATTTTAGGAGCAAGTGGGTACATGAGTATCCACAGCACTTCAAAGTGGTTAAATCTCCGGATGAAGTTGATTATCTCGAGCTAGTAGAGTGGAATCCTGCTTGGGCCATCACAGAGTTGGAGAAAGCCGTACTGGGGGTGTCAGAATCTGCCTTTCATGCTCCAGGGTTGCTTTCCCTATCTTTCCCCTTGAAGTTTCCTGCCACTTACAAGAAGGTGTATAGATATGGAGGGAAGATTGAGCACTTTCAGAAAAGGTCTTACTTATCTCCTTATGCTGATGCACATGGCCTCCAGCCTGGATCGAAAGAATTCGATAAGAGGGCCATTGCGGTGATGCATGAGTTACTGAGCTTCACAATGGAAAAGAGGTTGGTAACCGATCACCTCACCCACTTTCGACGAGAATTCGTGATGCCTCAGAAGCTGATGAGACTCTTTTTGAAGCATTTTGGCATTTTCTATGTCTCTGAGAGAGGGAAGAGGTTTAGTGTGTTCTTGACAGGAGCTTATGAAGGTGTGGAGCTGATTCAGAAATGTCCGCTGGTTATTTGGAAGGAAAAGGTCTTAAGCCTTATTGGTTATAGAGGGAAGAAGAAAAGGATAGAAACTTTTACGGACTTATCGGATGTGGAAGATAATGAATTTCTTGGGGATAGCTCTGAGGATGGAGGCACCCCTATGCAGCTTGACCAAATAGAAGCCATCAGTGAATTGGAGGATGTTGCAGTTGGAGACTGCTCCTTTATGGATATTCATGAAATTGACAATGAATACAAGCCTCATGATTCATTGTAAGGTCATGTGTTCTTATTCGAGCTGTCAAGATAACTTGCTTTGCAGTCTTCTCCTTCGCAAGTTTAAAGTTCCATGTATTTATACAGATTTAATCTGACAAACTCTGCTTACATCTATAAACCAAGTTAACCAATGGCGGACTGATCCATGTTATTTCTCGTTGGTCCTAAACATTGCCACTGGAACTCCTGAAATCAATGGTTCAGAAAGAATGTGTCGATAATGCATTTGGCAACTCTCAGCTCACCTTGGTGCCACCAAGTACATCAGAATCAATCTATGTATGGTGACCGGTTCATTCTCAGTTATTGGCCCGACTTAATGAGTGCTGCAATACTAATCCGCTATTCTGAAAATGAACTTGCCACCCTGCATTTGGATCTCAATTGTTGGGTCTGTTTCGCTGATCTAGCAATTGAACTGGAGGTCAAACTGGTTCGATCTGATATTAGCAAAGACCATCCATGCATGTACAGCCAGATTGATTTACTTGTGCTTTCTTTGACAAGCAACCAATCGTTTTTACTGTGAATCCTTGATCTCAATCTATTGTTGATGAATCAACTGCTCTTTCTTAAGTCATCGAGACTAAGATGCCAGAAAAGAAAAGGATGTACCCAATTTCTTTGCAATCAACCAATCTCCAGTAAAAGAAAGGTGCAATGTAAGCAAACGATCACTCCAGCGAGAAAATCCCTCAACATTGTTGTCTGTCCATCCTTAAAGAGTGCGTCCATGTCAAGGAACATCGATCTTCTTCTTCGACATGGAGACCTTCAGGGTTTAGGAGCATGTTCTTCTCGCTGAACTACTTCACCTGCTCCCTCATGAGGTCGCTTTTGTGGAACACTTTCGGCAGTATCCCCTTCAGGACACCCATCTCCTTCCAAGAGTCTTGCAGGTCGTTCTCAAACTTGCTTATTATCTTCTCGTCCTTCTTCAGCATCTGTTTGTTTTTTTCTTTTCTCTTTTCTTTTTTGTGTGATTCCTATGATGAAGTCTTTCAGGAAGTAAAGCAAATGCTCAAAAGTGATAAGCAAATATACGTAGAGGCCATCTTGCAATGAGATGCGACTGTTTTTATCATTCACACAGGTTGTCTTCAAAGAGTATGGAATGCCTGAAGTTCCATAACCTTTAAACTTGTGGGCAACGCTGGAAAGATTGCCTAGTGCATTCTGAACTTCGTGTTTGACAATATCAGCGCTTCTTACTGCCGTTGGAAGTTCGGCTCAGCACTGCTCAACTTCCAGCCCTTTGGAGCAGAGCTTCTCTCTCAATAAGCTTGTCATTAAACTCTCTGCTTCAATCTCTGATGTTAAAGTATCATGTGGTAGAATGGAAAAATTCTTGAGTATCCTCTATGTAGATGCTGTGGAGCAATGGTTATGTGTGTCTGTGAAGAGTACCTTCAAGTTAGGGTCTTCAAAAACAGAAACTGTCGGCTGCATATTCAAACTAAAGCTGAATCTTGAGAATTGGGCATGAGCGGGTGTGCATACAACATGCATAACATCATCTGTAGACCCAACAGAAAGCTTTAAAATGTGCAGGGAAGGAACAAATCAGAGCAAACTGAACGGATGATGGACAAGAAAGTATTCTACTACGGGAGAAAATGAACAGAGAGTCGAAAAGAGCGTGCGACACAATCACGTGAGACTAAGTTCACTAAATGAAGGAAAAGAACAGCAAAGGATTAAAAATCACATAATGAGAAAAGCATGACTAAATTTACCAGTGAAGGCAATCTTGCTGTTGTGTTTTGCAAAGGCCAAGTAAGCGGCAGATTACTCGGTGCATGTAAGATTTCTACCACGTTCCATTGAGTTCTTGCTGTAATGAATAAATTGTGAGAGACAGAGTGACTAGTGGGTGATACGAAAGGGCCTGCAAATGGCCCGGCGGCAAGTTGATGTTGCTACTGTCCTTTGATTTCAGTAACAGAAGACAAACAGAGCAACTAGGTTCTCTGAGTTCATCTAAATATGAAAAGTCTTGTAGTTTCTTAACTAGATTTTTTGTTTTTCCCCTTTTTGGCAACTTTTTCTTAACTCTTTTGGATAGGTTGTTCCTTTTGATGAAAAAGACACTTAATTAGTAATTATAAAATCCATTTTATTAGTAAGTAGAATTTCTCTAGAATTGCAAATACGAAAAAAGAAAATACTAAAGTAAATATATTTCGAACTCCATTTTTGGCTAAAAATTTTCATGAAACACACAATTTTCGTTAATACATATATCTTGCCAAGATAGACTTAAAAATGGACAATGCAATTTAAGATGGTCAACATTATTGTCAAATCAATCCCATAAATATCTTATAACCTGATATTGAATTAGAATTTCTCACATCTTACACTCATTCAACTTTCCTAATTGAATTTGTACCTTTAGACATTTATCTTGCGCAACAATCATTTATATATATTTTTTATTTGTTTTAGATATGCATAAATGCATGCTATTTAGCTAGTATGTAACAGTAAAATTGTAAGTCTGTATAAAGCACATGCAACAACAATATTCTTGTGAAGTCAATTGTATCGTGTAGTCTTTTTTTAACTAATACATGTTAAAGAGGTAGATCGGGTTGATTTGGGTCTGATCGAAAATTATCCAACCCTCATCAAGTTGTTTGACTCGTATTGACCCACTTTTGTGCAATATATTTTTCAATAGCTAATACCCAACCCAACTCATATCCACATAACTTAGGTTCCAATTTTCAGCAATGCAATTAAAGTGGGTACATTTCAAACTCGTGCAATGTGCATACCCATATTGCCACCTCTACTTGAAGTGTGTAGTCCTACTTTGGGCTTTGGAATTCGTTTTAATGGTTGAATTTGGCCAGTCGAATGTAGAGAGCTAAGTCGACTTGAGCTTTAGTAAGGGACGTGGCCCTCCCTCCTCCTTGGTGGCAACTAAGTTGCTCGTCTTCTTCATTAAAAAGTTCTGTTTTCTAGCAAGATCTTTTGATTGGCGAGGTTTCTTGTTCTTCTACTCTCACAAAGTTTTCAAACTCTTCTCAACTTTGCATTCGTATTTTCATCGCCCCGCTTTCTACACCTTTTCCAAACCTGGCATTATCGTCCTCCGAAAGAACTCAAATGTACTATTCATTTATTTAAAAAAAAAAAAAGACTAGAAAAAAAGGTTGTATCAATTTAAAACTTAAACACCATAATTGCCATTTCGTCGCCATTTTGTCCTTAACAAGTCCACCTTGAGCTTTTTCCCCTGTATCGTACATGTGATTAGTAGAGATGACAAATTGGGTCACACACCCGTATTTTAATTCATACTTAATAGGATGGATGATCTATGGATTGCTTAAATAAAGGTTCAAATGGATCTAATAAAATAACTCCTAACCAATGATGGGTTTTAATAAGTTTAGAAAGAACCCACTATTGACATATCTAATCAAAGGAAGGTACTTTGGACTCGGTGGTCACTTTTCTCTGTTGGTTTCAGGCCCAAAGCACCATTGGCCTATTTTTATTTTTATTTTTATTTTGTTCTCTTTTCAATTTTCGAGTGCTAGAAATGATTGTGTTTAAAATCCCTAAAATAGAAAAAGGTTTTAGTGGAGTCGAAAATTTTTCCTCTAGAAATAAGAAGAAATATTGGTTTTGGTATGTCATAAGTCAACCCCTTTATAATCTAACTAATATAAAAAAAATTATTTGTTAATGATTTATAAAATCTTGCATATTTTGGAGTATATTATGATGTTTGAAATTAAACCAATTGCTTGTCTCTTATGCCTACACCAACTTAGTCGCCACACTAATGATAAAAGGATTTGATAACGTAACTTCATTGTGAAGCTAGAAATTAGAATACCAAATTACGCATTTCCTATAGAATTTACAATTCGAGTATTTTTCATATTTCTTATTTTACACGAGAGCAAAAATTTATATCATATATATCTTTCAAGAAATGGTTCCCTGTGCTATATTAGATAAATTTCTAACTTCGGTGAAAATGTTAAATGCACTCTAATAATTTAATTCGTTGATTCTAAATCGGGGTGGGGTCGAATTTAGATCATTTAAATTGAATAAGATGAAAATGGGTTAATAACTCAATACGAATTAAATTGGTTAATTTGGTGCAGACCCATTTTTCAATCTAGGACCTTAGCCTCACGCGTAATCGCTAAGCACCGCGACGTAATTCTTGGGAAATTTCTTACCAACGGCAGCCTCCCCTTCCCTTTTCACACGAGGAAAAAAAAGAAACAACAAAATTCAAAAAAGAGAACCCATCGCGGGTTCGGGCGCCGAACCCGCTTTCCCCGAAACGCCCTCCTCCAAACCCGAAATTCACGCCCCGCCCGCGCCGGCCCAGGTTCAAATGGGAGGGCATTCCGGACTTTTCATCCTCGCTTTCCGTCTTTATCCGCCCACCGCTCCCTTTTCCTTCCCGTTTTCTCTTTTGACCAAAAAGACCACCGTCGTCGTCGTCGTCGTCGTCTTCTAGGGTTTCTCCTCTTCCTCGCGAAACCTCCATCGCCGTCCCCTTCCCTTTCCCCCGCCCGCCGATTTCTTCGAAATTCTGCGCGTCGTTCCGAGAATCGTCCCCTTCCCCTCGGCGAAATCCCTCTTCCTTCCCGAAGTCTCGATTTTTCTTCTCGTCTTCTCGTTCGAATCGAATAGAATCGAATCGACTCGAATCGGGGGTGGTCCGCCGCAATGCAAGGGGAGTGCGACGCCGCCCCGCCCGAGAACCCGGAGCCCCCGAGCCCGACCCGCGATTCCCCCGCCGGCCAGGGCGGGGGCGGCGGCGGCGGCGGTTCGGACGATGATTTGTGCCTCGACGTGTCCGGGGAGAACCTGGAGTACCCGCTGCTGTCCCCGACCTTGAAGGGGTCCGCGGTGAAGGACCTGTATTTGTATAAGAACGATTTCAGTTTGCTCCCGAAGTGGGTCGGGGAACTGCGGAGGCTGAAGACGCTGAAGTTCTTCGCGAACGAGGTGAACCTGTTCCCGAGCGAGCTGGGGAGTCTGGTGGGGCTGGAGTGCTTGCAGGTGAAGATATCGCCCCCTGGGCTGAACGGGCTGGCGCTGCATAAGTTGGAAGGGCTGAAGGAGCTCGAGCTCAGTAAGGCGCTGCGCCGGCCCTCGGTGTTTCCGCTGCTCAGCGAGATCGCCCAGCTCAAGTGTCTGACCAAGCTTTCCGTTTGTCATTTCTCTATAAGGTATGTTGTTTTTAAGTTACTGTTTGGTATGTTCAGTTTTGAAGTTTTTTTTTTTTTTTTCCTTTTTGCTTGATTGGGATTGAGTCATTTGTAATGTGTCCTGTGCAGTTCTGTGAATTAGTAAGATTGAGTGTTTGGGGACTGTCAGGAGGAGAAATTTGGTACTCTTTTCCAAGGTGTAAGAAGCTAAGTTTGCTGGGGCTTACGTGTGGTTTTCAGTGACCATTTGACGGTCCTTTAGCTTTGGTACTCTAGGCTGGGCAATTTTCTGTTCTTAGTCTAGACACAGGATGCACGTAGTATGTGTTTTTTCAATGCAGCATAATGTGACAAAACCCGGTGTAGCTCTTTTGGCAAGCAGTTCTGATGGCTCCTTTAGTTGCCTCTAGGAAGTTTGTGTTGCGGTTTTGACTTGAGATCGTGCAGTGCTCTTGTAAAATTTATATATGGTGAAGTATGCTGTTCATCTCTTATCTGGACAGGAAGAAGTAAATTCTATTTCTTTTAAGTCTTTTTCCTTGGAATGTTGTGACTACATGTTGACAAAAGTGGCACCTCTTATTGATATGTACTCATATTCGAAATTCTTGATTAATTGATTTATGATATTTTAATTAGTCGTGGATGCTGTATGGGATAGTGCATTGGCCTTGTAGTAATCCATCATTACTAAGATTTATGAGGGTTCAGTTTAATTCCTACCTTCCACTCTCCTCTACTCGTGTAGAAAGTAGTTGATATGGTGTTGTGTGGCAACCATCTTAACCTTTTCTCCTCCATGTTCTGATACATGTTTTGAAGTATGGATATCCAAGGCGAGGGTATTTCTTAAATTCTCAGGAAACATTGTGTTCAAGGAATACTATGAACCAAAGTAGATTGAATGGGAACACTGATGGAGCCGGGCTAAGGTTCTTTTATTTTTATTTTTATTTTTATTTTTGGGGGGGGTTGGGATTCACTGATGAAATATGGAGCCAAAAAATTCTTTTGCACGAAAATTTTGAATAAACTTAAATGGTAAAGTGTATATTATTCATTAGTAAGTTAAAATATACAAATCTCTTTGAAGTTTAGTAGTACTTTGTCCTTTAACTTTTCTGTATAATATCTATATAATTTTTTTAGACAAGTAAAATAATATGTTTTTGTTGATGACTATAGATGATAATTATATATAATGTTAAAATTATGTCTAGAAAGAAATTCTGCACTATTGTATTAAAATTAAACTAAGGTTGGATTCATCCATATATAAATAACAGTTCACTAGGATGGAGAAATTTCATGTATACAAGATAGATTGGCATACTTACAAAGGCGTATGTATATTGTCAATAGAAAATCATAATCTATTCCAAGAAAATTAGTAAGAAGAAAAAGATAGATTAACATATCGATAGACATTAGATAAGATCTAAGCCGATATAATGTTAAATGATTACTCTGCTAAGACATGATAAATGCAATTTAAGTTCATTATTTGATTGGCATCTTTCAAATAAAATAAAATTATTTTTCAGTTACTTCTAATTTTCAGTATAGGTTTGATATAAAATAACTGTTCTAGCTATTGGAATTTTAATCTTTTCAAAATTTGAAAAAAAAAAGGAGCACACACTTAGTATGTCTAATAAAAAAAGAAATAAGCCAGACCTTCGTATATATTTAGAGGAAGAAAATCCAATGATTTTGATTTGGTAATACAGTCCTGCATGAATGTTGAAGATGACACCGAGGAGGGTACAAATGAGCCAAGTCAAAGAAGCTCTTGGCAAACTTATAATGTAATAAATTTCTGAACCCGATTCAAGATCATAAGTTTGTGGCTAAATTTTATTAGATGTCATTAGCCATTATCATTTTGTATGCTCGAATGGTGATTCACAACTGATATTAACCTCAAATAAGTTTGGGAGGCCAATTCACGTAGAAATATATAATATATATGTTGGATGAAGGATGGATGTTGTAAGTTTTCTTCTTTAATCTGCAATGTTCTGTGTCCAGATCGTATTTCTTATTTCTCTTGACATCTGAATCTTTTTGGTTAGTGAGTCTATTTTTACTATTGTTGGTTTCATCACTTCCTGCTTAGGTAGGAATCATTTGCTTATGTTGATTATGGTGCCTTTTTTCCCATGCAGATGCCTCCCACCAGAAATCGCTTGCCTGAACAAGTTGGAGTATTTGGACCTTTCATTTAATAAGATGAAGAGTTTGCCTAATGAAATAAGTTATTTAAATTCTTTGACATCCTTGAAGGTCGCTAACAATAAATTGGTGGAACTTCCCTCTGGTTTGTCCTCTCTTCGGCAATTGGAAGTTTTAGACCTTTCAAATAACAGGTTGACATCAATAGGCCCTCTTGAACTTGACTCCATGCAGAGCCTGCGAAGTTTAAATCTTCAGGTGCTTAGAAAACCAGTCTTCTAATGATTTATTTTGTGCATGTTCATGGAATAATTGTAACAAGATGCTCTGTTTCTATATCAGAATTGCACCCAGACCTTTTTTTTCATGCTAGGCTGTGGTATAATTGACATCTGGACTTTTTGCTCTTCTCTTTGATACTTCTGTAGATGAATTTTTAACTAGTGAAATTAACATGTATCTTTTCTGTTGATTTTTGTTATTATTCAAGCACAATAAGCTCCTCAGTTTTCAAATACCTTCGTGGATATCCTGTGATATAGACGGGAAGGAGTTGCCCAATGATGATTGTACCAATTCTTTGGCTGAAATGGAAGTATATGAGTCCACCCTAGACGATGAACGAACGATCTCTTGTAGCAGTAAGGCCTGCAGAACTAGTTTCTTCGGCTTTTTCATGTAAATTTTGCACTTATCCCCTATGGATTTCGTCAGCCTTACTGCATGCTTCTAAGAACTGGATTGTACTTTACGTAGGCTCCTGCCATATCTCGGCAAGTTCATTGGCTGGGTCAGCGTCAAATGCTAGATGTTTTTCGGCTTGGAAATCATCAAAGAGGTGGAAAAGGAGGAACTATTTGCAACAAAAAGCTCGTCTAGAACGTTTAAACAGCAGCAGGAAGGGGAAAGGTGAAAAATATTCGGAGGAGTTGACCAAAAAGGGTGATGAAATGTGCAAGTTGTCTAATGATGACGCTTCAAGAGATGCAGCATCAGAAATCACCTGTGAGGATGGTGGAGATAATGCATCGATTTCAGGGGAAATTGGATCTGAAAATGTGCTTAGCAGTGTGGGTGAGGATGGCATTAGTTCAAACAGTGAATTAAAGGTAGAAAACGACTCAAATGTTGCCTTTGACTCTGCAAGTAGACAGCAAGATGTTACGGTCATGTCAAATGCCTCTACTGATGAGCAAGATGCTGAGTCATTAGTAGGGAAACACGAAGTCAGTATCAAGTGTAAGAGGAACTGTGATCAGCATCTTGATAACCCTAAACCATGGAAGTGTCGCCGGCCGGCTGATGAGAGTTTGGATCTATCCCGCCAGTATTGTGATTTCTCTTTCTGTGGTGTTGAGGATTATCTGTCAGATGGCTTTTATGATGCTGGACGTGACCAACCTTTCATGCCTCTTAGTAGTTACGAGAGAAACTTACCTATCGACTCACGTGAAGTAATTCTTGTGGACAGGTTTGGATTCTCTGCTCTGTGTTCTATGTCTAGGGATTGCTTCGCTCCAAGTTCTTAGTAGTGATTCTTTTTTCTTTGGGTCTAATTTCATGACATTTTTCAGGGACAGAGATGAAGTGTTGGATGCAGTTACACTCTCTGCGCAGGGTTTGGTATCTCGTTTCAAGCGATTAAATAGTTTAACTAAAGATCAGGAACTGGAGGATTGTACACTTCAAATATCTTCGTTGCTTGCTCTTTTTGTGTCGGATCACTTTGGAGGGTGTGACAGAACTACAATTATAGAAAGGACACGAAAGGCTGTATCTGGATCGAATTATCGAAAGCCTTTTGTTTGCACCTGCTTAACTGGAAATCGTGATTATGTTGATTCATCTGTTGACCAAATGCTCAACAAACAGGATATTATATTAAGCGATCTATGTGAGAAATCTCTTCAGTCTATCAAATCGAGACAAAGTTCTGTTATTATTCCTATAGGATCTCTGAAGTTTGGTGTTTGCAGACATAGAGCAATTCTCATGAAGGTGGCTTTTTTGCTGTAATTATCTTTTTCTTGTTTATGTTGAAATACTTTAAGCTGACTACTCACCAATTTTTTGCCAGTATCTATGTGATCGAATGGTGCCTCCTGTGCCATGTGAGCTTGTCAGAGGTTACCTGGATTTTTCTCCGCATGCTTGGAATATCATTCTTGTAAAAAAGGGTGATTTATGGGTCCGGATGGTGGTTGATGCATGCCGTCCACTTGATATACGTGAAGAGACAGATCCAGAATATGCTTGCAGGTCAGTGCTCTTCTCTCATGTGATGGTTGGGCTGTTTTCCCCTTAAAGTTTTCATACCTGAGCTTGATGCTTGAATCTTGGATGTATTGAAAGCTATTTGATCTTGAGTTAAAAATGAAAGCATGGTTTTTACTTTCTGCACTTTTCATTGCAGTTTAATTATTCTTGGCAAGATACTTGTTGGTCACTGCTGTTTTGTGCCATGGGTAAAATTAAAACTTTTTGGTGCTTACTAATCTTTTCCATGTGCTATGCTCAAATAAGTTGTGATTGTAGTCAACCAGTTATTAATGTAATATAAATGAAAAATGTAAATGTTGAGAGCGCCTTTTGAGGGGTCTCTGAAGGTGGTTTAGAGTTAGACTATATTGAACTGTGTCCCCTATATATACTCTTGTTTCTTTGTGGTCACCCATCCTATTGAAACTTGGAAACTTGACCTTTATGTTGAGGCACACGTGTCATTTGCTGGGTTGGAACGGTGCAAAGAAAAGGATTTTGAGAAGTAAAAAGCATCGAAGCTAAGTGTTAAAGAATTTTTCTGAAGCTTAAACAATGGGTGGAGAGAAATATTAATTTAATACGGAATTCTTTGTGGACAATAAAAAGTGTTTCAGTGTGTTATCTTTGAAGTAAATTTATATTAGCTGCAGAAGAGGACAAAATTCACAATAGAGAAGCTACGGATTTTACATGTCTAGAAAGATCAAAAAGCTAAAGCATTATTAATTGTGTGTAATTTTCACGGGACGCATTTTCTACGTGCTTTTTGGAGTCTATAAAAATAGAATGTCAGGTTTTTTTTTTTTTTAAAGATTTCTCTCATTTTTTTCACATACTTGGTGTTGTCATGCTTTTCAAAGTTGTTTAATAATTTGCTTGGGTTTATGAAGCATGAGCTTGTTATGTAGGTATATTCCTCTTAGGAGGTTTAGAGATTCTCTTTCGATGGAAGCCATTTCCAAGTCTGGATGTGTTCTTCCTTCTCTATCCACATCTGATGAAATTTACAGAGGAGCTTCTACCTCTATTGTCCATTGCACTAACACCTCAGCCAATGTTGTAGCCAAGGTAATCCTTGATTTAGCAGGAGCAGTATTTGTGGCATTGTCTTTTATCATATACATTAAGATCAAGAATCTTTTTATTTAGTTTTAGTCAGTGCCTATTAGTTTTTATCATTAGATTGAGTTGTGGGTGATCATGAATGCTTGTTTTTGAATCATTTTTAACTTCCAGCAAATAGGGAACTTTTGGGCTTGTTTGGTTCTTGAGAATTGAAGGAAATTTTTCTCATCTGATGTGTTTGGCAATGCTAAGTAATTTTTCTAGACAAGTTTTTGTTTTCAAAAATTAAAAGTGAAAACAAGTAAAGCATACTTTAGAAATCAAACATAATAATGTCAAAATCACGAAAATGAAATGCTTTCAGTAGAAACGTGATTCTTTTTCACAAACCTGACAAATTTAAAAAGCATTCTGAGAACATTTTCTCAAACACAGCCTTACATCTCATGTTTTCTGCATAAATATTTTGAGTTGGTTCTGCAGGTGCGTTCCTTGGAAGTATGTGGTAACTCGGTTGAGGAAATTAGGACATTTGAGTATAGTTGTCTAGGCGAAGTGAGAATATTGAGTGCTCTGCAACATGCATGCATAGTGGAAATGTACGGGCATCAGATATCCTCTCAGCGGGTCACTTCTGCGGATGCAAATCCTGACCGTCGTACGTGGCGTTCTGCAATTTACATGGAATATGTGAAAGGGGGATCACTGAAGGTGCTTTTCTTTCCATACTGCTATTGATGTATTTCCAGAATTTCTGTCCTCTGCTTATAATTTGCACCTGTTTTTATTTTCATGCCTATAATGACAGGATTACCTGGAGAAGCTGTCTAAATCTGGTGAAAAGCATGTCCCAGTAAATATGGGTCTTTTTATTGCTAGGGATGTTGCTTCTGCTTTGGTGGAGCTGCATTCAAGGCACATTATTCATCGTGACATAAAGAGTGAAAACATTTTGATTGATCTTGATGCAAGAAGGGCTGATGGAACGCCTATCGTCAAGCTTTGTGATTTTGATAGAGCAGTTCCTCTTCGTTCTTCCATACATACATGTTGTATTGCCCATATTGGAGTACATCCTCCCGATACTTGTGTTGGAACACCTCGCTGGATGGCTCCGGAAGTTCTTCAGACGATGCATAAACGTGGATCATATGGGCTGGTAAATTATTTACTTAGTTTATGAAGAACTTTGTTGGAATACTGCCTTTTTGCATTTTTTGTGAGCCTTAATAATTGATTGCCTGACTTGAATGGCTGCAGGAAGTGGATATTTGGTCATATGGCTGCCTGATTTTCGAATTGCTGACTTTGCAAGTGCCATATTCAGGTTTATCTGAGGCACTAATTCATGACCTTATTCAGGTAAAGTAGCAGAAAGATGTCTTAGGTCATCATTTTAATGACTAGTGTCATGCAATATTGCTTTTGGTCTTGAAATAAGGGTCAATGCCTTTTCTTGAATGTGATATATAAGCAGGGGGGAGAACGGCCAAAGCTAACAGATGAGATGGACTCATTAGCATCATTGAATGACCATACGACTATGGGATCTGGCTCGAAGTCAGAGGGGCCAGAGGTGGAGCATGAAGCATTAAGATTTCTCGTCGATTTGTTCCGCCGGTGTACTACAAAAAACCCAGCTGATCGTCCATCAGCAAGAGACATCTATGATTCGATACTTGTTCATGTTAGAGACTTCATAAGTATACATGGTCAGGAACCAGAACAATCGGTAATAAAACAGTCTTGACCAAAAAGTTTTGCAGCCCTAGGATGATGTTGATGAGGTGATTATTCTCCGGCCTTTTTGAGTCTGAGAGTGCGGATTACGCTAAGAATCTTCTAGACTAAATATCATTTGGGGGAAGGGGGGTGGCGTCCTGAGTCGGGCATTGTATTCTAGTATGTATTCTTTTCCTGCCGGGTCATGTGTACCTGGGCAGTCGGGTGAACAGGATTGTGACGTTCGTAGGTAGTTCTTCAGTTTTGAGTGGGCGTGATTGGTACATGGTCATGTTCGTTCGGCAGGATCTGCCTAATGATGTTATTGACACTGTCCAATTCTTATCAATTCATTGAAGGATTCCCTGTTGGGTCATGTATTGTGCTTTACAGAATTAGCTATTGGCCTTTTGATCAAGGACTGGCTGAGGTCTCATTTTACGGTTCTTATGCTTTATGGTGCATTTGGTATTAGTGTACTTTTTTTAATATTGTTTCGAAAATTATGGTTTTGTGATATAATAAGTAGTATCAACAGCATATGATTTAGAGTTTAGAACTTAATTTGAAAATATTTTTGGTAGGTTATTTTACGATTCACAAACAGCTATAATGTGCTATAATAAGCTTATAATCTTAACTAAATGCAACTGCATTGAAAATCATAAATTAGATCCTAATTCCATTACATATATGTGAGACCAAACAAAAGAACCATGATTCCATTCCCCCAAACTTTTCCTTAACAGCCAGACTAGCGATCCAATTTTCATTGCATTCTATTCTATCGTAACAAATGCAATCTGAAGCTCTTTCTTATTAATGGTCGATAATTCCAACACGAGCTCGAGCTTTTTTATTTTCCCCTTTTCAAGTAAAACAAACTTCCGGTCCAACATCATGTGCAACGCGTGAATTTAGACTAGTTATTGAAAGAATATACAATAAAATCAAAAGAAAAAGGTTGCCCTAACTGCAATTCATCCAACCCAGCTAGCGATCCAACCTATAACGGTCCGCAAAGAAGTCACTTCTATCGTGGTACATTTTCTTACTAGGGGATAGAAGGTGGAGTCTAATTAGTTCGTTGATTCTTCAAACCTTAATCTATTGAGAAATAAGACAGGTTTGGAGTAATTAATTAGAAACCATTGGTTAGTGCATGTAAATTCCAAAAACTAAGCATGGCTAAATTAGAAATACATTTGTTTATTTGACAAAAAAGCATTTCTGTCCTTTTCTCCAAGATACCCTTAATTTACTTTTGTAAATATTTGTAAAAAAAAAAATACTTTTGTTTCCTTTTCTCCAAAACACCCTATTTATTTTTTGTATTTTTGCGAAATTCAGCCCAGCATGCCAAAACGACACTTTCCTCTCCCTCTCTAAAGCCAAGTCCTTTGTCGAAGTCACCTCTGCTCCTCGCTCCTCCCTGAACCGTCTTCTTCGTCCGCCGCCGCCGGCCGCCGTCTTTGCCCCCCCGTGCTCCGTCCCCCTTTCTCCTCAGCGCCATCCCCTCTCCTTCGCCTCGCCTCGAATCTGCTCCGACCCGGCGAGGTGTCGGCGGCAGCGTCCCGCGAGCTCAAAATCACAGAGCGAGGTCCGATGAGTTTGCAATATCTCGATTTTCAACACCCTTACGTCATCTTTCGTGGCCGATTGGTGTGAATGAATCCGCATTTTCCTTTGCATATTGATTTGAGGTTCTCTACACCTCGCTTCTCTAGTGATGCTGACATGACTTGCTAGTTTGGAACGTTGTCCCGCCGTCCTTTTCGATTTCTGTCATTCGCGAGCTGCCGCGAGTCCGCAAGGACGCCCCATTTCGTCATTTGCCTGGACGAAGTGTCTAGAATGCGGAAGTGGAATGAATTTACTTTCTTGTAACGGTCTGTGTTCCATCTTGAGAGAAGAAAGAAGGAGAAAGAGAAGGACGTGCAACCGAGCGGGCTCGGTTTTGTCGGGTGTCTTGACAAATTAAGCGGGTCGGGTTTGGGAATTCACATGTAGAAACTTATGGGGTTTGGGATGAGTTCGAGATTGTAGCAGGGCTGGGCGTGCTGTCCTGCTGTGATTCCTCAATGCCATTTCGGTATTCCCGTTGGAAACTATGTTGTTAGGGACTAGCTTTGGCTACTGGTAGCAGTTGAAACATTTAAGCTGTGGCTACATCTTAGTACCGCTTGGGTATGTCATTGGTAATTTCTTTTACTTTTTATTAGGCTAAGGAAATTTTGGGCACTATAATCCACTTGTCTCGGCTTTTGAAATTTAATGATGCGTCTGCCTTTTGCTCTCTATAAATTCCCTTTATTCATCATCTTGTATTATCTGGTATGTTATTAGGGTGGGGTGGTTGGAGGGCTGCCATAAGAAGACATTGGGGATGAAGTGAAAATGGTGATCTCCATCGTATCTCGTGGTATAAACCATAGCAACAATGGACTGTACCTTCCACCATCCTTTCTACATTTGGTCAGATGCATGGCTCTCTGGTCAATGAAGAAGGATCCAGAACTTGAAGCAGCTCTCTCACGAAACCGTCGATGGGTCGTAAACAATCAGATCAAGAATATAATCCTTGGATATCCCAGCCAGGAGGCACCCGTCAAATTTCTTCAGAGGAAGTTTAAGACTCTTGATCTTCAAGGGAAAGCACTAAACTGGCTTAAAAAGTATCCTTGTTGCTTTGAAGTCCATCTAAGGGGTGATGAATATTATTGTCGTCTGTCGAAACGGATGATGTATTTAGTCGACGAGGAAGAGTCAGTGAAAAGTATGCAAGAACCAGTTTTTGTGGAACGGTTGGCAAAATTGTTGATGATGAGCACAAATCAGAGGCTTAATGTTATGAAAGTCAACGAGTTGAAACGTAACTTTGGGTTTCCTGATGATTACATGCTCAGGATTGTTGCAAAGCACGGGGATATGTTTCGGGTTGTAAATCATAGTGGGAGAAAGAGTTCTATGGAGCTTGAGCTTATATCATGGGACCCTGATTTAGCTGTCTCTGCAATTGAAGCCTCAGCTCAAAGGCATGGTTCTGAGCCATGTTTTTCATGTTCACTGCCTTCAAGCTGGGTTAAATCATGGGAAAGGTTTCATGAATTTAATTCAACTCCTTACATTTCACCGTATGTAGATCCTCAAGGTCTAACAGAGGGATCCAAGAAAATGGAGAAGAGGACTGTGGGTTTGGTCCATGAGTTACTATCATTGACCTTGTGGAAGAAAGCATCGATCTTGAAACTTGGTCATTTCAGGAGAGAGTTCTCTTTACCAGAGAAATTGAATATTTTGCTGCTGAAGCACCCTGGGATTTTCTATGTTTCAAACAAATATCAATTATATACTGTTCTTCTTAGAGAAGGATATAATGGATCAGAATTGGTTGAAAAGGATCCTCTGGTTATTGTGAAGGAGAAATTTGGAGAATTAATGCAAGAGGGGCTTCATGAGTACAATCGAAGGCATTATCTAGCAAATTTAGAGAAGAAAAGGAGAATTGGGATGGGTTTAGATAGATTAGAGAAAAGGAAGGAGAAAAGTGGTGAAGTTTCTGAACAGGATCAAGGGGAGGGACTAGGTAGTTTGTTTGACCCAGAAGAAAGAAGACGATTTTACAAAGTTCTCTTTGATGACAACGCTCCCTAATTTTTAGCCAAGGTACATTTTCCTTGTTATCAACCTTGTGAAAATCCATGATGTACATGTTATTTTTCTTGTTTGTTGTCTGCTTAAGGAGAGTTGAGATATAAAAGATGAAATTTCATCGGGTGATGAGTAGTGTATTTACTAGTACACGAGGCCTTAGTCAGTGATAATTTTGTCCATCTGTTTCTGTCTCATTCACTCCTGTACTTATTCACAAAATGAAGTGTTCCAAATTGGCATTGGTTGCAGAACAATTATATATATATATATATATGAGGTTTTGTCATTCACAAGGCAGGCAGGTAACAGAACAAATATATGTTGCTCCAACCCTGCAAGATTATCTAGTTGATGAAACTCTGAACCATCTAGAACCCGATGATCCCCAACATGAAATGATTTTTGCTGTTAAGGAATTGAGTGATGTTAGCACAAGCTTTTTAACCTTTTGCTTTTAACTAAGTCCAATTCTATCTAAAATAAGTGGTATAACTTGTTTCTTTCTCAAGTGCTGATGATGACAGTTGTCTCTAATGCTGGATACTTATTGCTAATTCTTAGGAAAACGTATGGCGCGAAGATGACAGTGTGAAACTTTTTGAAGCGTTGCTGGCCGAAATCGAAAAACGAAGTGTCACTAGATCACTTAATATCCTTTTGTTTCTTTAGCCATACCTACTTGTTTTAAGGTGATTAAGCTTATGGCCATGGGACAACTGAGGAGAGAGAAATTTGTAACAACAAAGGATATATAGGAGGGTGTGGGTTTAAGGAGATTCACCTATTATAATTGCCCCCTCATGTAATTGTATAACGCGGGTTACTGAATTAAGGAATCAAATTTCTCTTAAAGGGATTAAATTTATGAAAACAAAATTCGTCGACAATTTTTTTTATTTTTTTTTATAGTTCTTTTAATGGGTAGAAAGATATGCAATTAAGCTTCATAGTTGACTTCAATGTAGCAAGCCTTTGATTTTCGGGTTCAATCAAATTTCCTAATTATGATTTTTTTTTTCCTTAGTTTGGCTATGATTTAATCTTTCTCATTGTGCTTGGCTCCACTGGTCAAGCTCATCATTTATGCTGCATACTTCCTAATATCGATTTGTAAAGAATCTCTTTGATCAACACAGATGAATGAATCAAAATTCTGTAGCAACTCGCAAGTTCTACCTCTTGGTCAGCTGAAAATAGCAAAAATGAAAAGGAAAGTAAGAACATCAGTTGTTCAATTTTATTGCCTGCAACAAATTTAAAACTCAAGAAAGAACTGAGAACACAGCAGATAGAAAAGGGGTTACTCATTGGGACAAGAATAATCTCTTTTGAGTGACAAATTGGAGTGATTGTTTCATCAGAGGTATATAATTTTATTCGTTTAGCTACTAGAAAGTTTTTTTTTTTTTTTTTGGTGAACGGTAATTGTATTAAAGCTAAGCCAAATGTACAAGAAAACGGCACCGGAGCTTACACTCAAAACGAACAAGGCATAATGAGTGGAAGGGTGCCGAAATAAAGGAAAAGCCAACAAGGCAAAAGCTAGAAGGCACAATCAGCACAACGACGGCCACATCCTAAGGAATGACCAAAACAAAAGAAGGTGACCAGCCAGCCAAACAATGGCAACCCAAGCCCAAAACCCAACACGAAAACGATAACCAAGAACAAAGCAGGACGCAGCCAGAAGAAGAGAAGAATCCCATGCAGCAGACACTTCGCAGTAGGACTCCTAAGGAACCACCGAGGAAGAGTGAAAGATGCAAGGGTCAATCCCCCAGCTACGGTGAAGTCTTCTGTTTCTTGGATTGTCCTCCACATTTGTAAAAGTCAAGGCCTTATCCTTGACCACCTTAATGAGGTGATTCTTCACGGTCAGGACCGTGAAGGTAAAGTTCCTGAAAAGGATCTCATTCCTATATTTCCAAATGAGATGGCACAGCGCTCCAAAGGAAAATCGGGCAATGGAGTGGTAGAAGTCCTTACCGGGTAAAAATTTCAAAGCCCAGTGAAGGTTATCGGCCCAACTGCTATTACGCGAAGGAAGGTTGCATCGAGCCGCCCAAAGAAATGCACAACTGGCTGTAATGCTACAACCGAAAAATAGATGACAAATGCTGTAGTCTCAATAAAGCCTCTAAGAGACGACAAATGCTGATGTCAAATCAGCTTCTACGAAAAATCTTCTTGAAGGAACATAAATAATCAAATATTCTGTAACATGAATGAACAATATTGTCCATTAACTTCACTCATCAAATTGTCACTTACTATGTATTGCTTTCCAGCTTCATTGGATCTATTTGCAGATGATCCACTATGTTTTGTTTGTTCTATTTTAAGAAGAAAGAGAGGTTGCATGATTATTTTGACTCGGCCTGTTGCTTCTAGATATGTCGATCTGCTTGGTTTCTCTGTTCGGAATAAATGGCGAAGACTTGTATGTTCTTTGCTTCAACAGGGATGTTGCCATGATTATTTCAACTTGAGCCATGATTATTTCAACTTGAACTGTTAACAGGTATAGTTATTGCTATTAGTTGTTTTGCTTTTATAATTCTACTTCTGTGCTAACCATTGAATTTGTGCTGGTCAACCCAAGTTTAGCCAAATTAAATGAAGGTTTCTATTTTGGTTTATCTTCTTACTACTGTTATTGACATGCATTCTGAGGTGTGAAGTGGGAGAGAAGTGATTTCTGAGTTGGGTGAAACTATTTAATGTTGTGTTTTCATTGCTTAATTTTCATTAGAGACATTGCAACTCAAATTGCTTGTTCTATAGAACAAGGAGGCAAAGCCAAATAAGTTTTCTATGTAGAAGGAGGACGTGAACAATGCAATTAGGAAGAAATTATGTTGTTTGAAGTTTAAAAGATGCTTATATTTTATTTCGTTCTGATATATTCATTTTGGTATACATTCCACAAAATAGAATGCTGTGGGACGTGTCAGGATTAAGGACCATAGTTGACAGGTTATAGTTGCACATACTAGCAAAGACTAGGAACTAGCTGGCTACCATGACACAAAGAATAAGGTATTGGGAACTTTACAAAGTCCTTGCTCTGGAAACTTGTTTTCTTCTGTCGTTAAATTCATGTGTTTACTTTGACGTCGGGAAGCTAAATCCATAGCACATTTTACGGTGACTTGTCTTCCCTCGAGATTCTCAATATCACTTACACACCGTTATCTGATCTGCCAAAAAGCGTCCAGAATATTTCTTTTCCCCAACGCCTTGACCTATTGAGCTGTTACAACCTGCGGTCGCTGCCGGAGCTTCCTTCAGTATTAACATATCTATCAGAAGTCCCTGATTCAAGAACTCCATCTTCAGGTATGCCATCTACTTGAATGCATGTCGAGCTTTCCTCAAGGCCTTTGAAACTCTGTGTTGAGGAGTGTGATGAGCTGATATTGGCTAGGCTCGATGGATTCACGTACTTGGAAGAGCTTTCAATAAAAAAAAAAAGTGCAGTTCCATTGAAAGATTGGACCTTTCACGATTGATTTGTTTGAAACGATTACGCGTTGAGCTTTGTGATAGCCTAGTTGAAATTCAGGGCCATGATAATTTGGCATTCTTGGAGGTCAGATTTATATATGACTGCAATTCCATTAGAAGGCTTCTCTGTCCAGAATCACGGTGTTTGAAGAATTTTGTGGCTGTCGGGTGTGACAGTATAGTCGAAATTCAAGGTCTTGACGGTGCAAAGTTCTTAGAAGAGTTGGATTTTACAGAATGCATATCAATGGATACTTTGCCAGATTTGACGGGTTGTGAGAGGTTACAATCTCTAAATGTTCAAGACTGCAAGAAACTCAGCTTCGGGGACTAGAAAAGTTGGATTTAATTGATTTGGATATTTCTGGTTGCGACTCATTAGAAGCAATACCGAAATTATTTGGAACATGTGTCTTTAGAAATTATGAACAAGAGCTGTCTTTTGACTGATGGAGTGATGTTTCCTCAACAGAGGTAAATGAGCAGTGAACAATCATTTTTTTTTTCTGAGATTCATGACCTACTTTTCATCACTATCTTCTTTTGACAAGAAGGTTTTCCATGACAGGGTTCTGTACTTTCCTACTTTCCTAAATTGCTAGTCTTACATAATTGGGGTGGGAGAGTTGGCCATAGAAGCTGACATGAAGCTTCAGCCAAGATCAAAATCTAGACCCAAACGTAAATGGAAGGCATAGTAAGATTCTTCATCCTTGAACAGACAGCTTGAGTGAATAGAGTAATATTTTTCTCGAAGTTGTATTTTTTTAGAATGATTCGCTCCACATCGGGTATCTATTGGATTGTTTTTGGAAACTCTACATATATTGCTGTTGGTTACGTTATAGCAATGCTTTTCATTTATCCTTCCAATGGAAGCTTTTGTAGACTGCAAACAGATTAGCGGCTTGTGAGGCAAGGATGAAAATATCAAACATGGGTAAACAAGAATTCCCTAGTGCTTTACAGTTTCCCCCTCGATAAACTCGAGATTTGAAATTTTACTTGGAGGCCGATGATCTTCTGCTACTCAATATTGTGAACTACGCCCAAAATTCCCTGTCCAAAATTCACATTTTCTTTGGAAAAATCCCTGGCCATTTTGAGTTCTTGTGTCAAATTTGACTAATGGCAGATGTCTTGTTTGGGACAAACGCCGTTCGGCTTTTCATGATGAACGAAAACCCTGTCAAGTTTCTTAATGTTCCCTTGATGTTCATCTTGAACCTTCAAAGAAGAGCATCAATTCCCCGTAAGTATGATGAACTGAACTAAAATAAATGTAAGGTTCAAGTGTTTCTGGTTGGTGATTAAAAAAAAAAAAAGTTTTAGTAGTTTTGGCTAATCTGTCAGATATGAATGTATACCCTCTTAACATTACCAATAATCAAACTGTTGTTTGAAATATTTTCAAGCAAGGTAAACTGGTGCAACTTCTGTAATGATCAAGGCTTACTTTGGGACTTCAATTCTATCAGCTGTATTGATGACCATAATTGGACAATTGTTTACCTGTCTGTGAAACAAGCTGGGGTGAGGAGCTCAAGAATTTGCTAATTAGTTTACATCCCATCTGGTCCTATTGGGCTGTGTTTGGTCGACCGGATAAAAACCAGGATAGGATATGTTTTATCTTATCCCGTGTTTGGTAGCTGTCTAGGATAGGATAAGGTCGGATATATAAGGGATATAGACCGGATAAAAAAATCCAAGGGGGGTGGGATAAGGTCAGATAGGATTTCTTTTATCCGAAACATAAAACCCTACGCTTTTTTTTCTTTCTCTGTCGTTCACCCACAGACTCTCTGTTTCCAAAGTATCGACGTTGAAGCCTTCTCCTCAATAGCTCTCCGATTCTCATCGAAAAGGAAAAAAGATGGAATTGTTTCCATTAAATTTGGCAAGGAAAAGGAAGAAAGTCCTTCTATCTTCCAGACCCTCTTCATGATTGAACCATGTGTTTCTCAGTCAATTTCCGAGCCAGATCCAAAAAAGCTTGTCCGACATTTCAATAGTGATGGACATCCTGTCCATTGCTACAAAGACAACTATGGTAATTGTTTTTGGGATCCTTTTTGCCAATGTTCTCATTGCACAAACTCCCCTGATGAAGTAGATCCTTTTGCGAGATCTCCACCTCGGAGAAAGAAACCTAAGGATAAGTTGTACCAAAGATACTTAAACGGAGATCCCTCCGTAGATACTCTTGGTGAGTGTGATAAATACCAGTTCATGGTTTCTTATGCACCACCTCCACCACCAGAATTCAGAACTACGACCCAAGTTTCACCGATCCACCAAAATCTCCTCCCCCATCTCCTCCTCGAAAAGACAAGCTCTTTCCCGTTTTATAAGCCAATCTTAAAATGGGCTAAGAAACATTCTTACCCACTTGAGGCTCCAAAGAAAACACCTCCCACTTCTTTTATCACTATGTTCCAAGAAACAGACTTTCCCCCTCTTGTCAGAGAAAGTTCTAAACTCTCGTTCCCTGCCGCAGAATAGTTCATTGATCCACAAGGCAGATATCGTCACGTTCCTAAGATATCTACCCCCACTGATGTGGATGAACATGGGAGACAAAGAAAGACTCCCGCTTCTTGAAGCTGTTCTAAATTGGCAATCGAGACTTTGTTAGCACAAAACAATGCCTTCAAGGCAATTGATTCCAAGATCGGAAATGTGCAACAAGATCTCCAAAGGTATGATGAAAGTACCAAAAAGATACTGTCTGAATTCCAGAAAAGGCTTCACGCCTTGGAATCAGGACAACATTTGGGGTGAAAATCCAAAGCCTGAAATAGAAAAGCTCAAGAGGCAAATCCAGCTTCTTGAAGAAGGAAGGTTCAGACCTTTCGATCCATTGGCACCTCCTGTTAGAACCGGATATTTACCTCCACCGCCACAAACGTCTATCCTTGCCACTATCCCAGAAGATCCTTATAGAAGGGAACTGGATATGGCAGAAATACGAAATCGCCTCAAAGCCTTGCAGAAGGAAAAAGGAAAAGAAAAGGTGCCACCTACAAAATCAGGTTCGCTTGTTATAAGAGAAAGTCCAGATCAGATGATGTTATCAAATCCATTAGAATCCTTTCTAAAGGATTTGGGTACCCAGGAACCTGATCCTAATACTCAACAGCCTGGTCCTGCCATTCCAGAAAAACAGTCCCTACTTTCAGTCGAGCAAACTACCTCTGAGACTGAATCAGATTCAACATCTTATTCATCTTCTCCATCCCTCTCTATTCCTACAGTTGATTCCCTCCCCATTGAGCCAGTAACTTCAGAAATATATATGGCTGACCCTCCAGATGAAGAGATGGAATCAAACTATTCTGACCCAGATAATGGTCAGACTAGTAATCCTGCTCGCCATGTGTCCATGGCATCAAAACAATTCTTCACCATTGATGATATTCCTTATCACAAATGGCCATAAAGACTTGAAGAATTTCATACTTGGTTGAATACTCAGTCCATCACCAACCATGATATGAATGATGTCTTGTATAACTTTGTTACAAGATTCACAGGAAGCCTCAAACTCTAGTGGCAATCAATTTCAGAACAAGACCAGATTCATTTTCTAATGTCACCAAATTTCAGCCATGCCATTACTCTCTTGTATCATGTCTTTGTGGGAAAACCCACTGATCTCATAGAGATAAAAAGAAGAGAATTTTTCGAAAGAAGATGTTGCTCCTTGCAAAGGAAACATCTCGATAAGCATTATCGAGTGATGCTTCAGCTTTTTTATCAGATTGGAGTAGATCCAAATCTAAAGCATGTTTTCCTTACTTCCATCCCTAAATAACTATCCCAGATGGTTGAAAGATCTTTCTTTGGAAAACAAAGAAGAGTGCAAGATATTCCCTTGGGTGAAATACAGCAAGAAGTTCATCTATGCCTCGAAGAATTATGCTTAAAGTGCCGATGGTTCGCACCTACATCACGAGATGACAAGCGCCTTGAATCGGCCTGTTCTCGCCGAGTTAAAAATCAAATGCTCCGTAAGACTGTGATGGTACTTGTGGCAAGTATTCCAAGAAGAAGAAACATTATAAGAAGTTCTGGATAAAGAAATCCAAACATGGCTCCAAGCATTTCCGGAAAAAGAAGAAATGGCGATACCTACGCAAAAGAAAGGATCGCACAAGCCACAAGAAATCAAACCGTTGCTACATTTGCAATCAGAAAGGACATTTTGCCAAAAATTGTCCTCAAGCAAGAAAAGGTCGGAACCATTTAATTCATCACATTGAGAATGAAACAGGAATTTCTCTTGAAAATGATGATATTGAATCATTATTCTCTGTTGACGAAGAACCATCTAAACAAACTCTTTGTGTCATCCCCACTTACCAAACTTCTAGTGAGATCGAATCGAATCGAGTCCAAGATATTTTTCATATATCATCCTCATCCTCGAACCAAACCTTGACATATTTTCAAGCCAAACTCATTGTCCCCATTTCCCAAAAAATCCTCACCTCAAAGTTTGTCAAACCCATCACCGTTATTGCTCTCATTGACACAGAGCAAGTTGTTCAATATTGGACACCAAAGTTCTTCCCGAAGAATTCGACTCCTTATATCCGATATTTCAACTCGGCTTCGGAGATACTTTCTCCACAAATGTCGAACCACTCCTGTGAATCGTCCCGTTCTTTCCTCGGTGTTCTATAACCGCAAAAATCTTCGGATCAAACCTCCCCAATAAAGATATGATAATTGGGTGGGACATCATGACTCAAATTTCTCAGCTTCGCATCATTCCCGGAAAAGGTCTTAGGTATAAAGATCAATTCTCTCGAGTTCGTCAATATTCGGAGACTCTTTTCCATTCGATGAGTCTATTAGATCCCATCATGCAAAAATTGTTAGAATCTTGTTCGGAATCCCATTCGGAATTCGCTCAAAAGTGTTCCCATCATTTATGGAAAAACCCAGAATTCTTTGTTCGCCTTCCTTTCAAAAAGAATGAAAACATAAATCCAACCAAGGCGAGTCATGTGGGAATGAAGCCGAACATCGACTTTAGCTCAAAGGGAATGCTCGAACTTTTGCAACAAGGCCTTATTGAAATCTCGATTCTCAATGGGCCTGCGAAGCCTTTTATGTCAATAAGCGTGCCGAGCAAAACAGGGGAAAATGAGACTGGTAATCAACTATCAACCTCTCAATCTTTTTCTCCAAGATGATAAGTTCCCTTTGCCATCCAGAGATTCTCTCTTTACTTGGTTTAACCAAAGCCCACATTTATTCCAAATTCGACCTTAAAGCCGGATTTTGGCAATTGGGCATCCATCCTGAAGACAGATCCAAAACAGGATTCTGTATCCCGAATCAGCACTTCCAATGGAAAGTACTTCCTTTTGGTCTGAAGGTAGCGCCATCCCTTTTCCAAAAGGCCATGTGTTGTATATTCCAACCAATCTTGTCAAGTACAACAGTATACATTGACGATATTCTGCTCTACAGTCCTGACGAACAGTCATACTGTCAACTCCTTGAGCAGTTTGCAGAAATTGTGAAGAAACATGGTATCATGCTTTCTCAAAGAAAGATGAATATTGCCCAAACAAAATCGAATTCCTTGGTATGCACCTCAACAAAGGGACATACTATCCAGGGGCCACATATTGCTCAAGAATTATTGAAGTTCCCCGAGGATAACTTCACCACAAAACAAGTTCAGCAATTTCTTGGGATAATCAATTATCTCGGGGTTTTTGTCCCAAATATTGCAAAGCTTCGATCCCTTTGCAATCCATGCTAAAGAAGAACCCCCAACTTGGGGAAAAACCCGGACTAAAGCGGTCCATTTGAACTTAAGGAGATCATGTAGAATCTCCCACCATTGCAAATACCATCAACAGGGAAAATGATCCTTCAAACTGACGCCAGTGATGAATACTGGGCAGCCATCCTCTTTGAAGAAATTGATGGTAAGAGACACCCTTGTGCTTACAAAAGTGGAAAATTTTCCCAAGCCGAAATGCATTACCATTCCACTTTCAAAGAAATCTCAGCAGTAAAAAATGGCATAAAAAAGTTTGAGTTTCATCTCATTGGCCACCACTTCCTGGTAGAATTAGACATGGCATCTTTCCCTCAAATGACCAAGTTTAAACGAAGCATTCCAAATTCTCGAGCACCGCTTCGATGGGCTGAATGGTTTTCGAAATACTCTTTTGAAACCAAACATATTCCTGGAAAGAAAAATGTGCTTGCTGACTTCCTCTCTAGACCAAAGGCACCAGCCAAAATCAACATGTATATCAAGAGGCCTGCCTTCCATATGCTCAATTATGGAGTGAAATACAAGGTTCAGAAGATTAAGGATTTGTCCAGCTGGAAATATCCCCAGGAGATTATTCAACACATCCATAATGACAATCTTGCTGAAAACCTGGAAAATCTCATGTGGTAATGCCACATAGATCTATTCAGATTCAATGGAGGTTCGATTCTTTATCCTTTTGGGTTAAATTCGAATTATCCATTTATTCATCCCCTTATCTGGAAAGAAGATGATTTCCCTAATCAACTCAAGACGTTATTATGGTACTTAACCAATAAGTACTTAATAGCTATTGAAATTCCAACCAGACGATTTGTTGCCAACCTCACCAGGATATTTTTACTTGGGAAAAATGTTGAAAAAGAAAGTGATAAGAATCTCTTAGACTTTCTAAATTGGTTCTATCATCCTAATCACTGGAAACAACTCTTGGAAAAGGAACTGAGAACCACGACTCCAAATCCTGAAGTCCATACTATCCTGTTTTTCCGATGTCCATGGCATTTTTTCACAAATAGTGGCACCACCATTGACACCGCATAGGAAATAGGAACCACATCCTACAAACCCCATATGAATTGCAGAAAAGCTCGGATTCACAAATCTTATCCAAAATCTGTAGATTTGATGAACACCAAGATCCGTGAACTCCGAGAGAATCTTGTGCCAAGAAAACAAAACTATTCCTGAAAATGTTTGGAATAATGTACCCACTACGTTGGATCATTATGACCTCGAACTAGAAGCCAAGGAAGCACTTGAACAATACAGACAAGCTGCATCGTCTTAAGATCATGAAATGACAGGAACAAATGATATTGTCCAATCCACTCAGGACTCCTATGCACGCTTTGGAGGTCCTCTCGTCCCGAGATCCCTACGAACTAGGACCTTCGTCCCTATTCCAAAGCATGGATACATCCTTTTATGCACACCATCCAACGGCCTCAACCAAGCATTCCCGCCGACACTTGGGAAATTGACAACACAAACCGGGGCTGAAGAAGAAGCATCCCATTGGGCTCATGAAGAAGCATCCTCATCACGAAGGCTGAGCCAAATCCTTTCACCTGAAGACCTTGAAGCCCTTGAACAAAAATATGAAGCATATCTCCTAGAAGACAGCTCAGATGACTAAGTATGTAGCCACAATGCTCGTGACAGACGAGACCGCTGAAAAGCCGTTGTCCGTACAATTTCACTGTAGCAAAATCAATGTTCACTTTTACTGTAGCACTAGGCTAGGGAAAGTACTGTTCACGCATACGATTACTGTTCATAGTGTGCGAATAATTCCCTCCCGGAAGTTTCCGGTGCCTCGTTTGTTTCGGACCCATGTTTGGTCCTTGCTTGTTTGTTTGTTGGTGACCTCTTATTGTCTATATAAGGCAAGGAGGGTGTAATGTGTTGGGCAGAGTCCCTTGAAGTAAAGTGAGTGTTTATGCAAACTCTCTCTATGGCTTTCTAAAACTCCTCTTCTTCTCCCGCCTGGTAGGATCCTCCGAGAAATGCAGCTTGGGTAGATTAGAAACGTTTCCATCCTGAAATTTTTGGGTGTCTCTAGGCTCTGAACTAAAGGGCTGAGTGGTTTTCTCGCTAAAAGGCGGTCCCCCGAAGGGTTCGAACGGGAGTTGTTCACCCACTGTGGGACGCATACTTGCAGAGAATTTACTCTCCTTCCCTGGTTCTAAGTCTAGGTCCATTCATGGTATCAGAGCCATAGTTTCATTTTTAATATTATCCATTCCATGCGCTTGGTAGGTCAATCCAGTGCTGAGAAGATCTCTTCTCATCATGTCTACAGAACCAGAAATCCTCGAAGCACCTGTTTCTCTTGCTCCATCTTCCTCATCCTCAACCCCTCCAGAGTTTCGTGTGTCCAATGCCTCTAAGATAGACTATCTTTATGAAGTCTCTCTTAGTGATGAAACCAAGATTTCTGAAACCCAACTTCCTCTCATGAACCCTTATTCTGCTTTTGCCAAACCCAACTCATCATTTTCACCTATCCGCTCCATCCGCCAGCTTATTCACCAAACCCCAAAGCAAGTAAAGGAATACGTCCAGTCCTCCAAGTTCGACCAGCATCCCATTCCTGCCACTGAAAAGGAGTACTTTGTTACTCTTCAAATCCCTCCAGAATTTCCCAGACAATGGGCTCATCAGGGATATACTCATGTTCATTATGGCACTGTTCGCCTTGCTCTTACCTTTCATGGCCGAAAGGGTTTGCCAGTTGTGGCAAGAATCGCATTGTTAGATACCAGATTTTTACAATACCAGCATGCTTGCATCGGTACTGTTCAAACTACTTTGAATGCTGGAACAGTCTTTGTTACTCTATATCCAAACTTCAACATTGCTCTTTCAGACCCCCAGCTACTTTCTTTCTTAAAAGTCCAAGTCCAACTTACTGAAGCCCCTCAAACTACTGACTCTGTAGCTGCAACCCTACATTACCAGATGGTTTATCGAGTGCAGAATCATTCTCTCTCTAACGTTGATTTCTAAGGTAGTTGTGGATTGTTTTCCTGTTTCATCTATGTTTCAGCTTACGTAGGTCAGAATTGTAGTTCTAGGTGTTTTTGCTGGTTGATTGGAGATCGTCTTCTTGGTAGTTTTGAATCAGATTTATAAAGGCCTTTCTATTTTTGTGCAAAATATTTGATATCTTCAACGCGAATTGTTCGTTCTTGGTTCTGTTCTTCAATACCCAGATTTCCAAGGCTACTGCATCTCTCTCTGTGTGTGAGATAATTAAATAATTGTGGAAAATCGACAATGTTCCTATGGTGGCTGACTCAAAAGATTCGCAATTGTTCCTGTCTTGCCGTGCTTTTTCTCTCCCTTCTCCAACCCCCCCTCCCTCCCCCAACGCCTTTCCCACGATGACCGCGCATGAGAGATGCAAATTGTGGCCATAACGATGCCGTGGGTCAATCTGTTCAAGCAGGAGACTATCAGCAGTATTCTTTATTTTTAGATCTCCTCTTCTTAGAAAGAAAAGTGACCTTGCTGTAGCATGTCTCAGGAGTTTAAGGGACTTACAGCTTCAAGCCAGTGCTGTAATGCTAGCTTTTGAGCCTTCTCGTCTTTTGACAAACCTTTTCCTACTTGAAAGATAATTTATCAGCGTCCTAATGATATTATTAATTGTCACGTAAGTCAAAAACAGGAAAACAAAACGGGCTCTTTCAAAAGATTGCCTTTTATGTACCTTGGCGACTCTAGTTCTTGCCCTTGCCCACCGAGAACCAACTGTTTCAGGCTTATCATCCTTGTAGAATGATACGAAACTATGCTTCAAGGCTACAAAGTCTATGGCCTTCCACCTGAAACATTGGCATATATCTGAAAGTTTCTTTGGTTATAATTTTTGCACATTCCTTTTGTTTGTGACCTTTTCATGTAGCATGTGCTGGAGTTCCATTATAAATTTATTTAGGAATAGATATATAAATGTATATGTATATAACCTGGCACTGATATTGAAAATATGACATTCAATGCTACATTGTTCTACTCTTTGGAGAATTAATCAAGATCATTGATAGATTGCAGTGAGTTAGGTTGTTAACATGGCTCGATTAGCAAAAAGTAAAAGTATAACTCAAATGTAAAACCCTATTGATTATGCCTTTATAGGTCATACATTATGTATTGATCTTCTCACTCTAGGTAAATCTCAAGTAAATTTCTTTCTAGTAAGAAAAGTTCAAGTAATGAAGGAGATCCCTGTATTTAGTAGAAATTGCAAGATATTATCGTATGAAGGAGATCCCTGTATTTTGTTGTGTGGGTTGAATATCGTGGCTAATTGAATGTTGAGTTAGTTTTCTTTTTCTCTGTTTTTTGTTACTTTAAGAAATCTGGGAGTGGTTCAATCGACATATATGCTGAGATAGTTTTCTGTTTAGGAATGGAAGGTAGCAATTTCAGTCAAACTCAAGGAAGGGGAACAAAGAGAGACCAACATATATGGACAATAGATGAAGAAAATGCACTTCTAGATGGTCTTGAAGAATTAGTTACGCGAGGAATGAAAGCCGATAACGGCTTCAAGAGTGGTTACATGGTTATGTTAGAGAAGTGGTTTGAAGAAAAGTTCCCTCATTCTGGCATCAAGGGTAATCCTCACATAGAGTCGAAAATGAAAAACTTGAAAAAGTTGTATAATCAGATATATGACTTGAGGAATCAAAGTGGCTTTGGGTGGGACCATGAAAAGCATTGTGTCGATATTCATTCTGAGGATAGTTGGCAAAAATATTGCAAGGTTTGTGTCACTTCTTCTCATTTGTCTTCTTTATTAATTGTTTCATTTTTAACAAAATAATATAATTTTCTTTGTAGACCTATCCATAAGTTGCTTCTTTGAGAGGGAAGTCCTTCCCTCAATATGATCGACTAGCAAACGTATTTGGAAAAGACCGTGCCAAAGGAAATCTCAGTGAAGACCCTTCAGAAGCTCATGAGGCTATAGATCATGAGGAATGTGAAAATCATGATAATGTGGCAACCAACGGTGTAAGTCAAAACTCACCGCCACTATCATCTTCTCAGGCACAAAATGTTTCTGATTCTTCAAGAAGAAAAAGGGCTAAAGCAAGTGACAAATGGGCTGGGCTTAGTTGAGATAGCAGGAACTTTTGGCTCATTCTTGGAAAAAGCTAACGAGAGAATGGAGATGATCGCTAGCCGCATCGGACATGCCAAGGATTTGGATAATGACAAACGAAAAATCAATGAGGAGCTTCTTCAAATGTCTTTAGGTACTATGGATAGAATAAAATTATGTAGAAAAATTGTGAAGGATCCTGAGAATATTCATCTATTTTTGGGATTTCAAGGAGACAATAGGAAAGCATTTGTGGAATTACTTCTCCAAGAGATGAGAGAAGAGAATGAGTGATGATGAGTTGTTTATGAGTTTGTAGGAGATATTTTTTCTCTCCATACTTTTTCTTTTTTTCTTCTTTATGTTTTTTTTTAAAGGGTTTTTGGGGCTAGCTATAAGCTTTAATGTTATCTTTTTGGACCTTTCGGTCGTAGCCATGACTTGAAAATAGGTGGATGACTTGAAAATAGGTGGATATGGCTTGAAACTTTATCTCTATGTTCATTGCCAAGAAAACCATTATCTATAATATTATTTGCCTCTGTCTATTATTTTCATAAATAGTTTCTCTGTCTCTTTGGCAAAAAAACCCAGCCATGATTTGGTATTGGACCTGTAACAAAATGGAAACAAATGAAAAACTTGTAAGAGAGAAAGAATTCATGTTTGAAAGTGAATATATTGAAATTGAGGTTATTCTAAAAACGTTTGACGTTGAAGGGGTATCCAAAAGATTATTTCAAAGGAACATAAAAGATTATTACGATGTGTAATCATGAAATTCAATGAGAATTTGTTAATTTGAAAAAGATATATTGTTTTGGATGATTTTGTGAATATTAAACCTACAAATTTGTACTTGCCTAATGTTAGTGTTTTTTCTTTTCCTGTTCAAAAAAAAAAATGTTAGTGTTTTTAAAACATCCGAAATTAAATCCATAGTTCACCAAACGATAGATTGGATAGATATGAGCATATCCAACTTTAAATCCGTAATTCACCAAACAATAGATTGGATAAGATATGAGGATATCTGACTTTAAATCCGTAGTTCACCAAACAGTTGATGGGATATGAAGAAATCCATGGATTTCTTATCCTATCCTATCCAGTCCTATCCCGTTTAGAAATCCGGACGACCAAACGCAGCCTTGTTGTCATGGAATTGTTTTATCACATGACTGATTTGGGTGTGGCTCACTTGGCTGAGGAACTTCAAATTCCATACCTGAGACCGATAAAAATGAACGAAAGTGATTTTGTAGAGGAAGTATTAGCAAGAGTTGAGGAAGTTTTGATGCTTGTGAAGATCCAAAACACTTGATCTGGTCTCAATAGAACATACCTAAATGATTATAAATGTAGTTTTTTCATATTGAATCTGCTTTCTGTATGCTCGTTAGGTTCTACCTCTTTGCTTATCAAATGAGTAGTTGTCGATTTTTCTGTATGTTACCCTGATGCAGTGTTGTTTCATGCGGTTGCGTTCTAATGATATCTCTTTTGAACTCGATGAGGCTCTGCAGTGGGAGGTATGCACTGCTAAGCTCCTCCAAATCTACCAGTTTATTTGTGTGATGATATCGTTTGAATGTTCTCCTATAGGTTTCTGATGTGATAAGCTCAGTTCTCATGTATGCGGTATTGAATTCGTAAAGTTGAAATCGACCTCACAAATTATTGCAAATTGCTGATTTTTGCTGATTGGATATTGCCAATGACCAAGTAACAAATGCATCTTTCTGTTATGTAGTTTAGGCACTCCACCTTTTCAGCATAATTTTATTAACATCAATTCTGTTCCTGAACACAAACGAGGAAAGTGTTGTTGCTAATTGCTTCCTTCTTTTAAGCCTATTGTTTTCTTTTTCATTGGCCAGCTAATGAAGTCTCTATTCCTTGTGGTCCAACTGTGATTGGTGTAAATAATGTTTACACATTTGTGCCTTATCTTTCATGGGGTAAATAGTGATGCTGAGATCTTGCATATCTTCATTTATTGATAATTAGTCAGTCTTATCCTCATGTAGATTCAAGCTGCATTTCATGAAACTCGGAGGAAGTCCCCAAACACCAGGGGTGGAGATATGGGCAGGAGTGAGCTGTGTCATTATGGAAAGGCATTCTGAAGTTCTTTGCTATTGGCGTTGATCATGTGCTCTGTGTTGTTAATGCTCTTCAAATGATTCTTGATATAAAGCGATCTCTCTCATGTGGCGTTTTAGTCCTTCGCAAGCTTTGACGTCATGCTATTCCTTAACAATGGAGTCGCTTGTAGGAAGACCGCATGTGCAGGTGGTTCTATATGTGTAAGTCAAGCATAAACTGAGATTTGTTGACAAAATTACCAGTTAGATGTCACTTAAAGCTACAATTTTGTGACTGGGAGACAATCTTTTCGTGGAAAAAGCGAATGAATGCCGTGCTGTATGCAAATATTCTGTCAATACCGCTGAGAGTTTCAGTGAATAAAAACCTTCATCAGTATAAAAACCCGTCTCGATGTAATTTTTTATGGACATTTTATTTAGGATTTGGGATGAAAAAAAAAATTTGACCCTTCTACGACAGGGCCCATTCAAAAAAGGATCATATATTTTAGGCAAGTATCTTTTTATTTTTTATTTTCATCATTACACAATCTAGTTCTTTTTTCGAATGCATCTAGAGTTGTTATTCTTAACTCTTGGGTTCAAGAATTCCTATATATCTTAAGTGACACGATAAAAGCTTTTTCTATTCTTTTATTAACTGATTTATCATCTCTCATCTGATTATGCCCACAAATTCATATGTAGGCATTTGGCGATCAAAGTATTGGCAATCACTTTGATCGTATAATCCCGAACTTAATCCATTTACGCATGAATCCAAAAGCAGAAGGGACACAGCCATGTACATTTTCATGCCTGGAACGATTTTTCCTTTGGCGTTGGCTATATAGTTGAAGACTAGTAAAAAATGTAGGCCAAATCTTTGGAAGGGGGAAAAGAGCCCTTCCCAAAATTTGTACTCATTTGGCTTGAACAAAAAACTTTGAAAGGTCATCTAATTGGTTAATAATCAGGCTCTTCTATGCCATTGTGGTTACCAATCACGCAATCAAGTTTCAATCGAAGCAATTTCTTTAAGGCCACTCTCAAATATTCCTGAACCTTGTACTAGATTACAACGGTGGAATTTTAATAATTGAAAACTACTCGCAAGGTACTCTTTGATAGTTTGATTCGCTGCTTGTCCACTCGAACTTTCACTCAAAGGAGCTCAAGACGAGGCCAAGTAGCTTTTTAAGCCAGGTTCGAATCTACAAATACTAACACATATATAATGTGAGTCGTGTTGAAATACTTGTTAAACGTGCTTAACATAAAATAATTTAATTTTCAGAATGTCGGTCACATTACACGAGAAAAGTCGCAAGTTAAGTCAATGTATTGACTCTACACTTTATTTACTTAGTTGCTTAACCGGTGTCCGGGCAAATTAAGCCAAAGGACAATAGCTTTGTGTTTGACTACTTATAGAACATTAGTCACGACCTTATTAGCTGAATTGATTTTTAAGTTGGAAAACCGTGAAATAGCCGGATAACTGGATGAACTTGTTGAACAAGTGAACCGATTTGGTTTTGTTCATGGGTTTTTGTACTTTTCTTTCTTCGGCTTCGATTTCATGCTAGCGATTTGCTTCAAGCTTAGTTTTTGAAGTTTCTATCACATTTTACATCAAGATCCTATAAATTACAGCCATTTGAACAATTACTATGTAAGTTTTGATAGGATTAAAGACGACTCGCTTCAGGCTTTTCGGTTTTCCTCATTTTTGTAACTCCGAGCTCGACGGGATGATACCAGAAATATCAAAACTGTCCTTAAATCAAAATGGAACTATGGAAAGCTTGGTTTATTTAACACCTGTGCATGGCATTTTAGATTATATAGCTTCAGTAGTATACGTTGCCATATGATGAATCGTACAACAAAGAGGAATCAAAATAGACGAATTGAGGAAACCAGGGGGTTAAAGAACCCCAAAACAGAGGCTTATTCAACATTTGGCGAAGAACAAGTTCTAAACAACAAAATCAACCACGAAGTAGATCTCAACGTCAAATCCTACAAATGAAAGCAGTCTTCTTATTTGCAATCAGCGTCATGTTTAATCATCATGGCTTAAAAGAATAATTGCTGAACCAACAAAAATAAGTCGGAATATGACAAACAGTATAGCTTAAGGTCAAACTGACGGTCAAGTTAGATCAGAGTCATTTGCCACTTTTGGAGTAAAGAAAAGAACTTTAACCAAATCTAACTTAATTACAGCACAGAAAGTCCCATGCACGGAAGAAAGAATTTTACTTGCAGCAATACACAATTCACTAGTTTCTGCAATCAACAGCCAAGAATGAAACTAAAACATTAGAAGAAAAGTTGATTAGCTGAGTATTTGCCAGCATGTCAGCTTGATTCTAAAACATAGGAAATAGGCAAAGAACAGAGTCCATTTCGACTTACAACATCAGGTTTGTCTATAACCATCCCAAAGGCAATGGTAGCACATACAATCTGAACCTCTCCAGTATGCCATTTCTTTAGAACAACCACTCTTGGACGGGCCACTAATCCAGCATGATAGTACACCGTCTTTATACGGCACTTCTCATTCAAGTATTTTGCGACATCAACACATTCACTCTTCGAAAAGCAACTTTCTATGCCACAAAAATTAGCAAAACGGTTCTTTAGCAGCTCTCCAAGCTGCTTCATTGGTTCCTTGGTCTTAGCTATGACCTCATATTTTAGATTTGGTCCGTCAAAGCTTGTCTCAAGAACAAGAGCATGGGGAATTTTAAGAGCTTTTAGGATATCCTGCAATGATGTATAATTCGATCAGAACAAATAGATTATTTCAACATAATCAGGAGGTTAATATGTAAGTTTAGTACCTCACAAACTGACTGAGTGGCCATTGCAGTCAAGGCCATCACTGGGACTACACAAAGTTCTGCTTGAGACATCCCAATCCCCTAAAATATGGACGAAAATCATGTCCCCATTGACTATAATGACAACCATGAAAATGACAACCAATGAGCTTTACTTATTAATCGGTCAAATGTACAAGAAAAGCTCAAACCAGCAATACGTTCCTTTAATGAGATCAAACTGGCAGAGCAAATCCAATTAAGACCTTGTAAGAAACATAATTAATGATCACCTGGTTGAACCTTTGCCTTTCTCAAGTTGTTAACATAAAGTATAAGCATTAATAGAATAAATAAGGACACAAGAATCAACTTAAGAGACTGAGTATCATGCCAAACATAGCTAGGAGACGGATCCTCATCCAAGCATATGCCGATTCCATCTAGGAGTAATTTCCGTTGGAGCTTATTTAAGTTGTGTGTTCCTTACTCAATATAATGAACAATGTGCCACTAAGTGTTCCCCAACGATGGAACCTAAATCTCTTCATCAAACAAGGAACACTATAGTCTGTTATATTAGAACTTCACAGGGTTCTGGGCTTCAGAAGGTCTAGTGTAACACTGACAATTTAATTGAGCCAGAAACACAGCAGAAGAGTTTGGAAAAAGAGTTTAAGTTAGCATATATAAAAGTCTAGCAAATGGAAGAAGAACAAAAGCCTTGTCAATATTGTGGTGGAACTAATCATCAGTTTTTAGATGTTGAGAAAGCCTCGATGCTAGGTGCGAAGATGTCACAAGTTGGGTCACATGGAAGCCATCTGCAAAGAGAAAATTACCAGCAAGCGGGAGAAGCCTGGTAGCAAAGTGAATGAAACGAGGAAGAGCACTTGTTTGTAGCTTCTTTTTCTTAATCTTCTCGTTGGGAATGATGCATGGCTGGTGGATAGTGGCTGTACCAATCATATGACTGGCAATTCGAAGCTGTTTAGGATTCTAGACAAGTCGGGCCGGGTCCAGTCGAATTGGCAATATACGGTATATCGAAGTGCAAGGGAAGGGTACAGTGGCTATTGAAGGAAATCAGGAGGTGAAGCTGATCAGTGATGTTCTTTTTGTGCCAAATATTAACCATAATCTGTTAAGTGTTGGTCAATTAGTTGAGAAGGGCTATAAAGTGAAGTTCGAAGGGAAGGAATGTCTTATTAATAATCCGTATAGCAAAGAAGTGCTAAGAATCCCAATGAGGGACAAGAGTTTCATGTTCAAGCCACAAGAGATGCAACAAATGGCTTTAAAGTGCAAAGAAGAAAATGCAGAGTTATGGCATAAAAGACTTGGGCATGTTCACAGGAAGAGCATGTCGTTTATGCAGAGAAATAGCTTGGCAGATGACTTGCCAAGTTTGGAGGAGGAATTTCCACAGTGCAGAACTTGTTTTCTTGCAGCAAGTTAGATTTCCTTTCAAAGGAGGAGGCTGGAGAGCATGTGAGAAGCTGCAATTAGTCCACACAGATTTATGTGGACCTATGTCTGAGTCTTCTCAATGGTAGCAGTATTTCATTACCTTCACCGATGATATGACTAGGATGAGTTGGATTTATTTTCTGCGAACCAAGTCTGAAGTTGCTGATGTGTTTGTGAAGTTTAAAGCCTTAGTTGAGAATCGAGTGGGAAGAAAATTAAAATGCTTAACTTGCTTATATTTATCAGGAACAAGGACAATAGTTTTGCAGTGGCAACATCACAAATAATTATTCCTTTTGAAGTAACTCTAGCATGATCTTTCTTCATGTACAAGGCATGCCAAAGATTATGCATACCTCACGCAATGTGCCTCATCAACAACAAAACCAGCTAGTTGTGCCAGCAATGCATGATGGTCGAAAATGAAAAGTTTACAAAGAACCTTTTGGAAAAAGTTAAGGTGCATACAATACCTTTCTATGCAAGGATTTCAATATCTCAAGAAATGATGGGTTTCCCACAATCCTTTCAGGAGTTACATATAATAGCTAGCACGATGGGTTATCTTTTTCGAAAAGGCAGGCAAATCAAAAGTGGAGATTAATTTGACAGTCACAACACTCAGCATAAATCACAAGCCTTCGTTTATGCAAAACATTCCTTTCAATGATGTTGGATTGCTAAGTTCCACACTTCGATGATCTGCTATACTCTCAAAGTATTTGAGAAATATAGGTATTTGTACATCATCTAAAACTGAAATCAACAATGTACTTAGGCTAGAAACACAGATAATGCAGAAACGTTTGAAAAAGAGAGTTTGAGTGACATATATAAAAGTTAACTTGCTTTTCTTTATCTAGGACAAGGATAGTAGTTTTGCAATGGCAACATCATAAATACGTTTTCCTTTTGGAAGTAACTCTAGCACGAACTTTGCTTCAGATACAAGGATGCCAAAGAGCATATCTCACACAATGTGTCTCATCAACGACAGAACCAGCTAGTTGTGCCTGCAATGCATGACGGTTGAGTATCAAAAAGTTAAAAAGAAACTCTTAGAAAAAGTTAGTGTATCAGAAATAATACTTTTCTATGCAAGCATTTCAATATCTTGAGAAATAATGGGTTTCCTACGATCCTTTTAAAAGTTATGTACAATAGCTTGCGGGATGGTTTATCTTTCCTGAAAAGGTAGGCAAAGCAGTGGAGATTAATGACTTGACAAGCACAACACTCAGCAAAAAAAAGTTTTAGAAGTCCAACAGAAACCCCATAGCAACATATGGATTATAGCCCCCATTATATGGCGAAATAATGATTGTATGGTCTGATATACTTCTCTAGGAACACTAAGATCCTAAAATTTATTTGTAAGGCAAGCATCTTAGGCATGAATCTCTTCATTAAATACATAAAAAAATGTGCAACCACTGCTACATATGGAGCAAAGCCATTTTATGGCGGGATGGACATGTGATTTACTTCTTTAGGAACACAACGAGAGAGAGAGAGAGAGAGAGAGAGAGAGAGCTAAACCTTGCCTTAGTTCTTGGAGGACAGCCACTGCTTGGGAGCAAAGCCACAGCCGCTGCTTGGGCAGCAGTTTACCGAGAGTTCAATAAAGTAGACGGTATTCCGTACTTGAGGGTTAAGAGTAATTATTTGATCCCGGATGAGAGATAGCAGGGTAGATATAACAATTGTGACGCCTGTTTAAGAGCTGCTGGCAGCTTGAACGAAGGGTAAAAACATCAGAGCAGCACATGAAGAAAGGATTTTGGGGGAAGGAGGTGTGGTGTAGATTATCCTTTCATTCACCTTCAGCTGATCAGAAAGCACTAGTTGTCACTATTTGACTTATAATTACTTCAGCTAGAAACATATATCAACTACTTTAAGACTGAACAGAAAACACTTCAGGGTAATTCAACTTAATAAATTCAGATTAATATCTTCCTTCGTGATATAGTAGATCAAATACTTTGCATGCTACCAAGATCCATCTTATATGAAAGGACAGCAATATCAAACCAATTATGGGAAATGATCACCCTGGTTGAGATGATGACATAGCACGTACCTGCATAGGATATGTAGACATCTACAATCTGTATTCGGTGCAAGTAATTTGAAAACTTATTCCTTTTTGACTTAATACCTGAACTATGACTGACAACAGACAACACTTGCGAGCGAAAAGAAAGATAGATTTTCCAGTAAGTAATTAGAAGGCCTTAGAAGCATAGCACAAACCTCAAATTCTATAAATTACAGAATAGATAGAAACGTGCCAAGGCAGAACAAGAATGTCCTGTATATCCTTCTCTTCCAACTTAGTCCAATCCTGTACATTGGAACCCATGGTTCTGTACCTGAATAACTTCCCATCACTTAATTTGTAGTTGGAAAGCATTTTCATCCTTAAGTTTAAGCACAAACTTCTTAACAGTGCTAACAAAGCAGATTATAAGATCATTTTAAAGCTTAAATTTCAATATACAGGTCTATTTGTCTATTATTTAATTAGTCGAACCGTTGAGCAAAGTGCACAGGGCTTGTGCTCTAAACATCATCTCCACACATAATTCTACATACGATCATTACACAAATCAAATAACGTTAACATTCACTAACCTGGTAACATAAACTTTTACGGCCTCCAGTGGGCTTGAGAATGAAGCAATCTTGTTTGGCTACAAAAGCTTCACAAGACCGATGCTGCATTGGTCAAAATCCCTTGTTTCCAAATATTACAACATGTGCCAATTCAGTGTCATCCAAGGCTTGCAATTCCTTATAACTCAGAGTCCCTTGTTTGGATGACAAAATCCGAGAGCAATGTCCTTTATTTGAAACTGACGACATTGAATCTTAAGTGACAGTGCTCTTGCAGTCCTTCAACAAAATATGGCCTCTTCAACACCGTAATAGTTTATGACATGGATTGTTATGGAAAAGGAACAATGTGCACAAGGAAATCACAAGCCTTCATTTACACAAAACATTCCTATCAAAGATGCTAGATTGCTAAGTTCCACACTTTGATGATATGCTATACCCTTAAAGTATTTGAGAAATATAGGTACTTGTACATCATCCAAAACTAAAATAAACTTCTTTATAGACCAAAGAGTTCCAATATGTCATTTTGGATCTTGAAGAGTGTTTTTTTGGCAAAAGTTAGGAATGTCTATTGCACATTTGATTGGATGAGAGGCCTCATAAGCAATTTCCTAAATGTTTTTGGACATGTACATTGTGTAGGCCCTTTGCTGTGTGCAGAATCACAAGCAAATTGGAAATGATCAAGTAGAGAGAAATTATATGAGAAAAGAACAGTGACACGGTGATTTAAGTGGTTTGGCAGCATTGTCTATGTCCATGGGAGAAGCATACCATGGATTCTGAAGATTGTCTGACCAGGAGTTGAGTGGATGAATTGTTCGGAGTATTGCTGTGATGTCCTAGGCCGTCACTCTAGACCCTCAGCTATAATTTTTAATTTCTATTACGCAAGTGGAAGAGTATACACTTTTCATATAAAGAAATTTCACGTAAGAACAAATTTCATAGTGACATGCTTCCATTCATTCATCATAAGCAAGGATTACAAGAGGAAAACGACATCTTGACAATTACATCATGGCAATACACACATCAAGATGACCCGAACAAAACACCTGGGAGAGGCAAAAAATGTGCCTAACTCCTCTACCTGGTAGTTTTCCTCATACACTACAACCCTCCATACCATGTGTGACTTCTACTCCAAGCTCAGAACATCGCCAACTGATGGGGCCAAACAACCTCCCATTCACGTTGAGATACACGGACACAGATCGCATAAGAAAAGGATTAGGGCATTCATCATCTATCCAAACAGTACAAATATAATGAGTCAAAACAAGGCCAGAAACTCGATCCTCAGAATTCCTATACACGCCATCTACCCACACAGACGTGCCATAAGTTGCCAAGGTTGTCACATCCATAACTAATGATCTGAGAGGAAAAATAAGGGGTGAGCAACAATGCCCGATAAAGGATAAAGCATGGCATTAAACAATGAGATCCTAATTTCGCTCATTAGTGAAATTAACACCAACATAGTGAATCATCATAACCATGGACTATATCAAATAGGGCAGCATACGGTATTAATAATATCATGCGAACTAGACAAGTTAAAGTGAGTATAATGCATGAAGACTACATCGCAAAGTGCATAAGTACTCCATTCATGCATCACACGGCACACACAGTATCATTCATGCATCTCATGACACACGGCAACACCATCAGACATACTAACACGTCTTATTGATTAATTTCAATGTGTGAACATTTCATAACCACCCTCAAAACATGTTGAACTTGGGACGTTGGCCAGATTTGTTTGAGTCACTTCCGGGTCGCTGGCCAAACTTCCAGGGGACACTTGGCCTTGGGCATCTCCCTCCGAGACATCCCAATGTCCAAGGGTCGCTGGCCTTGTGACTTCAACCGAGGCATCCCAAAGCTCACTGCTTGGGGTATCCCCACTCCCCGGGGACATCATTAGAACATTGCCTGATGGAACATCTCTTAATTTGATTCATTCATGCATTTCACCACATCACAATCTTCCATTAGGGCACACTTTCAACACCACCAGTACACACATGTATCACCACACAACATGCTCAGTGTACTAAGATCTCAATGCATTAGCATGCACAAAACAGAATTGCCCTTCACACAGCCTTACACACTTATCACACATGATTCCGCACACACGATAAGCACCACTCACGCACAACCATCAAGCATAATTTCTCAGCATGCCAAAATCATCAAAAATCACGAAATATGCAATTTCCAGTAAGCAAGACACCAAGAATAGCAACAAGACCACAACCGGCCCTCATTGGCAAAAATCGAGTCCACTCGCACAGTTCTAGGATTAAATTTGGAAACATAACCAAACGAGTTCATAAAATTCTCAAATTTAAATATGTTGTAAAGAACACTTAAAAAAACATTTTTATTGAAAATACTTTGACCTAGTTCTTTCTAGAATAGGAGCTGTAAATCGCTCAAACAGTTACCAAAACTGTGTCCCTGTCCAGAAATCACGTTTTCCAAAACCAGCTTGCTTTGAAGTCCAAAACTCATCCATTTTCTCTGAAATTTGACTATGTTAAACTTCAAGATATTATGAAAATTTTTTGTGAAGAAACTATTTTAAAAATAAAACCTCAAGAATTGATAAAAATTCTTTGAACATCAAAAAGTCATGGATTCCAGCATAAAACGAGATTCTGACTCGCATGCAACGAAGCTGAAATCTTGTTCCTTTAAATCCAGAAAATGTTGAGTAAAATATATGTCGTAAATAAAGATGTTTAAAACATTTTTAAGAAGAAAGGAACCTCAGATTCGTAGCACATTCCAATCCACAAAAATAGCAAACATCGGGTGTCCAGTAAACAGATTTGGAGAAAAATCCAACTTCAGCTCCTTTGAGCACGACTCATGCAAGCCTAGTAACCAAAAATCTTCGAGAAACTCACATGCAAGACTTCCCACACATCACAGCATACATGCAAGCTAAAGTCATCCAAAGATCTAGCTCCTATAACCTAAAATACTCTAGATCGAGCTAATCCACCCTCAAGCATCTAGAGGATGTCCAAGTTTAATACCTAGTTTATTACCTTACCTAGTTTAGAACTCAAAAACTGTTTTCTCAAGCTCTCTTGAAGGCTGGCTGCTTCTCTGATTGCTGGTCCTTCGAAGAACAGCAAGGAAACAAGAAGAAGATGAGAGAGGGAGGCGTTGGGCGAGTGAAGGGAAGGAGGAAGAAGAAGCACAAATGAGAAGGGAAAATAAAAGAAAGTTGGGGGGAAAATGATGACTTTCTTGGGAATTTTTCCCTTGCTACAGCCATGCAAAAGAGGAGATTGGCTGGGGAAATTTTAGGGCCATCATGAGGTTTAGGGGCTGAAGATTTCGGCTGGGGGAAGGGGAAGAACCGAAACTTGCATGGGGAAGCTAAAGCCTATTGCAAGAAAATCTTAGATTTTGTCATTTTCCCTTTGGCTTACATGCTCTAATCAATAATTAATCTAAACAAAATAAAACTAATCCTTCTCCTAGCCCAAAGAATTTGGCTACCTCCAATACTAGGTACTAATCAAACAACTTTATTTCAAGATCCTCCATTATTAACATGACCAAGAGCTTAGTGGAATGGTACACATCTTCAAGTCACAATTTCCTCGCCCTCCAATTTTCCCCCTTTCTTTTGAGTAGGTCGTGTCGGCTTTTGTCTTATCATTTTCTTTGCAACTAAGCAAGTAAGATGGTGGAAAATTTTGACTTGCTTTCCCTCGCCAAAGAATTTTCTAAAAAGTTAATTAACTCAGTTTTATAGAAAAACTGATATAGAATCTTCAAAAAGGTCTTTTCTTTGCAAAAATGATTTCTTTTGCAAAATGCATATATTGACATGAGCATGCTATTGTGAGGAGAAATATCCCACTGACCTAATTTGGCATCGTGCTGGACTGTTGTAAATATTTGTTGTTGAGTTATGAGCCCTCAGATGACGGCCCGCCGCTGTGGGTTCAACATCACATTTAATCGTGCTCCAACGCCACATCTAGCCTGATGTATGTCAGAGTTACTCAAACGCGACGCTAGATCTAGTCAAGCATCATTGTAGCTCTGAGCAAGACGCCTCTATTTTTGAGTCAAGCCATGACAAAGAAGAGAGAGAGAGAGAGAGAGAGAGATACAGACAAAGATGGAGGCTTAGTTGTGGCGGGCACCATCGGTTTGGTCGGCGGAGTGACCGTACGATGGTGACATTGAGTAGCAGTGGTGGGGGGAACGGGGTGGCGGAGAGAGAGAGAGAAATGATGGGATGGAATAAAAGGTATTTCATATGACAGTCGTATCCCATGGTTTGATAAATCAATAGAAAGTGAGTGTTTTTAACATTTAAGTGCCTGTTAGGATGCAATTCGGCTAATAACAAGAAAAACTTCCATTGAAAGCAACCTAAACACATCAAGCTAGAATGATGTCAAACATTTCGCTCGTCAACAAGACTACTTCACTAAACCACCTCCGATTTATTCAAAATAAACCAGACTAATTTGAGCCATCATCGTAGTGAACGAAAAATACCTACCTAATATCTACAACGCCAACTTGCATTAAAAATGCATGACAAAATAATGAGTTTGTGTACCGAAGAGCAAAACGAGATGGTCTAAGCACCTCCAAAGATATCGTTCCCGATGGGTGGGGCAGTTTGGACGACCCAACGAATATGATGGCATGGTGGCTACAATCATACCCGTAGTCTTGGATCTCACTGAAGAAGACGCCTCATACGAAATTCAACCTATTGGTGTGGAACCTGTCGTGATCGACTTGTTGGTTGTCAACTTCGAGACCATTGAGATTTCGAACATGGGATTCGAACCTGTTGTGATTGAACTCCCCCATTGGATGAAGGCCGAGAGATAGTCATCAAGGTCTCTCCGAAGTATGACCAGAAAGCTGTCCCGTGGAATTATGGGACCAATGAAATCGATACTGTTACAAGGTCAAGTCGACGTTATCCGCCTTGAGAAGGTACTGAGAAGAAGGCTGTGACCGATGAAGAAGCCAAGCAATTCCTCCAGACAATCAAGACTAGTGAGTTTTATATAATCGAGCAATTGAGGAAAATACCGGCACAAATCTCTGTATTAGAGCTGGTCAAGTCTCATGAGAAACACAGAAATGCTCTCTTGAAAGTTTTAAATGAGGGCATGTACCTAAAACCATTAGTGAGGTGCAATTAGAGGAATTTGTTGGCGCCACACTACTAAGAGATCAAATTTCCTTCTCCGAGAGGGATCTCCCACCTGAAGGGCATGCACATTCTAAAGCTCTCTACATTTCAATTCAAAATTGCAACACAAAAGTATCCATCCAGTGATGTTCCTCAACGAGTTTTGGAGCTGCTGGTGGTTGGAGACCCTCTGAATAGCCACCAAACCTCTCTTTTGGCAATCCCTCAATTGGTGTCGTTAGGCGATCCTATGCTGATCCTTGCACCAGCAGCAAATTGGCACCATTTCGGCGCTATTCTGGTGATGAGTGACGTCCTCGACCTCCACCGAACCTCCCTTGAGGTCCCTCAAGTGCTCGTGTGGTCCGGTTGAAGCTCATTAGAGCTTGATCGTGCGATAAACATCAAAGGTATTCCCTCTAATGCATGAGCTTAATGAAGCGAGATTACCTTAAGCAAACAGGGCTGTGCTCGACCTAGGTTACGATCCTATGCAAACTTAGATGTGTATTGAAGTCTAGGTTGCTTATGAATGGTAGAGGATAAGTTAGAATGGCTTATATTTGGATGATTGCTTCGTTGTGACTTGATATGCAATTCGATGCCCTGCATGACCTGATTGCATAAACATTATGGAATGAGTTGCTAAATGTGCTTATTACAGTTTGATGCCTTCATGACTTTCGTAGCTGACTCCATGAGCTTTCCAACGGTATATGGCATGCGTCAATCGGACTTCATTTGGTTTTTCAATTGTTTGCTCGTCAATTGCTTCCTCAAAGTCCAATGATATTCTGTGATGTTGCTGCAATATGCATTTGCTGAATGACTTGATCTGCTTCACAATTTTGTGTGATTTTCTATGACTCAAATTAGGCCCGACTGTCTTCACATGACTTAACCCTCACGTGTGTCTCTATCCACATAAAAATTTCAGAATTTTATCATGTCATGTAGATAGGGTTAAACACATGTGATTCTGTCAAATTATGCTTTGTTTTTGTGCTGATTAGACCTATTAGATGATTGTCTTCGTATGAGCTTGTTAATGTGTTCAATTGCTGCTGATGCCTCCTGGACATTTGAAAAAGACACCTAGAGCTTTAAAATGACATATCGCATGCACAATTTGACTATCGTTTGCTATGTCCACCATTTTTGCAAAACTGAGCATGATTCTAGAAATTATCTTGTACTAAAATGCCTGTTCTGCTTCAGTGAGTCAGAATGTTTGCTGATTTTGTACGAATTTTTGGGTATTAATTCTAGGATTTAACTTTTCATGAAAATTGTCCATAATACTTATGTTTACCATCTACAAAAATTTAAAAATGTTTTAATAACTATTAGTAGGACGAATTGCTTTCAAATCATGCATGTGTTATGTTGCCCTGTTCTATTCCTGACTGACTTTTGGCTCTAGAATTTGTATAAAATCATGTTTAGAATTTTAAGATGATTTCTTCATGAAATTTTTTCTTCACATATTGATGAATTTGCCATAAAATTTTTCATGTTGAATTGGTCACTGGCTATGCTTCTATTAGGCTGATATTAAATGCCATGTTTTTGTGATCGTTGATTTTGGTTGATTGACATGCCTCTGTTCTTTGATTTTAGAAAATTATGCATGCTGAATTAGACTTCAATGTCTACTTGTGAATTGCTCTTGACATGCTGAACTTGCTTGTCAAAAAGTTTCAGAAAATAAAAATATGTTTTGATATTTTTACCAAATCTCCCAAAGTTGCAGGACACTCTGAAATTTTGATTTCTTGACATGATTTTGGACTTATTCAAAGCTTTAGAAGTTCATGTGATGCCCATATAAGAAATTTTCTTCAGCAAAGTTGTTTGGTATTTCTTAAAATTTGATTTGACATGATTTTCATCAAGGTATTGGTTTGTATTTAGAACATATGTGATGCTTGATTAGTTGTGCAAAATATGTGCCCAAGCTCACCTTGATGGCTAGATACATTCCATGATTTGATGAAGTTGTGTCCCATTTTTGTCAAATCTTTTAAAACAACAACTTCGGTTGCCAATTGTTTACAAAATGGTTTTAGGTATCGCATGAATTGCAAACAGACTGCCTCGCTTGTCATGAACATACATGTTGCATGAACATATTCAATGACGCATGTTTTTGAATAAGTGAGCCAATTGAATAAATGATCCTTTGTTGGCTGACTCATTTATTTGATTGATTGAGAACCAAGGTCATATGGCCTAAATGCGTGTCATTTTATATGCTTTGCATGTGATTGTTAGATGGATAACTTAGGTGCGATACATGACAACTTGTGTTGTCAAGCCCTGATCCTCGAACACGCACCCATCCCTCACCTTAGTCGATTTAATAGCGACGTCTCAGGACGCATCGCCGACAATTTCGTTTAATATGCACATGTGGAAGCATATAATAAGAATCCCCAGACAATAAAGCAATGGGATAGACAAGTAGGACTAAAAACTTGAACCTGAAAACCAACACCCTTATGTACATATATAATAATTCAGTCATATATATACATATATAAGCCATACTAAAAGGTCGGTTTCTACTCAAATAGGTTCCACAGCAAAAGTCATTAGACAAGAGTGGAGTCTCAATCCTCATCAGGATCCTACTTTGAATCATCTTCGGGGTTCTCCTCCAGGTACTTCTCTTCGGGTTCTTTCTCCTCAGGTTCCTCAACATGGTCCTGAAATGTTTTCCCACAATCGGGATGAGACTACGTCTCAGCAAGTTCTACCTCCTAAGACCCGATTAGGAAACCAATACACCTTAGGCTGCTTAAGCACAACACGAGTCAAAGGATTTACCTTGGCCTCAATTCCCTCCTGCAAGTCAGTATATATATCAAATATATACGATCACATCACATCACCCAATTAGATCGAATCATCAATCAATCGACCTCGTCGATTACATGTCAATTCGACCATTCCCAAGTTGTCTCACTTATTCAGTCTCAATTCTTACTCACGGCTCAACGAGCATAGATTACCAAATTTCTTGGCTACAATTTACGGTCCAAAGAACACGACCTATCTTTAGGTAGTAAATTACGGCCCAATGGGCGCGATCTTTAATAGGTGGTAGATTACGGCCTTATTAGGTGCGACCCCTATTGGGTGGCAATTCTCGGACCCATGGGCGCAACCTCTATCAAATGACAATTTACGGCCCAATGGGTGCGACCTATATCAGGTGGCAAATTACGGCCCAACGAGCGCAACCGATTCCAAATTCGATGGCAGAACTCGGCCCCACTAGCACAGCCACACTTTGGCGGCTTTTGAGGTTCATCTCACAACCTCTCACAGTCAAATTCTAATTGAACACCGACATTGATCAAATTTGGGATAAATCCCCACATACTCATCAACTAACTCAATTTCCACAAACTAGTGCTCAATTAAATAAACGGAAAGCACCACTGCAATCAACACGAAATTTTGATCGTCGACCATTCCGGTCTAATTTCCGGAAAATAATTAATTAATTAAATAAATTCAAAATTAATTAAATAAACACTAAAATTCCAATTTAGGCCTATATCGCCTAATTGGAAGCCAAAACGGACCTGGAAAATTACCGAGACCCGTTCAATAATTAATAGGACTTGTCTACTTGCTAAGTATACTAACCATTCTCCTAACATGCATAGGTAAATGCCTAATTTAATTATTCTACTCTAATCTAACCACCTAATTGCACTTAATTAAATCTAATCAACCCCTAAGTATCATTAGCATACTAATAAGGGCTTAGTGAGCAAAACTCACTTGATAAAAGCGAAGTCCACAACATCGCGACGGCGGCCGAAATCCAAATTTTTAGCGACGTCGACGAACACTCGGGCCGGGCCTACAAGCCTCAAAGCCCACAAAATTCTGGGCTTAAACTGAACTTGGGCTTGAGTTTGGGCTGACTTGCTTCGCGGGCTTGACTGTTGAAATTTCATGGGCTTCAAAATGCTGGGTTGGGCTTCAAGAAACTGGGTTGAGCTTGATGGACCCAATGAAATTCACTAGGTTGGCTTTCATGGAGATGGGCTGAAAATTTGTTGGATTCGTGGGCTTTGCTGGACTTCAATTGGGCCTCAAAAACTGGGCTGAAGACACGGCCCAAGATGTTGGAGTTTCTTGGGCTGACTTCAACTCCATAAGATGGGCTGCGATGGAACAACGAGCTCGCGAGCTGATCGTGGGCTGCTGATTGAAGACGCGGACGAAGGGAGCTGCTTCGTTTGTGGGCTGGTGTGACAAAGAGGAACGGAGGGGTGGGCATTGGCCAAGTGGTGTTGCTGGCTTTGCTTGGGGTCTTCAAGATTTGCTAGAACGTGGATGCTCGAAGAGGGCTGATGGAGCAGGCGATCGTGGCAACAAGCGGAGTGAGCTTCTTCGATGGTCAACTAAAGAGAAAAGGAAACTTAATTGTTGATCAAAGGTTGCTGGGCTGCTCGGTGGAAGAATCGTGGGTCGGTCGTGAGGATTGGTGGTCAATTAAACCTGCTGGAATTGACTGGTGGGGGAGAAGACACAGATGAAGGAAGATGAGCTGTGGCTTCGGTCTTCGATTGAGGCGTGCGGCTGCGAGACTTAAAATAAAGAAGCTATTTTGGTGAATGAACAACTAAGAGAATGGAGAAGACAGCTGGCTTCATGGAGGCCTTCGCACGAAGAGAATGGGGAAGCAACAAGTGCGTTGAAGAAGCCGAATGAAAGAGAAGGAAAAGTCCAACAATAATTCAATCTTAATCATGAATTGGTCCCCCAAAGGCTCACACAAAATATCTAATGTCTCCATGCTTATCACATTGTCCCCTCCTAATTCTTTCCAACTATATTAATCCATACCTTATTCAATTAAATGCCAAAATTTTCAGCCCTTTGTCCTAAACCGAATTTCACCACTTTAGGCTTAAATTCCTCGCTCAATTTCCCAAATTGAGATCCAAATTGAATGAAGAAAATTTCAAACATTTTTTTGTAAGTCCCTGACACTCAAAGGCTCCATAAAGAAGTCCTAATTTCTATCAATTTAGCCCATCTGAATTTCCGCTAATTTTTCCGTGATATCCGAACGATTTTCCGCAAAAATCTCGGAATCTCTGAAAATTATTCGGAAGGTGAGTCGATGTTCCTAAAATAACTCGTGACATGATAAAACTTTCAATTTTTGAAATCGGACTTGAAATCGCGGATAATTTCCATTCGACACGTTTTTAACGTGACCTAGGCTATCAGGTAACTTTCTGAAATTTTTAGTACAAATGACCCGTGGTCAATTTTCTTCGAGCCACAATGAACCCACTCGATACATTGGCGACTCTCAATTGTCGTGAAAATTTCGAGGATTCAAATACGGACACAGGGTACCAAAACGATAGTAAAATCAATTTAGTGCCAGTCAATGAGAATTTTCCAATTTAGTGGTATCACCCACGATTAGCCACACATCTCAGTCAAACCAACCCATATCTATCTCAAATCAATATATATATGTGCCGTAATGATCTCGACAGATGAGCATGGTCGAGAAGCCGATTCTTGGTCGAATTCTCAAGTCTATTTGCCTTAAAATCCTTAATATTTTCCCCCAAATAGTCTAGTTATCTCGAGAGTGATCAGCTCTGAGAACAGCCCTATAGGCGCTTCAATGAAATGCCCGATTTATCTAGTAGAAAACAGGATTGAAAATCTGGGATATCACAACTCTTCCCTCTTATAAAAATTTCGTTTTCAAAATTTAAACCTTTACCAATCCTTAAACAAAAAGGCGGGGGTATCGTCATCTCATCTAGTCTCACTTTTGTTGGAGAAATCTTTCTGGATTATTTTGAAGCTGACAAAACGTTTCCATCAGTCTAGTCTGAAGACTTGCAGACTCTACCATTTAAAGTCTGAAGACTTGTAGACTCTACCATTTAAAGTCTGAAGACTTGCAGACTCTACTATTTAAAGTCTGAAGACCTTCGGACTGTCGACTCAAGACTCAAAGTCTATTCTCATTGACAATTTGTAGTTTGTCGAAGAAAGTCTATCCAGGACTGTGTGTTTCGTTAAGGATTTGATCTTGTCGTCTAACGAAGTTCTCTTGGCTGGATATGACACAATGGATTACTTTAGTCAAAATCAAGATTGATTTAAAGATCCGTTAATTGGCGAAGTATACTTGGAAGGTTCTACTTATGGAAACCGAAATCCTGATTGTATGGGCGAAAGCGGGATTGATAGGCTATCGTCATGTTCCTTTAATAGCTCGAGTAATCTTTCTAATTGATTCTGTCCAACGGGAAGATTGGAAGAATTCCTTTGGTAAGTGCCAACGGGTATGATGGCATAAAGGAGTATATAAGGAAGATGTTCGAGTTGTTTTGAGGTGTGCGCGATAGAAGAATTTCAAAGTCTGAAGCTCCTTGTTCTTTGTTTATTCATTTACTGAGCGAAATCTTGTACGCAAAAGAGAGACTATATTTTGAGATACCTTGAGGAAGTGTGGTAGAGTATCTACACTGTGGTATCAAGAGAAAGCATTGCTGTAACATCTCTTTTGTTTATAGTGAAATCTAGCCGGTGGGCTGTCAGTGAGGAAGAGTGGACGTAGGCTTGGAATAAGCCGAACCACTATAAACTTTGTGTTCAATTTTCTCTTCCCTACTCTCTGTTTACCTTGATCATAATCTGTCTTGAAGAACTTATGTTCTATTGCTTGACTAGTATTGCTTTCGTATATCGATAAATTGTTTTTAAACCTATTCACTCCCCTCTAGGTGTATATACTAGCTATATCAACTTTTCCCGATTGCTTCTTTAGTCCCGTGGTGTTGTCAGACCACTTTGACCAAGGGGACCTTCTTAGTTCACAAAATCCAATCTTTCTGATTCACAGTCTGAACCGAACTTTTCATGTACGACACTCTGTCGTCCACGTCTAATTCTTCAAGATTTAGCACGTGGGTCGTTTCAGGCTTGTATGTCCTTAACATCAACATGTGAAAGACGTCATGCACTTGTGCCAACCTTGGCGACAATGCAAGACAATACGTTAGGGTCCTGATTCTCTATCTAGAATCTTAAAGGAACCTACGTACCTTGGTTTCATATTTCTCTCCTTGTTGAAACGCAAGGTATCCCTCATTGGTGACACCTTTAGAAAAATGTAATCACCAATTTGGAACTCTAAGGGCCTTCAAAGTTCAACGATACAACTTTTATGGCGGCTCTGAATGGGTCTATGATCTGATTATGATCACGACAACTGCGATCATTGACTGCTGAACTTACTCTAGGCCTGTGATCTTTCTTTCTTTGATCTCATCAACAAACTGAAGTTCTGTACACTCTGCTCTATTCTGCCTCAAAAGGAACTATCTGACTGTTCTGCTGAAATTAGGAACCTCGATTCTAGATCTGATATAAGTTCATCACTAGTACTTCACGCAGACGAACTGTCTAACACACATACACTTTTGCATGCCCATTCCAATCAAGATCCTTCCATACAGCGATAAAGTGGGCCGACTTCATCAATCTATCGACCACTAACCCAACTGGAGTCATTATTCCTCTGACTCATTGGTAAACCTATCACAAACATTCCATCGTGATATACTTCCGTTCCTACTCGAGACTCTCGAGTGATTGTAAATGTCCTCTTGGCTTGCATTACTGAACTTTCACTTACTAGCACATCTAACACTTGCAACCTGTCCGGCGATATCTATTCTTATATCGATCTACCAACCTAGCTGATGTCTGTCCTACTTTGTACCGTCTAGTCAAATACCACAATACTACAATGAATTCCCTAACAAGGTTTTCTCCTCAAGTTCCGTACTGTCTGACACCTATCATCACCCACGATACTTCGACATTCCCTTTTCCGAAATTTGAAAGTCAACTTTTCTTTTTTTTTTTCTTTTTTTTCCCCGGTATCGTCTTATAGGATTTCTTGAACATTTGGGTCCGGCAACTGAAATGTCTGATTCTAACTTGAATATCCGGTTCAATTTTGAGGGCGGCTATAAAATTCAAAATGTAGCCTACCTCAAATTTGAAAACCAAATTTCGAGCTCTCTCGAGTACATTCTACTCCCTGATCACCATCTGTGCAACTGCAGACTTCTGAGTCAGTGCACCTGCGACTTAATGCATCTTTCTAGGGTGACACAAGACATTTCAATCAGGGTTCTTCTAAAAGTCTAACTCATAACGCTGTCTTTCTTTTTCTTACGAACAAAACTAATTTTTCCCCATAGTAATGCACCGATATGCATGAATTCCTTATTCAACAATCCTCTCCTCTACACCCTCGGTTCTATCAACGCAGATAACAACATCTGATAAGAAACCTTAGAGAGTGGCTCTGTCCCGGGCTTTAATTCGATCACAAGTTCCATCTCTTTTTCTAACAACAGGTTTGATAATTCCTGTGACAGCACATCTATAAATTCTTGGACTACCGAAATGTCATCAACCTTCAGTTCTTCAATTTGTCTTATCTATGACAATCGCCACATAACCTTGGGCAACCTCCGTCTAACAAATGGGTTGCCTTTTGCAACGAGATTAGGGAAATTGAGGGTTCCCTCGACTTCTGATAAATTCAAAATTTTCCTCCGTCGATAGATTAAATTGTATCACATTGTAACAACAATTCATTACAACAAAAGCTCCTTGAGCCAAACATTTTCATATACGGTATCAAAGTTATACACAGGCCAAGTATTCAAGTACAACTATAACCAGTGATTCTGCTTTATATGACTTCATTACAACAACTGAAGTTCTATAAACTTAACAAAAATTCTGCTGCGCCACTCTAATAAAATTGCTCTGGGGACATTGCCCTTCCTGCTTAGTGCATACTCGATTCATCTTTGAGCTAGCGGTCCATTCAACGGAACTATACCTGCGATCACGTTAGGCACAGCTTCAACCCGACCCAGTGTAATTGCATACATGGTGCCCTAAACTAGAGGTCTCAACTGTCCTCCTTGTAGCACATTTTGAGGGCATACCCTTCTAATCTGTCCCATCTGTGGTGGGGGTGGCAACTGATGCGATCTCCCTTGTCTTTTGGGACAGTCTCTAGCTATGTGACCTGGCTAGCTACACCCAAAACAAGCACCCGGTCTAGAATGGCATGGGGTAGATCCGTATTGCCTTCCACATAGACGACACACGCCATTTTGGCTAGACCCTGTCTTTTCGATTCCACCCTCCCAGTTGGGCGGAATCTGGAATCTATTTCCAGGCATAGGCCTTTTTCCTTGGCGGATGCTGTCCCTATGGGAGCTGAACCTCGATCCAGATGAGGCAGTTCTCTTGTTCTAATCCTTCTCAATTTTATGGGCTCTCCAATATGTGTCGTTGTAGGTCCTCAGATCTAGGGAGACCAGTATGCTCCTCAAGTCTGGTCTGAACCCATCCCTAAACCTTCTCATTCGGTTCGCTGGGTTTTCTATTAGTTTTGGGACATAACGCGAAAGTTCAACGAACTTCGCCTCATACTCATTAACAGTTAAGGAACCTTGGCGAAGATGTTGAAATTCGGCCATCTTCACCTCCCTGGCGGTCTCGGAGAAATACTTATCGTTGAAGACTTCGGGGAAAGTGTTCCACTCCTGAACAACGCCTTCTGGAAAGATCATTTCTCGAGTAGTCATCCACCAAGTGTTCGCAACTCCCTCCAACTGGTAAGTTGCTAAGACTACTTTCTCAGTCTTGTTGCACATCAAATGCAAATGCTTTCTCCAACTTTTGAACCCATAAAGCAGTAGCTTCGGGATCTCCTGTCCCAGTGAACAACGGTGGGTTCAGCCTCAGGAATTGTTCCACCAGTTTGTGAATTGGTCGTTTAGCGACCACTATTCCTGGCGGACCGTCGACGCATGCAGCAGCAGGTACGGGGCAGGGACAACTTCAGCAGCTGCGGCAACAACAGCAATAGCAACGGCTTAAGCTACGACTTAAGCTACGACTTTGACAGTGGCGGCTTGATTCTGAGCCTGCTGATCCATACGATTCCCCATAACTTCTAAGATACGCATGATCCCATCAAATCTAAGATCACCAGGGGCTTCTACCCAAGCAACAACAAGAGTGGGTGCTTCACCACTGGCACTGACCTGAGCCGGTGCCCTACCTTTGCCTCGGGTACCGATCCTGATCGGCGCTCCACCCCGAGTCACGACCCTACTGGCTCTCTTAGCAGGAGTCCATGGCTCCTGATCGCTCATGATGTCGCTTTAATCTAATGGCACCTGCTTCTGATTCAACACCGAATTAAAACGGAGCGATTAAAACAACAAGCAATTCTAGTACTCAGCTAACATAGACATACACTAGCATGAATTTAAAAGCATCTCTTACTACTATCCCAAGACCCATCGCTCCTTATCACTCCAATCTTGAACCTGGTTCTGATACCACTTAAACGGGATGTCATGCCCCAATCCTCGGACACGCACCCATCCCTCACCTTGGTCGATTTGATAGCAACGTCCCAGCACGCATCGTCGACCCTTTCATTTAATATGCGCATGCAAAAGCATATAATAAGAATCCCCAGACAATAAAGCAATGAGATAGACAAGTAGGACTAAAAACTTGAACCTGAAAACCAACACCCTTATGTACATATATAACAACTCAGCCATATATATACATATACAAGCCATACTAAAAGGTCGGTTTCTACTCAAACAGGTTCCACAGCAAAAGTCATCAAACAAGAGTGGAGTCTCAATCCTCATCAAGATCCTACTCTGGATCATCTTCGGGGTTCTCCTCCAAGTACTCCTCTTCGGGTTCTTTCTCCTCAAGTTCCTCATCATGGTCTTGAAATGTTTTCCCACAACCGGGATGAGACTACGTCTCAGCAAGTTCTACCCCCTAAGACCCAATTAGGAAGCTAATACACCTTAGGCTGCCTAAGCACAACACGAGTCAGAGGACTTATCTTGGCCTCGGTTCCCTCCTGCAAGTCAGTATATATATCAAATATACACGATCACATCACATCACCCAATCAGATCGAATCATCGATCAATCGACCTCGTCGATTACATGTCAATTCGACCATTCCCCAGTCTTCTCACTTATTCAGTCTTAATTCTTACTCATAGCTCAACGAGCATAGATTACCAAATTTCTTGGCTACAATTTACGGTCCAAAGGACATGACCTATCTTTAGGTGGCAAATTACGGTCTAATGGGCGCAACCTTTAATAGGTGGCAGATTACGGCCTTATTAGACGCGACCCCTATCGGGTGGCAATTTTGGCCCTATGGGCGCGACCTCTATCAGGTGGCAATTTACGGCCCAACGGGTGCGACCTATATCAGGTGGTAAATTACAGCCCAACGAGCGTGACCGATTCCAAATTCGGTGGCAAAACTTAGCCCCACTAGCAAAGCCACACTTTGCGACTTTCGAGATTCATCTCACAACCTTTCACATTCAAATTATAATTGAACACCTACACTGATCAAATTTGGGATAAATCCCCACATACTCATCAACTCAATCAATTTCCACAAACTAGTGATCAATTAAATAAACGGAAAGCACCACTGCAATTAGCACGAAATTTCAGTTGTCGACCATCCAAGTCTAATTTCTGGAAAATAATTAATTAAATAAATAAATTCGAAAATTAATTAAATAAACACTAAAATTCCAATTTAGGCTATATCGCCTAATTGGAAGCCAAAACGGACCCGGAAAATTACCGAGACCCGTTCAATAATTCATAAGACTTGTCTACTTGCTAAGTATACTAACCATTCTCCTAACATGCATAGGTAAATGCCTAATTTAATTATTCTATTCTAATCTAACCACCTAATTGCACTTAATTAAATCTAATCAACCCTAAGCATCATTAGCATACTAATAAGGGCTTAGTGAGCAAAACTCACTTGGTAAAAGCGAAGTTAGCAACACCGCGACGACGGTGCGACGACGGCCGAAATTCGAATTCTCGGCGACGTCAATGAACACTCGGGTTGGGCCTACAAGCCTCGCAAGCCCATAGAAATTCTAGGCTTAGGCTGAACTTGGGCCTGAGTTTGGGTTGACTTGCTTCGCGGGCTTGGATTGCTGAAATTTCGCGGGCTTCAAAATGCTGGGCTGGGCTTTAAGAAACTGGGCTAAGCTTGATGGACCCAATGAAATTCGCTGGGTTGGCTTTCATGGAGATGGGTTGAAAATTTGATGGATCCATGGGCTTTGCTGGACTTCAATTAGGCCTAAAAAACTAGGCTGAAGACACGGCCCAAGATGCTGGAGTTTGCTGGGCTGACTTCAACTCCACAAGATGGGATGCGATGGAACAATGGGCTCGCTAGCTAATCGTGGGCTACTAATTGAAGATGCGGACGAAAGGAGCTGCTTCGTTTGTGGGCTAGCGTGGTAGAGAGGAACAGAGGGGTGGGCGTTGGCCAGGTGGTGTCACTGCTTCGCTTGGGGTCTTCAAGATTTGCTAGAATGTGCATGCTCGAAGAGGGCTGATGGAGCAGGGAATCGTGGCAGCAAGCGGAGTAAGCTTCTTTGGTGGTCAACTAAGGAGAAAAGGAAACTTAATTGTTGACCGAAGATTGATGGGCTGCTCGGTGGAAGAATCATGGGCCGGCTGTGAGGATTGGTGGTCAATTAAACCTGCTGGAATTGACTGGTGGGGGAGAAGACACGGACAAAGGAAGATGAGCTGTGGCTTCGGTCTTCGATTGAGGCGTGTGGCTGCGGACTTAAAACAAAAACCCATTTTTGTGAATACTGCTCGCTCTAAGCTGATATATCGAGGTCCATAGGCTGATATAGTATACTAATAATGCTCACTAGAAACTGCTAAGGTATACTGCTCGCTCTAAGCTGACATATCGAGGCTAATAGGCTAATATAGTATATCGGTATACTGCTCGCTCTAAGCTGACATATCGAGCCTGCATGCTGATATAGTATACCATCTTGATCATCTAACCATTTCACTAATTTTATCATTCTCGATAAAAATAATTGTGTGTGGGTACACAGTCAACCTTAGCCAAAATACGATATTTTTCCTCCTTTGAAAATCCCACTAATTTCAACAGTCCAAAAATTCATTTTTTTTTTGCATTGTAAACCGACGCTTGGTGATTTTCTAATTAATTACTGAAATTAAATATATTTCGAGATAAATACCTAAAATTACAAATCACACTCAATTTGCACAAAATAACAATAAATTAAATAATCCAACCACACCATTGCAATCAGCACAAAATTCCGGTCATCGGCTATCCCGGTCTAATTTTTGAAAATAATTAATTACTTAAATAATTACGGAAAATAATTAATAAATATCAAAAATGCACACCTAGGTCGGAAAAGCCTAATTAAAAGCTGAGACGGGCCAAAAAAAATGTCGAGACTCATTAATTAAATACTACAGCTTATCTACTCGCTAATTGCACTATTCTATCCACCTAACATGCAATATCATTTAATTAAATTGCTAATCCAATCTAACTAACCACCTAAACCATACTTAGTCTAAACTAATCAACCCTTAAGTGTCATTAACTTACTAAATAAGGATTAATGAGTTAAACTCACTTGATTAATGATCCGCTCGGACCACAACGACGGGGATGAGGAGAGGATCGACAAAGTCCAAAGCGGGTGCGCCTTTCGAGGTCCGGAAGGCCACCAAAACGAGCCAAACAGTGGCTGGAAACCCAGGAGCTTTGGTCTCTGTTCAGTTGTTGAAGAAGCTACTCCGGTGGTCGGCTGAGATGGAAATGGCGAGCAAGGACCGGCAAAGCTACTGTGGCTTGGATGGGCTACTCTAATGGCTGAACAGCGGCGACGGAGCCTTGACGGGCTAGATGGCAACCTGAGGCAGTCCGGAGATGGCGAGACCAAGACAGACGATGCACTAGGAGGAGGGACGATGCGTGACGGGTTCACGACTGGCGCGAGGTGCGCAACGGCGAACGATGGTGGCAAGGGTGTTCGATGTTGTGTGACGGACAAGGGGGTCTCTCCTCTGGATTTTCTACAACTTTTTGAGCTTTCTCTCTTGGAAATGGTGAAGTCGACGAGGAGGAGAAAAAAAGGGGAGACAACTTGGCTTGAGAGGGGCCACATGCTTCCCTTCCTATCTCTTTGTCCCCTTGGAGATGGTCCCACCTTGCCCAATTGGGTTCCTCAGCAAATTCCAGCAGCCCAATCTTCTTCTAGAAGCCTTGAAGTGGTCCAAAAGTCATAGACCAAGGGGGGCTACGAATTTCACAACATTTTCCCTCAATCCCACTTCAATTGCCTCTTGAACCGGTGCGATTCGGCCTCTATAAATTCCACCATCGCATCTTCGATCAAATTGGCATTTTTCCTCGCTAATAGATCCTACTTGTGTCCCAAAAACGAAATCAAAAACGGTCCTCTGAACTTTCCTATATCGACTTTTTCCGCCAAAATCTTGGTTTGCAGAAAAATCTTCGGAGAATGAGTCGACGTTCCTAAAATGACTTGTGACATGACAGAACTTTCTATTTCTGAAATCGAATTCAAATTCAAAGTAAATTTCAATTTGGCGCGATTTTAGCGTGACCTAGACTACCGGATAGCTTTCAAAAAATTTTAGTGTAAATGACCCATGGTCGATTTTCTTCGAGTCACAATGAACCACTTCGACACATTGGCGACTCTTGGTGATCATGAAAATCTCGAGATTTCAAATACGGACACAAGGTATCAAAACAATAAAAAAATCAACCTAGTGTCGGTCGACGAGAATTTTGTAATTTGGTAGAATCACCACGTTTAGCCACACATCTCTGTCGAACCGACCTATCTCTGATATATAATTGACTTTTAACTGTACCGTAATGATCTCTGCAGATGAGCACGGTCGAGTAATCGATTCCTGATCAAATTCCCAAGTCTATTGCAATAAAATCCCTTAGTGACTTCCCCAGATAGTCTAGTTATCTCAAGAGTGATCAGCTCTGAGAATAGCATTATAGGCACATTAATCAAAGGCTTGATTAATTTAATTGAAAGTAGATCTGAAAATTTCAGGATGTCATATTTAGGCTGCCTCTAGATGAATTCTCGTCCTAGTCAAGGGTTAGGGCATTGACTCGCTGAGACTTTGTCTCACCCAATCGTGGTTTAAAATTTTTCAGGTCCTTAGATGGAGGTGCATCACGTCCGTTTTGGGTGGCCACGGGAGGCGGAGACCAAGACTACCCTTCTCCCCATCCACGGGACCACCTAGACCCGTGAGATTGTGGTGACCACTCTTTGGGTCGATGAGGGCTTACCTCACTTGGTACCTCATCGCTTCAAAGCGTGGTTCGTAACGGGCCTAACGGGATCCGGGAGGGTCCTTTGGAGGGTTTTGACGGGCCTGCCATCGAAATCGAGTATGAGGAGGTACTTGACCCCGTCGTGGATATCGATATATTGGAAGATATCGCGGTGAACCCAGGGCCCGAGGCTGAAGGGCCTGGAGTAGAGATAGCTGATCCTTTGAACATCGACATCCCGGATGGTGTCGTGGTAGACCCGGATTCCAAGTAGGTAAGGTCCAAGGTAGGATTGGCGTAGTAGCTTCTTTTTGGATATAGACTCCTGTATACAAACCTGTAGGTTGAACTTGATATGTTTATAATGTTTGTTTTATGAAAAAGGCGTAGCATATGTTTTACTATCCCTGTGTTTGATTGTTGTCTGGGGTTTATGAGTTTGCTTCCGCATGTGCATAAAATGAAAACTGCACATCTATTAAACTTAACTTATGCTATTCCACAGAAAACTATCAAGTTTTTCAATTTAATATATTCATCCCCTCCAGGTTGTGTTTTTAGTTATAACACTAATAATGTGGAACTGCTCCTACACAGGACTGAGGTAGCAAGAAACTTCGAGGAGAGAGAGGATCACGCTCTATCTCCATTTCAAAACAGAGATTTCATTAACAAACTTAAGGATGCTCTAAACCTAGAAATTACTATCTTAGGTAGCTCCATTCCCCTCCTTCTTAAATTCACATTTGTCAACATTTGATTCACAAGTATAAGAGAAATAAATTTATCAAGTGAACACGTGATAATGGATTGAGGTTTAGAATTTTTTACTTGACAAAAACATGTGTACTTGGTAAATGGATTAGGCCTATATGATTCAAGAGTTTATGTGAATTGGTCTTGCATGAATGGAGGTTATTCAATAAAATTTGTTTAACATATCATCAATTTTGCACAATGTAAATCCTATCTGGATAAGTGACAAACTATGCTTATAATATGAAATAATGCGCTTTTGACTTTTTTGTCATCATACTATAGAAATTCAACCCAGACATTTGATCATAAATTTGTGAAAAGCTCAATATTCATCACTCGTTTATAGTTGCTATGTTTTGAATACTTTATTGCAAACCGTGTCGATCTCATATAATTGATATTGAATTAAGCCCAACTTGAGCCATTACTCACTTGCAGAGACAAGCTCGAGTGATGTTGAGGGAGATGACAAGGTTGGTTTGGGAGGAATTTGCAAGGCCTCAACACTTCCTTTTAACATCTCCACAACTTGGGTCATAGATGGTCGAGATCTCAGATCGATTTGAATGCACCATAAGCTTATTACAATCATCTTCTTCGCGATTTCTTCGTCCTCCTCATTCGTGATCCCATGCAGCCCAAGCTCTTCTTGAAGCTCCACACGTTGGTGGACCCAATGAGGGAAGTATATTTCGCTGGTTCGATCTGCCCAAATTTCAGTGTTTTTTCTCTTGCTAACCATCTCCAAAACCATCATGCCATAGCTATAGACATCCGATTTGTGAGAAACTCCACCGATGTTCCTCCTATACAGCTCCGGAGCAATGTATCCGGGTGTACCCTGGGCACCAAGCATTGACACAGTGCTCTCTTCTCCTGGGCATATTTTGGCAAGACCAAAGTCGGAAATCTTTGGACAATAGTTTCCATCGAGGAGAATGTTGTGAGGTTTTATATCAAAGTGCAAAATCCTTGTGTTGCAGCCTCTATGCAAGTACTCTAGCCCGTGAGCTATGCCAAGTGAAATATGGTACAATGTGTCCTAATTCAATTCACGATCTACCTCAAAGTGTTACTCCTATTGAATATGAACTTTTCAAGTGATCCATTGGGCATGAACTCATAAACCAAAGCCCTTTTGCTCCCTTCAAAACATAATCCCAGGAGGCTGACAACATTGACATGAGAAGTCTTGCTTATGCTTGCAACTTCATTGAAAAATTCTTCAGCATCGCCTTTTGGCTTCTTTAAAAGCTTTACCACCACAAATTGACCATCTCGAAGCTTGCCTTTGTACACACAACTATAGCTTCCCTGGCCTAACTTTTCTTTGAAAGAGTTGGTCATCTTTTTGATGTCTTTATAGGTGTATCTTCTCAAAGAGATGAGTCCCTCGATTTTCATTTCACCATCGAAATGTTTGCCCCTCTACTTTATCAAAGCCATGATTCTTCTAATCATTGGTTTCTTCCTAAAGGAAAGCATTAAAATAAGGGTGATCGCAATTCCAGTTCTTGTTGCAGCTATTCCTATTAAAAAAAAAACAGAATATTTTTTATCAACAATTTCAGTTCATCACTCTATCGAGGCTTCTAAGTTGCATATATAGAAAATACTCGGCGAAAAGCACAGTTTAGCGGATTACCTATGATAGCTTTTGTCCCCCAAATGCCTGGTTTCCCTGGTTTCTAGGACACAAGGCCTCATCAGGTGAATCCCAAATGAAGTGGTGGTGAAACCCGTAAAGGAGTGCTTTTTACAGTGCAATAGGCCATGCATATATATCGCATTGAAGAATATAGGGCTCATGCTTTGATCCACACTTATGGTATTTGTAAATGAGGTCATGTCAAATTGAAAAACGGGTTTACTGTAAGTGTTAAGATCTAATTCTATGTGCAGTTCATATCCATCAGTTGTTATATATTTCAATTGCACATTTCATCATATTTTAGCCCCACTAGTAGACACGGAAGCTTTCTTTTGTTTCGTTGTAGGCACGATAAAATCCTAAGAAGAAAAACAAGTTGTTTTAGTCCAAGATCTGCCAATTCTTCCATGCACTCGGTGCATCTTCACTCAATACATTTAAACCAAAGCTGGATATTTTGGGACGCAGGCACCAACCTCCTGATCGAACAATTAAGGCAACGAAGGTTGCAGAGGAGGGGATGACGGAGGTCTTAAAGAAGTATAAAAGCTTGGGAGTCTAAATTGTATGCCCCACAAAATGAGATTGCCAGGCTTTAGGGGCATGAGCGGGTCATTTTCCAATTAACAAGCAAAGGGAAGGTTATCCCAGCAATACCTCCAATTAAACAGCTTTAAGAAAATTGACAAACACAAATTAGATGAGAATAAGCATACAAACCCGAAGGTACGTTGCAAGTCCTTGGATAGGCTCCATCATGGCAAAAACAATTAAATTCTTGCCTTGTCCAGTCGTACCCACATCTTCCCCCTGAATTGTTGCAATTTTCGCACTGTGATGTGTTGGCAATCCAAGTGATCTCAAAGCCTTCATTTAGGACCTCACTTATATTAGCACCATGGTCGCCCCCTTGCATAGCTGATGGTAGTAGACCTAGAGCTTCTCTTGAAATAAAGACAAAGACACCAGAACTGCATAGCTTGATTGGTTCTTCTATAAGGTTCGCATCGAGAACAAAATAGCCATTTTGAGACGGGGGACAAGAGAACAGATAAGGTAGAGAGGTTGAAAATGAGTCACAATTGTAGAATAAGGTGGAATTGCGGTCGCTGAAAGTGGAGCTGAAGAGGCTGAAATCTAAAGTGGTGTTGACACGTGTTCCAAGACATATACCATCCAATAAATCCATCCTTGCCACCTTGAGGATTTGCGTGCTCCTATCCATGTGGATTACCTGATATTCTAGGGACTTCATGGATAGGATCACCCTATCATCTTCACAACTGAGCTCATAGCCTACATACCCGCAGTGATTTGGTTGCTTTTTATGCCTGAAAGGATAGTTGATTTTGTTGATCTCCACAATCATAGGGAGCGCACTCTAGGAACGGCAAGAATTCATCGGAAGTTGGCACTAGGAAGTGAATATGGAGGGAGATGAAGAAGAGCAAGGAGAGAGAGGAACATGACATGGCAAGATCCATCTGAAGGGAGATGGTGTTTGAAGCAAACAAGGAGGAGGGTACATGTAAAGGAAGAGGATGCAGAGGGACAAGAATAATGCTACATTCAGAATGACTTGAGCTAGTCTTCCAAAGACCAAGACTTTGGCGTCCGATACAAAAGCTTAAAAAAGGAGGAGAAGAAAAAGGCATGTGGAAACTAGCTACCATTCTTAGAATGCACTCCCTATGATTGCGGAGATCAACAAATTAGCTATCCTCCCAGGCATAAAGAGCAAGGAGAGAGAGGAACATGACATGGCAAGATCCATCCAAAGGGAGATGGTGTTTGGAGCAAACAATGAGGAGGGTACATGTAAAGGAAGAGGATACAGAGGGACAAGAATTATGCTACTTTCGGAATTACTTGACCCGATGCGCTAATGAGAAGCTCTTGTCCTAGTCTTCCGAAGACCAAAACTTTGGCGCCCAAGAGAAAAGCTAAAAAGAAGGAGGAGGAGGAGAAGGCATGTGGAAACTAGCTGCCATTCCTAGAGTGCACTCCCTATGATTGCAGAGATCAACAAACTAGCTATCCTTTCAGGCTTAAAGAGCAAGGAGAGAGAGGAACATGACATGGCAAGATCCATCCGAAGGGAGATGGTGTTTGGAGCAAACAAGGATGCGGGTACATGTAGAGGAAGAGGATACAGAGGGACAAGAATTATGCTACTTTCGAAATTACTTGACTTGAGGTACTAATGAGAAGCTCTTGTCCTAGTCTTCCAAAGGCCAAGACTTTGGCACCCAAGACAAAAGCTAAAAAGGAGGAGGAGAGGAGAAGAAGGCATATGGAAACTAGCTGCTATTCCTAGAGTGCGCTCCCTATGATTGTGGAGATCAACAAATTAGCTATCCTTTTAGGCATAAAGAGCAAGGAGAGAGGAACATGACATGGCAAGATCCATCCGAAGGGAGATGGTGTTTAAGCAAACAATGAGGAGGGTACATGTAAAGGAAGAGGATACAGAGGGACGAGAATTATGCTACTTTGGGAATTACTTGACCCAAGGCACTAATGAGAAGCTCTTGTCCTAGTCCTCCGAAGACCAAGACTTTGGCGCCCGAGACAAAAGCTAAAAAGGAGGAGGAGGAGAAGAAGGCATGTGGAAACTAGCTGCCATTCCTAGAGTGCGCTCCCTATGATTGCGGAGATCAACAAATTAGCTATCCTTTCAAGCATAAAGAGCAAGGAGAGAGAGGAACATGACATGGCAAGATCCATCCAAAGGGAGATGGTGTTTGGAGCAAACAAAGAGGAGGGTACATGTAGAGGAAGAGGATACACAGAGACAAGAATTATGCTACTTTCGAAATTACTTGACCCAAGGCACCGATGAGAAGCTCCTGTCCTAGTCCTCCGAAGACCAAGACTTTGGCATCCGAGACAAAAGCTAAAAATGAGGAGGAGAAGAAGAAGGCATGTGGAAACTAGCTGCCATTCCTAGAGTGCGCTCCCTATAATTGCGGATGTAATATTTGGCTGGTGGGGCCCAAAAGAAGAAAAAGAAAGATAAGTTGAAAAGTCAAAAAAGTAAAAAGGAGGGGAGGGGAGGGCTCGGCTAAAAAGGGCAGCTGAGAGCTCCCTCGACCAAAAAGAGAGAAAAGAAGAAGAAGAAGAAAAGAAGAAGAAGAAGAAGAAGAAGAAGGAAGAAGAAGAAGGGGGAAAAGAGAAAAGGGGTTTTGGCACGTGCATACCACGGATGCCTCGCCAAGCCGACTCAACTTTATAACACAGAACCCGATAAGAGATTAGGCCCATTATTCATCCAATCAAAGTAATTTATGGGTTTAGGGCTCCAATTCGGAATTTTTGGAAATTAGAGCGGCGAAGTCCGATTTTGGAGTCGTTGAGCCCCGTATTTTTGTAGAAATGATAGTTTAGGGTGTTGTGGAGCCATGGGATTTTACGAATCATGATTTGAACTTACGGTTTGCTCAAAACAAAATTTCGAAGTTTCCCACGCACAATGAACAATGTGCGTCCAGCAGCTTCGGGCCCTTATTTTGTTAGTTTTCGGTTTGATTTTGGGACGATCAAGTTAGGATTATTGTAGTATGTTATAAGGGCTCTCTATTGACTATAAGTATGTTTGTAATGGGGTTCCATAGAGAAAGTTATAGTGTAACTAAGTTTTACGCTCAAGTGTCGTGTTACAAACGGCTTGAATAATTATTTTGGGTATGCGATTTATTAGCGCATATGAATCGTTTTGTTAACATTTAGGCATAATATAGCCATTTCGTGGTTGATGTGGCGTGCTACCTAAACTTAATGTTGATTCTCGCTTATTTGATAGGATCGCGAGATCAAAGGATCAAATAACACACGTTATTTGATTTTGGGGCATCCCCAAGTGAGTAGTACTAATATCTTCTTTGGTTTTGTGAAACTCATGTACTAAGGTAAGATTAATCGACATATACTTGTGAGGACGTGAGGACCTATTTGTTATATATTGATGGATATAGTGCTCAGTAATTTTGAGTTATTGTGGGATGGTTCAACAAACTTCTCTTGAAGGGTTATGTATGCTGTTTTGGTACAATCGATTTATGTGGTTATGTGATGACTATTGAAACATGATATGTGTTGTGTTGAGGAAATCAAATGTGTTGTGAATAAGTACAGGACTAAGTGCTACACGACAACGAAATTTCGTGCGAGTCACTTCTAGGGCCTTGTAGTCAAGGGCTAAGTGCTACATGGCGACTTGAGTCACATGGGAGTCACCTCTAGGGCTTTGTACTACTGACATGTATAGTAAATGACTAAGTGCTACATGATAACATAATTTCGTGGGAGCCACCTCTAGGGCCTTGTACTATTGCTATATGTGATCAAAGGCTAAGTGCTACACGATAACGTAATTTCGTGGGAGTCACCTCTAGGGCCTTGAATTTGGATATTGAGCGTGGAATGAACCATTGATATGAGATAGGATGAGTCCATGCTGGTTTTGTTATTTTGGATGAATGGAAAATTTGGCTATTTAATATAGCTAGGTTGAGGTACGCAAGTTATCATATTTTGTTTGGCAATAATGAGTCATGTCTTGAGTTTTAAATGTGTAATGCGGAAGTTTGATATGCTTTTATGGTATGTACTACTTGCTGAGCTTTGGTTGCTCATTCCATTCATCTTTTATGTTTCAAGTCTTCGGGTTAGCAACTAGTAGGACGAGAGTGCTTTTGGAAAACTTTTGGGAGTTCTATTTTGGGTATGGTTTAAGAAAGTAGTGTACATAATATTTGCTAGTGGTTGGACTAGTTGAGTTCTAAATGTATATTTCTTTTTGGCGGATTATAGAAACTCTAATGATGTAACAAATTTGTTAGTTATCTGATATGTATATATATAGCTTGAGATATATATAATTCATGGAAGGTTGATCATGTCATTCCCATTCCTTGTAGTTTTGGGGTGTGACAGCGGAGATCAGCAATTAGCCATCCTTTTAGGCATAAAGAGCAAGGAGAGAGAGGAACATGACATGGCAAGATCCATCCGAAGGGAGATGGTGTTTGGAGCAAACAATGAGGAGGGTACATGTAAAGGAAGAGGATACAGAGGGATGAGAATTATGCTACTTTCGGAATTACTTGACCCAAGGCACTAATGAGAAGCTCGTCCTAGTCCTCCGAAGACCAAGACTTTGGCGCCCGAGACAAAAGCTAAAAAGGAGGAGGAGAAGAAGAAGGCATATGGAAACTAACTGCCATTCCTAGAGTGCGCTCCCTATGATTGCGGAGATCAACAAATTAGCTATCCTTTCAAGCTTAAAGAGCAAGGAGAGAGAGGAACATGACATGGCAAGATCTATCCGAAGGGAGATGGTGTTTGGAGCAAACAAGGATGCGGGTACATGGAGAGGAAGAGGATATAGAGGGACGAGAATTATGGTACTTTCGGAATTACTTGACCCAAGGCACCGATGAGAAGCTCTTGTCCTAGTCCTCCCAAGACCAAGACTTTGGCATCCGAGACAAAAGCTAAAAAGGAGGAGGAGAAGAAGAAGGCATGTGGAAACTACTACTATTCCTAGAGTGCGCTCCCTATGATTGCGGAGATCAACAAATTACTATCCTTTCAGGCATAAAGAATAAGGAGAGAGAGGAACATGACATGGCAAGATCCATATGAAGGGAGATGGTGTTTGGAGCAAACAAGGAGGAGGGTACATGTAAAGGAAGAGGATACAGAGGGACAAGAATTATGCTACTTTTGGAATTACTTGACCCAAAGCACTAATGAGAAGCTCTTGTCCTAGTCTTCCGAAGACCAAGACTTTGGCGCCTAAGACAAAAGCTAAAAAGGAGGAGGAGAAAAAGAAGGCATGTGGAAACTAGCTGCCATTCCTAGAGTGCGCTCCCTATGATTGTGGAGATCAACAAATTAGCTATCCTTTCAGGCATAAAAAGCAATGAGAGAGAGGAACATGACATGGCAAGATCCATCCAAAGGGAGATGGTGTTTGGAGCAAACAAGGAGAAGAAGAAGGCATGTGGAAACTAGCCAAGTAGCTTGAGCTATTGGCAAATTAGAAACTTGACTTAGGAGGACTTAGACTAGTATTCCCCAATTTACAATTCATACGCACAACCCTGACTCATCAACAAGCTTTGCCGATCTCCTTAACTATTCACTTTGAGGACGTCTCATAAGGACCTCAAAAACACAGTTAGCAGCATTCTAGATAGATGTAGGGCCATTGCTTGGACTAGAAAACATAAAGGATTGCAACCTCATAACTGAGGTGGCTGGAGGTGTGTTTGGTAACATTTTTGTTCGCATAAACAATTGCTATTCAAAAGTAGTTTTTCCTATTTCTATTCCCTAAACGAGATTTTGAGTAGAATAACATATTTAGTAACTGCACAAAATTTCTATTCTCAAAGTAGAAAATGAATAAAAATGTGTTTTGTATGATCCTAAAAATTTATATTCCTATTTTTTTATTTAATTATAAAAATGTTAGTGGAGACTTTTGAATAAAACTGGACTTTTGTAAGAATTTAATTGATCAAGATATTCTAAGATGGCCAATTTAAAAAGTTCACGCATTTAGATGATCAGGTTTATTGGGCAACAATTACATGACATTTATTAGTTTGGCCAATGGAAATGGAATTAGACAAAAAGGGTTGTGAAAATGAGGTGGTGGAGACAATTAGGGTTGTTTATTATTAGGCTAAAAATAATAAGGCAGAAGGTTATGATAAGTATTAGGCATCGTGTGAGCTTTATATTCAGAGGAAGATGCTTCCATGGAGTTTCCTACATAATTTCAATATCTTAGGTGTGAACTGAAAGACGTGCGTGAAGTTATGTAGTTGTTCGAATGTGTTTTAAGGAAGTCGATTAATGACACTTCAATCTGTTTAAATATGTCTATAAATATTTAAATGTGGTTTAAATATGTGTTTCTGAACAAATGATGTGGGCTTTTTGGGGGGCCTCTTTCGGGCCTCCTCATCTTCCACGGTGAAAAAACGTTAGCTTACTTAACTGAAGGCCGTGTCTTCATTACTATCTCTTTCTCAAGATCACAAACCTTCTTCAACGTTGCCTCGGGGAGAAATTGACGTACACGTTATTTGGAGGAGACCAAGCCAGGGAACATTTGCAGAAAAGCATCCTAAAAGCGTCTTTCGTGGTTCACCAATCCTTTTAAGCAGCTGAAAAAGCATCTTTTGTTTCAACTTTCTCCCTCTCCAATCATGATGGACAAAAGGCAGAGTCAGAGAAAGAGAGCATTGAGGGAGCATCCACTTCCTCATTCATCTCTCCGGAAGCCATGGGTACAGGTAGCGGTCAATGCAACATGATCTTGAGCTTTAGAGGCTTGGATACCTGCTAGACATTCACTGATTGCCTCTATCATAGTCTGGTCAAGGGTCAAGGCAGGGACTGTACCATTTTGCGCATCCAGGAACGAGAACAACATCCCAATTGATGAGGAATTTGGTCTAGAGATTCTTGATGCCATCGCACAGTCCAAGATTCCAATCCCTGTCATCTTTGAAAATTATGCTTCGAGCAAATGGTGCCTTAGCGAGCTCGCTCATATCTTGGACCGCAAGAAGAGTGCGTCACACATAATGTTGCCTATGTTTTACAAAGTTACCCCATCTGATGTGTGGCATCTAAAAGGGAATTTTGGGAATGCCTTCCATTCGAGTTGGGAGCATTTTGATGACAAAGATATTCAGGAAAGGCGATGGGCACTTAATGAAATCAGTTACTTAAATGGATGGGAATCTCGGAAAATTGCCAATGGATACTTTATTGAAGTTTGTTCTCTTTTTGATAAGTAGGCTTTCTTCTTCATGCAGAATCGATGAAATGCAGGTGACTTACTTCCACTGCAACCTCAGAAGAGATCCCCAAAATATCCCAATAAACAACTGTAATTCCTCGAAGACAATAAACTCTAGTACTCCTCAAGATGTTCTTGAAACTAAACCAACGACAACTAAAATCAAAGCATCCCATAGTACCCAAGAATTTTACATTTGCCTCTGGTATAGAGGAAAAAAAAACAAAGAAACGACGATACCTCTAGCCAATAGTATCAATCACTAAACAATAGGCCTACAAAGAACTCCAATGCTCGGTCTTCTGAAGCTTGCTTGCCACCTGATAAAATGGACCTCCCATGACCGTTGATAAGGATCAAATACTTCACATAGACTATGCCTAGATTCATAATCTCTCATTGTTTTTGTTGTTCGACGGGCATGAGGGACGATCAATAGAACGTGTGGTCGAAACTGTTATAAGCAAGTTACAGGGAGAATTTCAGCTAGATATGCCTAAGCAACTAGTTGGACTTGATGGTCGTCTAAAGGAAATTATGAATTGGATAGATAGTCCTTCCATCAATGCTCAAGTGATTGGAATTTATGGCATGGGCAGGATAGTCAAGACAACTCTTACCAAGTGCATCTATAATCATCTCTTGAATAAACTTGTGCATGTCAGCTTCCTTCCAAATGTTCAAAAAACTACCAAACGCCACGGTATTATGTATCTACAGAGTCAACTTAAATTGGATATACTAAATGAAAAAAAAAAAAAAGTGTCTACAATTGATGATGGGATTAATATAATCAAATAAAGATTCAGAGGAAAGGTGCTTATTCTTTTGGATGATATAGATGACAAGAATCAACTAGATGCATTAGCTCGGGTACATTGTTGGTTTATGGTAGGAAGTATGATCATTGTCACCACTAGAAACGAAGTTGTTCTTGATCAATCTGAATTCAAGCTAGACTACAAGTATGAATGGTATGAATTGGATAAGGTGCTAGCTTTGCTTTTGTTTAATAGACATGCATTTTTATGGACCATCCTCCTAGGGACTTTGAGGTTATATATCTATAATAACATATCCACCATGGGTGCGCTTCCCCTGGCACTACAGGCTGTAGGTTCATACCTTTATAAAAAAAAAAAAAAAAACCAATCATAAAGTATGGGAAGATGTGTGGAACCAATTAAAAATCCAACCACATCGAGATGTCCAAAAGATATTGTGAATAAGTTATGATGCATTAGAAGATGGCCATAAGCAACTTTTTTTCTTGATATTGTTTGTTTCTTTATTGGCGAAAAGAGCGAATTCACCATGTACATGTGGGAGAACTATGAGTTTTATCTAAGTCAAGGAATTGAAGAGTTGATGTGATAGTCTGATTTTCTACTTCTGTTTTCAATTGAATAAATCGGGTTTTTCATCGACATGTCTATAGTGCTATTCTCTGAGCTAATCACTTATGAGATAACTAGACTAGTTGGGGAAGTCAGTAAGGGATTTTAATGCAACAAGCTTGAGAATTCGACCAGGAATCGACTGCTCGACCGTGTTAATCTGCAAGGATCATTTCGACACAGTCAAAAATTTATCAGAGACCATAAATAGGTCGATTCGATAAAGATATATAATTAGGCATGGGTGATTCCATCTAATTACAAAATTCTCATTGATCGGCACTAAACCGATTTTTGTATTGTTTTGGTACTTTGTGCTCGTAATTGAAACCTAGAGATTTTCACGACAACCAAGAGTCGCCAATGAGTTGAAGATGTACGTCATGGCTCAATAATAATCTACCACAAGCCCATTGCACCGAAAATTCCCAAAAACTACCCAATGGTTTAGGTCACGCTGAAACCACGTTTGGTTGAATTTAACCACGTAATTCATTCTGATTTCAGAAATTGAGAACTTTCTCGTGTCACTATTAATCCCGGGAAATGTTGTTGCATCTTTTCAAAGTTTATGGACGACGGGAATTGTTCGTGAAAAATACAAATGTGGCAAATTAAAAGAAAAAAAAAAGGAAATGCCACTTTTTAAATAGGTTTTGGGCATTTATTATGAAACAATTGGAGAAAGAGTCATAGAAGTTTAAATGAGGATTTATTCTTATTATTTAGAGTGTGAAAATGATAAAATGGAAAAGGAAAAGTTATGGGTATAAGCTGCAGAATTTGGATGGGTGCCATCAAGTAGGATTTCATCAACATTTGCATTCCATTTGTGCGGAAATAAGGATGCATGGAGTAGGGGGACCACTTGAAAGTGATAGGAACTCAATCTCCATGGAAAAAGTCATGAGAACTAACTTCAAATTCGGATTCAGCAGCCTTACGATGGATTCCAACCCCTTTTTCATCTCATTTGGTGGAGATAACTTTGGAAAAAGTTGTGGGACATATGATGGTGATGGGTGACCAAATTCCATGGAAAAATAGGCCCAAAAGCTGGTGGAAATTTCAGTGGGAGCTTCCAAGCATTTTCCTCCCTCTTTCCCCATTCTTTACCTGCACATGGACGTCCGTTGGATTTCACAGCACGTGGGCTCCTTCCACCCCCTCACGTACGCCAACTTCTTCTGCTGCAATTTCCCCGCAACTTCCCCTCCATTACTTTATTCTTTCTCTCTCCTCTTCCCCCATTTTTCTCCTCTCGACGACATCACCTCCCCTCTTCTTTTCTTTTTCTCCCCCTCACGCATTCTCCATTTCTACCATAGCACCCTCATCCTTCTTTCACCTCCATTTATTTGCTTTCATTTTCAATAGCTTCATCATCCACTCGGCTCACCATCATCCTCACCATTGCACGCCATCCGCTCAAGCCAAGCGCCTTGGCTTTGAGCTCAACTTCAACGAACCGTCGCCGTTCGAGTTGCGAGCCTTGTGATTTCGTCGCCGTCGTGCCGTTGGCACAGGAAGTGCATGGTTCTAGCATAGGTGAGTTATTTTCCTAAATCTGGAATAGGGGTTGTGTACTTCTATTTAGGAATTTATCCAAGTAAGAAAGGTGTAGATGATATTAAGTATGGTTAGGTGTTAGTTAGAAATGTTAGATTAGCCATAGAAATGCTTAGTTGTGGTTTAAAGGACAAGATAAAAACCGTAGAGGATGATTCGGCCAAAAACAGGGGATGTTCTGTAAAACTGTTTTCTGGGCGAGGACGATTTATTATTTTTGTAGACTCATGTGTTGCGATTTCGAAGAAATTTCCTTCTGAAGAAATGTTTTACACATCTTCAAGTATAACATATATTTTTCTCAGGATTTTTGGGGATTTAAAGGAAAATGATTTTGGCTTCGTTATCTTTAAACAGAAACTCGAACTGCATTGGAATTTGCGACCTGTAAGGATTCTGTGGGTTGTTACTAACTCTTCGGGTTCGATTTTAAAAATGAGTTCTTCACAAAAGTTGTTTTTTTACGTCTTCTAGTTGAACATACTCAAATTTCAGACCAAATGGACCTGTTTTAAACCCTGAACCAAGTTGATTTCGGAAAACAGAACCACTGGAAACTGATCCGATTTTAGTGCTGGATTGACTGAATTACTGGGCCGAATCCAGAAGGATCTGGGCCTTGGTGTCTTCATGAAAAATGTTTTTTTACATGTCCTTTAGCACATGTTCAAGTTTGAGAATTGTTGAGCTCATATGAATTGGTTTCTAGTCTTGAACCCGAAAGTGTGTAATTGGGCAGTTTCTGCCAATTCTAATCAGTGGAAGTTTATATCTGTTTTGAGATTTTTCTTGCTGGAGATTTGCTTAATTGATGTTGTGAATGAAATATGCAATTGATCATTGAATTATGATGATGATTGAATGCATACATGACATGAGATTCCGTCACGAGCCTTTAGGCCGGACGATGCTCCTTTGAGAATGCCCCACGTCAACGGATGGCGGTCGCAGTGGAGGCTAGGCCGATGCTCTTTTATGGAATGCCGTCTAGATGTAGATGTTTCCATGCTCGATGGTGCGAGACGATGCCCGGTTATGCCGAGAGACTGTTATCTGTGCATTGACATCATTTATGACATATGAATGGGTGAAAGCAAGGGACCTAATTAAAAGACGGAACTGTGTGGTGTGGAATGAGACGCGCCATAACGGTTTATTTTGGTAATTGGGAGCCCGTGTACTTATGTTGATATTTATGTCCTTACATATATACATGTTAAAGTATTCACACGATATGTGGTCTCGATACTGTTAGGTATGTTTTGATTGGCACTAATATGCAGGAACATGTTGATATTAAAAGAGTTATAAGAAACGCGACTAGATTGCATGTGGAGTGTACCATTTTCCTACTCTGGATTTAGGGGATTAACTCGCTGAAAAGTGATCTCACCCCGTAGTGGGCTAAAATTTTTTAGGTCCTTAAATGGAGGAAGGCCAGGTCATGTACAGTCGGTTGCAGAAAGGAGGAGTAGAACTCTCGTTATCTCCTTCCAAGTGATGACGGTTCTTCCGTCAAGGTTGGATGCAGGGTGACGGCTCACCCTAGAAAGATCGAGAAGTATGGTAGTGTAATAGTGAACCCCAGTCTTGTAAATAGAAGCTTAGCTCGTGGGTAACCGAACAACTCCACATTTTTGTATCGTATCTTGGGGTGTTAAACTGGTATATATATACATAAGTACTTCGGTATTGTAGGTGTGGCTTGAAAGAAAAATATTATCCTACGTTTCAATCCCACTGCTTTGTTGTATGGAGATTGTCTTACGTTTCCGCATGCATAAAATACAATTGGGTCGGCAATAGTTCCTGGGATGTTGCAAACTTTCGTCGACCATTGAGGGATGTTCATGTGACCAGAGTTCGGGGCATGACAGTTGAAGTTGAGGTGCTTAATTAAAATTGGAGATTATGGTGAGTTTAAGATGTATGATCAATTGAGAGATCTTGAGAGGAGCATTTTTTGTCAAGTACAGCCGCTTGAGAAACATAGTGGATCATGGGACTACGACTACAAGGGAGTCCCAAGAGTGCTAAGATAACTATAGGTAAACTATGGCACTCCTTTCTTTTTCTTCCCCTCTTATTTTAATATATTTTGTCTGATCTTTCTCATATTTCATCGACCGTGAAAAGATGCTCTTTCTTCCTAGGGAAAAAATCTATTTAAACATCCATTTAAGTCCAACGTAGATTAATTGTGACACTAAATAAATTATAAGTATCTCAGCGAAGAAAAAGTTATATCATTTGATTCGATTTCATTGACATAAATTACATTTATAAAAATTTAGTTGACAATCAATTTGCTATCCTTTAACTATAATTTTACACTATAAATCTCTTTTATTAAAAGCATGTAATTGCCATATCTAGTTGAAAATATTGATAATCTTGAGTACTACAATAATGAATGAAGATGAAGCATAAACATCATAGATCAAATAAATGAAGATTTCTTGGTTAGAAAAAAAAAAAAAAAAAATAGTATGTGCCAATTATAGTAACTGATAAGTTGGAAAAAATTACACACTTATGGCGTGTGCTGGGTTTCTAGCACGACCAAATGTATTGTGGTGCTCCTATTATTTAAAAATCCAATGTTTGATATTTTTTCTCCATTTTGATTTTGAAGATACCCGTCCCTCTACTAGTTTTTTCTATCTCTTTTCATTCTTATTTCCTCTTATTAGACAAGATAGCAAAAATTCCCTTATAATTTTTTTAAGGAAAATCTTACTGTTCTTTAAGGTTTTATCCCGTCGACCTTGCTCCTTTCATGAATTAAGTTAGGTGTACAATAAGGATTGGATTTTCTTATAACAAACATTTCTATAACAAACTTGACTGGTTAGGGAAATGCCTATACATTATATATGATTCTCAACATGAAGCCAATTTTTTCAACTATGTTTATCTTTTAGTTAAATTATCAATGTTCATGTCATTTTTTTATTATTATATTTGTCCATCTGAGCTGCCTCATCACATGATTTATGCACTATTTGTCACGCCCCGATCCTTGAGCGCGTGCCAATCCCTCGATGGTCGATAATAAAAATGCGACTTCCCAGGACAAGTCGCCGACCCCTTTCATTTTATTACACATGCAAAGTGAATAACAAATCCCCTAATAGTAACCATCTTGGGATAAAAAAGCAGGACAATAGATTTCACAAACAAAACATGCTTTTATAAACATACTGGGTGATGTACAAAAGTCTATACCCAAAAGATTTCAAAAGATTGACTCTCAAAAAGAAACTGTCCTATCTGACCTACACCTTAGATCCCCTCAGCTCGGCTCCGAGTCCTCCACTCTACGGTCCTGAAAAGAAATGAGCCCACGACGATGTGAGATATAAATCTCAGCAAGTTCACACTCTAAACCCCTATTATGAGGGTAATATACCTAGAGGCGTCCTAACCATACAATCACACAACCATAGAGACTTACCTGGTCTCATATTCACCCTGTAGGTCAGTACAATTCATATACACAATGCATATAAACACAGCACACCACAATTGAAATGCCTCATCAACTCAATCAACCACAGGGGTCCAGATTATAAGGTCAAACCGTTATAACATATCCCATACCATGTCACACAGTTTTGTCTCATAATCCGGCGCATCTAACTCAATCAATCATGCATTCCAATTGATAATTATGCCCCTCTAGGGTACGGCCTATTCTTAAGTTCGGTGGTTTACTGCTGTTGCCAGGCATTGTCTCTTCCCCATGGAGCACGACTACGTCTCTCAAAGACAGCTTTCTTGAAGGAGCATAGGTCCAGAATCTACTACAACCCGATACCCATTAAGTGGGTAACCCATATAGAGATTTAGTAACGTCAAGCATAAACACTTGAGACAGGTTCTCTTAACTAACACACGATCACTCAATTATGGCCAAGGACACTGTGCATTGCATTCAAATGTCTCAATTAAAATAATGCACTTGGCTCATTTTCCTCGTATTAAAAACACCCGGTGAAAATAGTCGTGTGTAGGTACACGGTCAAATTGAACCCGAAAAATTCATAACCTTCTTTTTAAAATCCCACTATTTTATATAGTATATAAAACCATTTTCGGTGTTAAAATCCGACATCGGGATTTTCTGGATAAATATCGAAATTCACAAATTTTGGAATAACTGACCAAAATTCCAATCAACACTCAATTTGCATAAATTAACACTCAATTGCAAAAATTAACCACACCATTGCAATTAGCACGAAATTCCGGTTATCGACTATCCCGATTTAATTTCGGGAAAATATTAAATAATTAAATAATTTTTAAAATTAATTAAATAAATACATTAAATGCCAAAAATTCTAACTTAGGCCGGAAATTCCTAATTAAATACTGAAACGGGCCCGGAAAATTTCTGAACCTATCTAGATAAATAATACAGCTTATCTAGTCCCTAACTAAGCCGTTCTAGCCACCTAACATGCATAATTGAACCATTAAATCACTAATCTAATCTAACTAACCACCTAACCCCTAATTAACTTAAACTAAACATCCATTAAACATTATTAGCCTACTAAGTAGAGCTTGGTGCATAAACTCACCGGTTTAGCGCGAAAACCAGTTCACCGCGACGGCGGCACAACGGCAGCCGAAACCCGAACTTTTGGCAGCACCAACGGAAGCTCGGATCGGGCTAAAAGCGGCCCAACATGGCTCAGCTAATGCTGAGCTTCAGCCCTAGCTTTGCAGGGGCTGCTGGTCAGTCCAAGAGGGCTGGCCCCAGCTTGGCTTGGCGGCTTGGGACTGAAGATGCGGGCTGGAAAATTGCGTGGGCTACAGACGGTGGACGCAGGACTTGGGCCGAGCGTGAGGCTAAGCAAAAATTGCTTCAGTGGAGGTGGGGCACGGTGAGCTGGGAAAATGGAGGGGAAATGGACGTGTGGCGTGAGTGACTTCGGTTGGTGTTGCTAGCATTGAAGGGAAGAAGTCAACTGCATGGGGGATTGTTGCGGACGTTGGCAGCAAAGAAGAAGCAGCCTCGACGCTGCTGCTGGGGGACGTGGTAGCTGGGTGAAGAACTCGGTGGAGAGAGGGAGAGTGGTCTTCGCTAGTGAGCGTGAATGGCAGAAAACGAAGGAAAAGAAAATGAAAGGAGGGCAGAGATTGAGCGGCGTTGCTTCGGTGGCCAAAGGAAGACGGTTCACTGGTGGGGTGGGGGACAAACGCAGGTGGTGGAGCAGTGAAGGAGGAAAATGAAAGGAAGACCGAAGCAGCTGTGAGTTCGGCTAAGGTAGAAGCTCGCGCAAAGAAGATGAAGACCGGCAGAGGCGTGCCCGAGAAGCCAAGGAAAAGGGGGAGGAAAGTCAAAACACTTATCTCCTCACTTGAATGCTTGGTCCCCTATTACTTTCTAACAAGAAAATTCCACAATAAACCAATTTTTTTATGCCAAAGTTGCTGCCCCATGCCTAGCTCCGAATTTACTCAATTTGGACTTCAATTTCCTCACGAAATTCCCCAATTTGATGTCCAATTTTGATGAAGAAGAAGCCCACACAATTTTCACACTTTCCCTTCACCAAGTAGCTCAGTTTGGAAGCCAAAAATCCCTTCGATTTGGCCCATCTGAATTTTCGTTCTTTTCTGAATCGTCCAAATTGATTTTCCATAAAAATCCCGAACTCGCCGAAAATTCTTTGAAGGATGAGTCGACATTCCTCAAATAAATCGTGACATGACAGAACTTTCAATTTCTGAAATCGAGTTCAAATTCGCGGTTAATTTCAATTTGACGCGATTTTAGCATAACCTAACCTACTAGGTAGCTTTTAGGAATTTTTATTACAATTGACCCGTGGTCGATTATTTTTTAGCCACATTGTACATCTTCGACATATTGGCGACTCTCAGTTATCGTGAAAATCCCGAGGTCTCAAATACAGACACAGGGTACAGAAATGAAAGAAAAATTGGTCTAGTGCCATTCGACAAGAATTTTGCAATCAGGTAGAATCACCCACACACTAATCACATATCTCTATCGAATTGGCTATCTCCAGTCTCTGATCGATTTTGACGATGTCGTAATGATCTCTGCAAATGAGCACGGTCGAGTAGTCGAATTCTCAAGTTTATTGTATTAAAATCCCTTAATGACTTCCTCAGATAATTTAGTTATCTCATGAGTGATCAGCTCAGAGAAAAACACTATCAGCGCATCGATGAAAGGCTCGATTTATTTAATTGAAAACAAAATCTGAAATTTAGGATGTCACACTATTGTCCAATGTCCCCACTTCACTTTTTAAACATACTTAACAAGAGAAAAATATTTCAATTTTCAAAGAAATAATTAAACACTTGACAAAAATAGTTAACAATATTAAAGATATTTAGATATCTTCTAGAGATACTTAGGATATTTCCACTGATTTTCTATGTCTATTTTGATTATGCATATCTGATTTGATTTCCTTATATTGTCCTATAATATAGTCTATAGATAGGCTCTCCATGTAATCTTTTTTATATATTGAAATATGTTGAAAATTCGCCATTTTTTTCTCTTTGGCATTATTACATTTAACTAATGAAATGAAAACTGAGTACTTCTTAGCTACTTACAGGTGGCCCACCGCACTCTTTCACAAATTCTATTGAAAAATTATACATAAGTCGTATGAAAACTTACAAGTAAACATTTGTATGTTGTATGGTTCCATGTATTTTGTCTTAAATAAAAGTCAAAGTGCACGTGCTACAAATTTTGAAAAAAAAAGAAGGAAAAGATAAAATATTGAGGTGCATTTGCCTTAGTTGTTTTAAAGTAACAACAATTTTTTTCTTTATTTTCACATCATTTGTTCAATTTTCAAAAGGTTGTGAGTGAGTTCATGTGTCCATATTTGTACACGGGAAGGATAGAAAGGTTACAGATCGTACAAAATCCAAGATTTAAAAAAAGCAAAAACTAAAAAATTAAAAAACTTGCAAAGCCACTTCTTCCACGACTTGATGCGGGCAACTCCATGCGGAAACTCCAATGACAAATTCCTTTCTAAAATGGATTTAGTGGGAGGTCAGGGGAAGCGATTTGCCTCTTTCGATGACCAATTTGCATTTATCAAATTTATCGGTGCCGGATTTATCATGGAGTGAGATGATAGAGGTTTGGGAAGGATAGAATTCATTCATGATGAGATTGGGAAAAAAAGACATCCTCTTTGTGATTTTAGGGTTTTGTTTTTTGTTTAGCCGATCAACTTGTCCTTTGACAGCTTATTCTCCTTTTGTATTTGGCATCAAAGCAGCTTAAAGTTCTCAACCTTTATGGGTGCCCTAATTTAAGATGTGCTCCTGATCTCTTAGCTTTCACATAGTTGGAAATTCATCTTGAGCGATTGGAGCATCTCCACCCTTCTATTGGAAGAAAATATTAGGTGAGTAGAATACTCTATATAAGCCATCTAGAAAATATTTAGTGATGGACAAGTGTCGTCCACGTGTCATATGAGCCCCATGTAGAAGTGATTCAAAATTTACTGCTCTCCTCTATCTCTCTCTCTGTCAAAAACCCTAGCCCACCACGTTCAAAATTTATTCAAAATTTACTGAATCTGCTAGCAAATCACGACACCGACATGCCTTCGTCGTCACGTCCCTTTTAGCCGCTGCGCCATAATTTTTAAAATAATTATTTTTGCCTCTGCCTCCATGCTGAATCAATGGCTGCTCTTTGGAACTTACTCCCAAGTCCAACAAGAAAAAATATTATAAAAGAAAAATGATCATTAATTTATGTGGATGTCGATAGCACTAAATCTTCTGGTGAACACGGTAAGAAAGGGAGACATCACACTTGCGCACATCTGATGTGTCTCCACAATCGCCTCCTCGAGCCGTAGTGCTGACATCTCCGCCTCCGCCTCCATATTAAATCAATCCTCTCTCTCACTCTCTCTCTCTCTCTCTCTCTCTCTCTCTCTCTCTCTCTCCCTCACCGTCTCTCCCTCTCCCTCCCTCCACGAAGCATTGAATCTGCTAACGAGCGCAGATGCCAACACCTTTGCCTTTGCCATCGCCTCCCCCAGCCACCACGTCGACGCCTCCACCTCTGCACTGAATCAATATGCTCTCTCTCTCTCTCTCTCTCTCTCTCTCTCTCTCTCTCTCTCTCTCTCCTCCGTGAAGTGTTGAATCTACTAGCGAACGACGATGTCGATGCCTCCACCTCCACTGTCGCCTCCCTAAGCCCCACTATCACACTCACATTTTTCCCTCACTTTTGCGACCTCCACTCTGCTCTCTTTGGGTAAAGTGATTTGATGTCTTTGTTATGTTCAATGGACTTAAGCAATTTTTCCCGAGATGATTTGCTGGTTGTTGTCGTTGAAATCGTGCATTGCACTGATGAGTCTTTGCTTTGGCATATTTTTGGTATGACAGAGAATGAGATGGAATAACGAGTGGAACTTTTTTAACCAATAAGTCCTCTTATCTATAACTCCAATTGGTAATTTCACCAAAACAATAATTGTTTCTTTGTCCATATGGAGGAGTTTATGGATCATTGATATGGAACCGGATTATTGGTGTATCTAGTGTCCTTTCGTATTAGTTTATTTCATATATGCACACATGTTTTTCATCTCGGGCTTAAAAAGTATGTCTTTAGTTCTTGTACCAATGCATTGTCACCAGTACCTTCCTTTATGGGGAAGATGAGTTAAGGATGAATGTGCTTTTGTAGTTTATGGACCATCAATAATAGGCTGTTTCTAACTTACAGTTCTATGTCACTCTTGCTCATATCATATTACTCATGATTCTGGTGATGAGGTCAAGAGTGGCATGGGACGAGATTTTGACTCAAGCATCCTTGACGTTAGTGGCATTGAAAACATTCAGTGGAGGAACTTTTTCCCCAGCTTCTGCTTCTATTTGTCCCCTCCCATTTGTTCTTCCTCTGCCTTCTTCCCCTCACACACCCGACGCCCCCTCTCTCATTTCCATCTTGTTTCTTTGTTGTTCTTTGAAGGACCAGCGACTAGGGGAGCAGCCAGCCTTCAAGAGAGCCCAAGAAAGCAGTCTTTGAGTCCTAAACTAGGTAAAGGAATAAGCTAGATATTAAACTTTGACATCCTCTCGACGCTTGAGGGTGGTTTAGCTTGATCTAGTGGATTTTTAGATTATAGGAGCTAGATCTATATAGGATTTCAGCTTGCATATATGTTATGATGTGTGGGAAGCCTTGCATGTGAGTTTCTTGAAGGTTCATGGTTACTAAGCTTGCAAGAGATGTGCTCAAAGGAGCTGACGTTGGATCTTTCTCCAGATCTGTTTACTTGACACCCGATGTTTGCTATTTTCGTGGGTTGAAACGTGCTACTATTTTGAGGTTTTTTCTCCTTAAAAAATGTTCTAAACATCTTCATTTATGACATATATTTTACTCAAGATTTTCTAGATTTAAAGGAACAAGATTTCAGCTTCGTTTCATGCAAGTCAGAATCTCGTTTATGCTAGAATCCGTGACCTCTTGGTGTTCGAAGAGTTTTTATCAACTTTTGGGGTTCGATTTTCAAAGTAGTTTCTCATGAAAATTTTTCAGCATATCTTGAAGTTTAACATAGTCAAATTTCAGAGCAAATGGATGAGTTTTGGACTTCAAACCAAGTTGGTTTCGGAAAATGTGATTTCTGGACACGGACACAATTTTGGTAATGATTTGAACGATTTACTACTCCTATTCTAGAAAGATCTTAACCAAAGTTTTTTCATGGAAAATATTTTTTTACGTATTCTTTACAACATACTTAAATTTTAGAATTTTCTGAACTCATTTGGTTATGTTTCTGGAATTAATCTTGGAGAAGTGCGAGTGGACTTGTTTTTTGCCGGTGAGGGCCAGTTGTGGTCTTGTTGCTATTCTTGGTGTCTTGCTTGCTAGAAAATGCATATTTCATGATTTTGGATTATTTTGGCATGTCGAGAACTATGCTTGATGGCTGTACATGTGTGATGCTTAGCATGTGTGCGGAATCATGTGTGATGAGTTGTAAGGCAATGAAGAGGGAAATTATGTTTTGTGCATGTTGATGCATTATGGTCTTAGCGCACTAAGCATGCTGTGTGGTGATACATGTGTCTGCTGGTGGTGTTGAAAGTGTGCCCTAATGGAAGATTGTGATGTGATGAAATGTGTGACTGAATCAAGTTAAGAGATGTTTCGTCGGACATCATTCCGATGATGCCCCGGGGAGTGGGGATGCCCCAAACAGCGAGATTTGGGATGCCTCGATTGAAGTCACAAGGGCAGCGACCTTTGGACACCGGGATGCCTCGGAGGGAGATGCCCTAGGGCCAGCGTCCCCTGGAAGTCTGGGCAACGACTCGAAGTGACTCGAACGGATCCGGCCAACGTCCCAAGTTTAATCCATTTCGAGGGTAGATATGAAATGTTCACACATTGAAATTAATCAACAAGGCGTGTGAGTACGTGTGATGGTGTTGTCGTGTGTCATGAGATGCATGAATGGGATTGTGTGTGCCATGTGACGAGTGAATGGCGTTCATATGCACATTGCGGTGTAGTTTTCATGCATTATACTCACTTTAGCTTGTCTAGTTTGCATGACATCATTGGTATCGTATGCTGCCCTACTTGATGTAGTCCATAGTTATGATGATTCACTATGTTGATGCTATTTTCACTAATGAAAGAAATTAGGATCTCATTGTTTAATGCCATGCTTTATCCTTTACTGGGCATTGTTGCTCACCCCTTATTTTTCCTCTCAGATCATTAGCTATGGATGTGACACTTTGGCGACTTATGGCACGCTTGTGCGGGTAGATGGCATGTATAGGGACTTTGAGGATCGAGATTCTGGCCTTGTTTTGACTCGTTATATTTGTATGATCTGGATAGATGATGGAAGCCCTAATCCTTTTCCTATGTGATTTGTATCTGTGTATCTTAACGTGAATGGGAGTTTGTCTGGCCCCATCCGTTGGTGATGCTTTGAGCTTGGATTAGGAGGCGCACGTGCTATGGAAGGATGTAGTGGATGAGAAAAACTACCAAGTAGAGGAGCTAGGCACCTTTTGGCCTCTCCCAGGTGTTTTGTTCGGGTCATCTTGATGTGTGTATTGTCATGATGTAATTGTCAAGATGTCGTTTTCCTCTTGTAATCCCTATTTATGATGAATGAATGGAAGCATGATATTATGATGTGTTGAAGGAGAGAGTATTCTATGTATTGTATTCACTTAATCAAAAAAGGATTACAAGAGTATATATATATGAGTAACCCTAGTAACCCTCTTATGACTATTTTACCCTTATTACTATTTCCTAACACTCCCCCTCAAGTTGGGATGTAAATATCAAACAATCCCAACTTGTTACATAAAAAATTCACTCTATTTCCTCGTAAGGACTTGGTAAAAATATCTGCAAGCTAATCCTCCGTTCTTGTATGTTGAAGAATGATCTCTCCTTTCTTAACTTTTTCTCGTATAAAGTAACAATCAACTCAATGTGTTTGGTTCGCTCATGGAAGACGGGATTGTTTGCAATATGAATAGCTGATTGATTGTCACAATATAATATCGATGGTTCTGATGTTGACATCCCAATTTCTGACAAGAACATCCTCAACCAGAGCAATTCATTAGTCACATGTGCCATTGCTCTATATTCCGCTTCTGCACTTGATCGAGAAACCACATGTTGTTTCTTGCTCTTCCAGGCAACTAAATTACCTCCAAGAAATACATAATAACCTGATGTAGATCTTCTACTAGTAGAACATCCAGCCCAATCCGCATCAGAAAAACCTGTGGTATTCAAGTGGCCATAATTCTTGAAAATTAGTCCTTTACCTGGTGCTCCTTTCAAGTATTTGATAATTCGAAGCACAGCATCCCAGTGAGTAGTCCGAGGAGAACTCATGAATTGGCTTACAACACTAACGGAAAAAGATATATCAAGTCTCGTGACGGTAAGATAATTCAACTTACCAACTACTCTCCGATATTTCAATGGGTCGTGTAATAATTCTCCATCTTCTGCATCAAGTTTCACATTGGGTTCCATAGGAGTATCAACCGGTTTTGCTCCAACAAGTCCAACCTCATCAAGAATGTCAAGAACATATTTTCTCTAAGTTAAATTTATACCTGTATGCGAGTAGGCAACCTCAATACCTAGGAAATACCGCAAACGTCCCATATCCTTAGTACTAAACTGTGTATGCAGAAATTGTTTGAGTCGTTGAATACCATCTGAATCACTGCCAACAATGATAATATCATCCACATATACCACCAGAAGAATACAACCAGCTGAGGAGACAGAACTGAAGACTGAATGGTCTACTTGACAACGCTTTAATCCAAACTTGATAACGGCATCACTAAACTTACCAAACCAAGCACGAGCAGATTGCTTGAGTCCATACAATGCCTTATGTAAATGACATACCAAATTCTCCCCCTGAGCAACAAATCCAGGTGGTTGCTCCATATACACCTCTTCAACCAAATCACCATGTAGGAATGCATTTTTGATGTCTAATTGATGAAGAAACCATCCAAAATGTGCTGCTAGAGAAATAACGACACGAACAGATGGGATTTTGGCTACAGGAGAAAAAGTGTCATCATAATCAACACCATATGTTTGAGTTTATCCTTTAGCGACTAACCGTGCCTTCAATCAATCTATAGTGCCATCAAGGTGGACCTTAACCGTGAAAACCCAACGACAACCAACAGGTTGCTTTCCCACAGGAAGGGTAGTAAGCTTCCAAGTGCGATTCTCAATGAGTGCTTTCATTTCATCCTCCATGGCTTGTCTCCAACCAGGATGAGCAAGAGCTTCAAGAACATTGCTAGGCACAGAAATAGAGGACAAGGACGAGACAAAAGTAGAGAAGGTAGGAGATAAACGATCATAAGACATAAAGTTGCTAATAGGATGACGAGTACGAAGACAATCAGACAAACCAGAATAAAGTGTATAACGATCCATAGGACGCCCAACACAAGATCATGTACCTTTTCGAGTAGCAATGGGTTGATCAGGATCAGGATCAGGGGATGGCACAGCAATTGATGAGGGATTTGATGAATCGGGTGATGGCCGTACCTCTGTAGTGGGAGCTGTTCCTCATCTATGGTAAGTTTGATTAGCAAACTGAAATCCTGTTGATGATACTGGAGGAAGTGAGATTGGTGGAGAAATTGGTAGGACACACTTGTCAGTGTCAGGAGACACAGTAGAGAATGTTTGAGTACTATAGTATGGCTGGTCCTCAAAAAATGTCACATCTGTTGATATAAACACTCGGCGACTAATAGGATTGTAACATTTATAGCCCTTCTGAGTTTGAGAGTACCCAACAAAGATACATTTATCAGCACGAGGAGCCAACTTATCAAGACCTGGAGTCAAAGAATGGACGAAACAAACACAGCCAAAGACACTTAGAGGTAATGCCAAGGGAGGACGATTTGGATGTAAAATAGAGAAGGGTGTCTCCCCCTGAAGAACAAAAGTTGGTAGCCGATTAATTAAGAAGTAGGCTGTAAGAACAGCATGACCCCAAAATGTTTTTGGAAGATGCATGTGATACATAAGACAACGAGCAATGTCAAGGAGATGACGATTTTTACGTTCAGCTACACCATTTTGTTGTGGTGTATATGAACAAGAAGTTTGATGAATAATGCCATGGGAATCAAGAAAAGGTTGAAAACCAGAGGCAACGGCAAGATACTCTTTGGCATTATCGGATCGGAGATTTTTCACAGAAGTATTATATTGATTCAGCACTTCAAAATAGAATTGACGAAAGCAATGAAAAATCTCAGTACGATCTTTTATTAGGAACAACCAAGTCATTCGGGAAAATCATCCACAAATGTAACAAAGTACCGGAAACCAGATGTATCAGAAACACGACACGGACCCCATATATCTGAATGAACTAACTCAAAGGGACTAGACACACGACTCTGAAAGCGAGAAGGAAAAGAGACTCTATAGTGTTTTCCAAACTGACAAGCTTCACACTCAAAAGTACTCACAGACTCAGACTCTGGAAACAATCGTCGAAGAATGTTTAGCGGGGGATGACCAGCACGACAATGCATCCGATAGACATCAGTGGATGTGTGCTTCAAAGCTACTGCAGCTATCACCTTCTTGTCTAGATAGTATAGACCATTTGATTCATGTCCCCCACCAATCATCTGTCCAGTCCTCATATCCTGAAAAACACAATGAGAAGCAAAAAAGGTTACAGAACAATTTAGCTCTTTAGTTAATGAACTAACGGAAATCAAATTATATGGAGATTTGAGATGAAGGACGGATGATAAAGAAAGGGAGGAACTCAAATGGGCATCTCCAGTGCCAGTAACTTGGGAAATTGAACTATCAGCTAAGGTAACAGAGTTGGACACCCCAAGAGGTGTGGAATTTAACGAAGACAACAATTTAGAGTTACCAGCTATATGATGAGTAGCTTCAGAATCTATAACCCAAGAGTTTGACACCGTAGAAAGTAACAGGATGAACTACCTTTTGAGTTATGTACTACAGTGGCAGTGGGAGCTGAAGTTCCTGTCACCTGTTTGGAGCGAATCCAAGCCTCATATTCTGCACGTGTCAATGTAACTGAATATTTTGTATCCTGCACATTAGTAGGATCGGATTGAACTGGTGAGAAATCTTCAACTTCAGCAAATGCAGCAACTGTGGGTCGAAGCTCGGATGAAGCGTGTAGCAGTAAGCTTCAGTGTGTCCAGCCCTCCGACAATGGTTACAATATCGAGTGCCACGGCTACCAAGAATTCTATCACGACCACCACGACTTCCACCTTGAATAAGCCCACGTCCATGACCCCGATAACCACGACCACGAGCTCCACGTCCACTAGAGCCATGAGAAATCATGGCACTTGTCTCTAAATTTGTAGTGGAGATCTTGTCAGTAGGTGTCGAGCGTAAGGCTCGGGAGAAGACCTCATCAACTGTAGGAAGGGAGCTTTTGAACGTAATCTGCTGACGAAGGAAGGAATATTCAAGCCCTAGTGCTTTAAGAAATAGTATCACTCGAAGATCCTCCTGACGTTTGACTAATACATTTGGATCATTGGAAGCTGGAAAATAAGTATCTAGCTGTCTGCAAAGTGTAGTGAAACGAGCATAATATTCAGAGAGAGACTGATCTCCACGCTAAAGATCAAACAGGGCCTCCCATGTGTCACACACTCGTGTCATATTATTTTGGCCAGAATAAAGTAGAGCACATTTATCCCAAACTTCCTTAGCAAAATTACATTGAATGAAGTGAGGGCTAATCTTCGGATCCATACTATTCCATAACAATGTACGGATCATTGCATCTCCAGCAATCCAATCATCTACTTTACTCTTATCCGAGGGAAGTGTGGATGTAAGATAATCATGTTGTTTAGTTGCAGTAAGATAAACTTGTAGAGCTTTAGACCATGATGGATAGTTAGTGCCATCCAACTTGACAGATGTCAATTGGAAATGCGTCAAACCAGTAGATGATGTAGAAGCCATCGGTATTAACTCTACTGAACTCCAATAATGCAATTAGCCAGACAGGTTGAACACAAGAATCGACTGAACCCAATAAGAATGACACAATAATCAAGCACTTCACTCCAATTGTGCAATCAACCACAGAACAACAAACAGAAATAAAGGATCAATCGATTCACCACTGAGTCAATATACTTCACTAGAAGGCCATTAAATCATACCAACCAGCACTTCAAGAAGCAATATACTTCACTGAGAATCCATATAAGTATACTGGAAAACAATTTCTAATGCCCTCAGGTTGGGTCGATTTTTTTTTTATTTTCGGGGTGAAACCCTTGCAGAACCGAAGGCTTCCAAAATCCTCAGGATATATGAAAAACACAAAATCTAGATCGCAAGACAAACAAAGACCAAATCGTGCAATCGGTTTTCAATCCCGTCATCAAGAAAGAAGACTGAACACAAACCAATTTTGCTGGATGGGCTTCAGCAATTGACGTAGGGCAGTAGTTCTGTCCAGATCTTAGAAAACCAGTAGACAGATCTGGATCTAGGGACGATGACCGAACAACGATGTAGGCATTCTTTCTCCTCTTATGTCTAGAAGAGAAGCACGCTGAGGTGGCGGCGGCGGAGGGTCTGGATCTAGCGACGGCCTCCACCGCCGGGCTGTGGTGGTGGTGGTGGGATCACTCTCTTGAAGTTTTAACCATGCTCTGATACCATGTTGAAGGAGAGAGTATTCTATGTATTGTATTCACTTAATCAAAAAAGGATTACAAGAGTATATATATATGAGTAACCCTAGTAACCCTCTTATGACTATTTTACCCTTATTACTATTTCCTAACATGATGAAATTCATTCTAAAGTGAAATGTCTTACTTGCGTCATAGAAATTAAAGATTTTAGTTGAGGGTCTAGAGTGACGGCCTAGGACGTCACGGATCATCATAGATCAAGACCACTCTCTCATCCCTGACTTGATATCTCATCAAGATCGAATGCACAATCATTAGTCTCAACTACTACAATCCCGTTCGCCTTGACCAAGAACACACCCTTCACGAACCTCTTACCTCTTCTCAGCAAAGCAAACGCCCTCATACATAAAAATATGCATTTTTTTTTGTGCTCATGTTTTGCTTTGTTGATCATGTCTTGGTTCTATTTTAGCGGTATGTACTGACATGCCCTGAAGCTATGATCTTTTCTATCTTTTCGCTGATGACAAAAAGGGAGAGAGTTGACTTGATGTGAAATATGCACATGATATATTCATATGTTCATCAAAACTGGGGAAGCTTTAAGAGTTTTACTCTTATAAGTTAAGAAATCATCAAAACAGGAAGAACTTTAATCTGAAATTATCTATGAACCTCATAATTTTTTATGATGTTCTTATCTAGTAGATCTTCAGTTATTCTCTCTAACTCGATAAAGATCAACTATATTGTATCTTCATTTCCACTTGATATTTTATGGAGATCCAATTGACATTTACTTCAAACCTATCAATGATTATTTATTTCACATTTGCGGGATAGTTTCGTCATCATCAAAAAGAGGGATATTGTTGGAAAAACATCTCCAAGTGACTTTGATGATGTCCAATCTATCCTTAGTATAATGTTCACTATCGTGTATGTAGATGTTTTTTATAGAAAAGACTGCGCAATATCCATGATGTGATCTAATGGATGAAAATATGCAACATGTCCAGAAATATTTTTTTGCGTAAACAATATCAATGGACCTAAAGATCAGCTAATAGTGATGTTCATATCACAACTGCAAATATCAGGTCTTTGGTGTTGTGGCAACCACAAACATGTGGTGAAGTTCATTGGGTCAGCAAACTAAGGGTGCATTTGGTTGGACTTTTTGGGAAAGCCATTGGAAAAATGCAAAGGACTTTAGGTTAAAGAGACTTTTCAAAATGCAAATAGTGTTTGGAAAACCTATAATTACAAAGGACTTTTTGTGATAAAAAAAATATCAAAAGAAAAATAAAGAAAATTGGTCGACAAGGGCAGCGACCGCCGGCGATCAAAATTTGTTGCCAGCGGCCAACAACTGACTCAGGCAACCCCGGAGATGACAAGGGAGGGTTGCCCGGGGTCGAACGACCCCCGAAGACCATCGGCAAAGGCCGCCTGGGGTCGGGCGACCTCCGGCAACCCCCAAAGACCACCGGCAAAGGCCGCCCAAGGTCAAGTGACCTCCGACGATCCTGCCTCGACCTAGATCTAGTCGTAATGGGGTCGTGAGAGGACCTCGCCACCCCCGGATCTAGGGCGATAAGGTCAGGAGAGGTCGCGCGACGCTGCCGCAACCTCTAGCGACCCCACCGCAACCCAGATTTGGGGCAACGAGGTCGCGGAGGACCTCGCCACCCCAGATCTAGGTTGCGGGGTCGCGCAACCTCGCCACCCCCGGATCTAGGGCGGTAAGGTCGGAGAGGTCGCTTGACGCCGCCGCAACCTCTGGCGACCCCGCCACAACCCATATTTGGGGCAGCGAGGTCACGGGAGGAGCTCACCGCCCCGAATCTAGGTCGCGGGATCGCGCAACCTCGCCAGCCCCGGATCTAGGGCGGTGAGGTCCTCCCGCAACCCTGCCACCCTAGATCTGGGTCACGGCGAGGTCGGCGACCCAAACCTCACCGCGACCCAGATGGCGCGGCGGTTGCGCCACCCCCCAGCAACTGTCGCACCTCCCCCCGATGACGGTCGTCCAGGCGACGGTCGCCAGCGAATGCTTGCCCTTTGTCGGCTACTACTCACGGAGAAGAAGAAGAAGAAGAAGATGAATAGTGAGGGCAAAACCAGAAAAACGAAAAACCAATGAGGATAATTTGGGAAGAAAATTTTTTTATTTTACTCCCTCAACTCAGCATGCCAAGAAGGCTGAAAGCCCAAGGCAACCCCCAACCTGCCTTGGGCTTTCAGCCTTGTGAAGGCTGGCATTTTCTAAATGGGGTTTGAAAAAATTTTACCAAACACCCCTACATTGGCCCAAGGATCTTTAGGGGTTCAAAATGGCTTCTCAATGCCACTCCCAAACGCACCCTAACTGTTGTGGCTGAGAATTCGCATACCAGCAAGATCTAGTTGAAATCAATAATCTAGAAGTCAGGTCATTTGACACTTTACTCTATTTAATTTTAAATATGTGTTTCTAAAGAAGTAAATGATGCGGGCTTTTTGTTGGCTCTTGTGGCCACCTAATCTTCTGCAGTGAAACGATGTCAGCTAACTCAATTGAGGGCCGTGTGGTCATTACCTTTCTCAAGAACACGAACCTCCTTCAGCATTGCCTTGGGGAGAAATTAACGTTCAAATTATTTAGAGTGGACCAAGCTAGCAAGCATTTGCAAAAAAGAATACTAAAACTATCTTTCGTTGTTCATCGATCCTTTTAAGCAGCAGAAAGAGCATCTTTCGTTTCAACTTTCCCTCATATCGCCATGGACAGAAGGCAAAGTCAAGGAAAGAAAAAGAGAGCAGAGGAAGAGAGCACTGAGGGAGCATCCCTTTGTTCATTCATCTCTCCGGTACCCACAAATGTATGTAGCAATCAACACGACGTGTTCTTGAACTTTAGAGGCTCGGATACCCACAAGGCATTCACCGATCACCTCTATCATGGTCTAATCAAGGCAGGGACAGTATCAGTTTGCATGTTTGGGGACGACAACAGTTTCCCAATTGGCAAGGAATTTGGTTCACGGATTCTTGATGTTGATGCTATCACACGGTCTAAGATTTTGATTCCCATCATCTCAGAAAATTATGCTTCAAGCAAATGGTGCCTCCGCGAGCTCATTCAAATCATGGACTGCAAGAAGAAAACGTCACACATAGTCTTGCCCATCTTTTACAAAGTGGACCCATCGAATGTGTTGTATCTAAAAGAAGGTTTTGGGGAGGCTTTCCATTTGCATAAGAAGCGTTTTGATGAGGACATTCAGAAAGGGCTGCAAGCACTTAGAGAAGTGAGTGACTTACATGGATGGGAATCCAAGAAATTTGATAATGGGTACTTCACAGGACCTTTTTCTTTTTTTGATAAGTAAGTTCTCTTCTTCACGCATAACTCATGAAATGCAGATTTATTACTTTTACTGCAAGCTAGAAAAAGATCCCCAAAATGTCCCAATAATGCCTTGAAGACTAACCAACACTAGTACTTCCCAAGATGTCCTGAAAACTAAACCAATGACAACTTAAACCAAAGATCCTGAAGCGCCCAAGAATTTTACATTTGTCTCCGTTCCAGAGCCAAAAAGAAAAAAGAAACGACAACCAATCCAGCCAATAGTATCAATCACTAAATAACATGCCTAGAAAGGAATCCAGTACTCGGTCTCCAAAACTTGATCACTACCAGGTAAATGGACCTCCTTATGCCAACGGGGTGGCTCAGCTGATAAGAATTGGACATTCCACATTTACCATTTTAGGTTTGATTTCCAATACCATTAACCCCCATTGGTAGGTGATCTTGCGGTAACCTCCTCTCCTTCTAAAAATTTTTAATCCCCAAAAAGAAAAGAAAAAAATTGACCTCCTATCTTTCTACTGGAGCCAACCTTAATCCTTATAACGAACATTATAGTTCGAAAGACTCTTCATGAGCCAGGTGCACGACCTTATTTTATTTCAACAAGATCCATCTATCAGCATAAAAGGATTGGGAAAAAAATGAAATGACCACTGTACCATCTTCCCCCATTGTTAATTGTAAAACCAAAACGGCTTGCAAGTTAATTGGCCCCATGCATCCTTTCATTATATGTCGGACTTTTAATGAGATTAAGTATAATCACGAAGTTATCATTGAGTTTTGTCGTTTGACAAGCATGAAGGAGTTTACTGGAAAAAGTTATCAAAAATATTCTTAGCAAGTTGCGACAAGATTTTCGGCTTGATGTTACTAAGCTCTTAGTTGGAATTGGGGATCATGTGAATGAAATTAGGAATTGGGTAGACACTCCGGCCGGTGTTGCTCGAATGATTGGAATCTTTGGTATGAGTGGGATTGGAAAAAAAAACTCTTGCCAAGGTAATCTACAACCAGCTGTTGAATGACTTTGTGCATTGTAGCTTCCTTGCTGATATTCGAGAAATAGCTCACCGCAACAGTATTCCTCATCTACAAAAACAACTAATTAAGGATGTACTGCAAATCAAACATCAAGTTGGGAATATTGATGATGGAGTTAGTTTGATCAAATCTAGATTCAAAGGAAAAAAGGTTCTCATTCTTCTAGATGATATAGATGACAAGAATCAACCATATGTGTTGGCTAGGAAACGTAATTGGTTTATGCCAGGAAGCATGATCATTGTTACAACTAGAAATGAAGCCATTCTCGATCAATCTGAATTCAATGTAGATTGCAAGTATGAATTGAATGAATTGGATGAAGAGCATGCTTTGCTTCTATTTAATAGATGCACATTTCGTATGGACCATTCTCCAAAGGACTTTCTCCAAAGGACTTTAAGGGTATATCCTGTGATATCATATCCACCATGGGTGGGCTTCCTTTGGCAATTCAGGTCATAGGTTCATACTTATATAATAAAACAAATCGAACTGTATGGGAAGATGTGCGAAAGCAATTAAAATAACAACCACATAGAGATGTCCAAAAGACATTGCAGATAAGTTATGATGCATTAGAAAATGGACATAAGTAGATTTTTCTTGATATTGCTTGTTTCCTTATTGGCAGAGAGAGCAAATTTGCCATGTACATGTGGGAGGATTGTGGGCTTTATCCAAGTCAAGGAATTGAAGAGTTGAAGTTGAGGTGCTTAATAAAAATTGGAGAAGATGATAAGTTTGAGATGCATGATCAACTGAGAGATCTTGGAATGAGCATTTTTTGCCAAGGACAACCGCTTGAGAAACATAGCGGACCATGGGACGACGACTACAAGGGAGTCTCAAGAGTACTAAGACAGATAGAGGTAAAATATGGGGCTCCTTTCTTTCTTTCTCTCTCTTATTTTAATATATTTAATAGGATATATTCTAATTTCTCATCTAGCATGAACAGATGCTCTTACTTTCTAGGATAAAAAGAATCAATTTAAACATCCATTTATGTCCATTGTAGATTAATTATGACAACTAAATAAATTGTAAGTATTTCAAGGATGAAAAAGTTATATAATTTGATTCGATTTCATTGATATGAATTACATAAGTTAAAATTTAATTGACAATGAATTTAAGATCATTTAACTACAATTTTACACTATAAAACTCATTTACTAAAAGCATATAATTGTCATGTCTAGTTGAAAATATTGATAATATGAAGGACAACGAGAATGAATGAAGATGAAGTATAAACATCATAAATCAGATAAATGAAGATTTCTCGGTTTAAAAAAAAAAATAAAAAAGACAGTATGTGCCAATTATAATAATTGATAATTAATTCAAAACATTAAGATTAGAAAAAAATTTACACTTATGACATGTGCTTGCTTTCTAGTATGGCCGAATGTGTTGTGGTGCTCTTGGGATTTAGGAATCCAATGTTTGATATTTTTTTCTCCATTTTAATTTTGAAGATATTGGTCCCTGGATTAGTTTTATATATATATATTTCTATTCTTATTTCCTCTTAATAGATAAGATAGCAAAAATTCCCTTTAAAACATTTTTAGGAAAATCTTAATTTTTTTAAGGTTTTATACCGTTGACCTTGCTCATTTCATGGATTAGTTTTTATTTTATTTTTGGTCGGAATTTCATAAATTAGGTTAGGCGTATGATAAAGAGTGGATTTTCTTCTAACAATCATTTCTATCTGCTATAAGTTGTTTTGTATTAGTTATATTTTTAGGGACAATGCCTCTTTTGTGCCGGAAATGACTAGACTGACTTGACTATTTATAAAATAAATAAATAAAAACGTGACTAATTAGAGGAAATGTCGTGCTTATTATTATATCCATACCCTTATATTCATGATATATGATTTTTAGCATGAAGACAACTTTTTCAACTATGTTTTATCGTGGGTTAATACCACGAAAAACTCCAAACCAATATACATGTGACAAATTTATCATAAACTCATTTTTTGATCACGAACATCCAAACCATTAGACCTTTGACAAATTTACTTTAAACCGGTACTATAACATCCTCAATTTCGACCCTTATTTTGGTCCCAACTAGAAAGCTAAGCTAGATAGGCCTTAGGTTAGTCAAACCTTCCTAGAAAATAAGTATGAACAAGTGTGAAAAGCATTAAATGAGGATGATGAATGTAGAGGCTTATGCGTCCCTATAGCCTAGCCCAGTTGTAACCCTAAACTAAGTTGGAGATCTTGGAGGCCAAGAAATGGACTACACATCCATTGGAAGAAAGAGTAAGCAAGTCAAACATTCTTGGATAAGATAATAGCACATTAAATACATTTGGCTTCTAGTTATGTAATGCCGAGATGAAATGTCCAAGCTAACCTAGGACCTAGTTGGAAACTTAGGAGATGAGGATGCCCGACAATTAATACTTCTTGACCAAGTAGGAATGCCTCATTTTCCCAACTAAGGTTGCCACTTTTGATTTTTGAAATTATTGGACTTAAGCTACTTGCTAATTTTACACAGATTTTTGTGTTATGAATTTAAAGAAACTTATTTCATGAAAGTTGTTCTAAAAATATTGATCTAAAACATACTTAAATTTAATATTTTTCTAAGGTGAAATGGTAGGGATGAAGGCCCAATCATTCACCGTCTGGAACCTGTCCCGTGTAGTGGAAACTGTGAACAAGTTGCCTTCTCGAATTCTTATAAACTCTTTTCTTTTGAATTTGGACATACTTCCTTCACAAAATTTTTAAATGACATCCATATCTACAACATATTAAAATTTCAAAAAGAGTTTTGTGAATATTTGGATTTCAAAATGAGTCTCTCTCTCTCCGACTGTTGAATTTGCTTGACGGACGAATATTTGGGTTGTGTTCAATGATTTACTGCTCTTTCCACAGCATGAATTTGACTTAACTTCCTGCATGAAAAATGTCTTTTAAGGTCTTCTCTAAAGCATATTAAAATTTCATAAGTTTTTTATTCCGTTTGATAAGGTAAAGACACTGATTTTGGAAATTGTTCAAAACTGTTTTTCTCACCCAAGAGGTATGAGTCATGCCCAAGCTTGAACTCAAGTCCTTAAATGCCATGTTGAGGTGTACCTAATGATATCTTCCTCGGCCTTAGAATCAACTTGGATGATAGGCTTTTCTAGATTGCCTTATTGAGGAAGGAAAATTTGCCTTCTTAAAGAAGGAAAGGAAAGTAGAAAGAAAATTCTAGAATTCCTTCATGAAGAAGGTGAGGTGTCCATTTACTTTTTAAAGGTCATGATTGTAGTCCAAAATATCTTTGATATTCTAGAAAAGTAGCATACACATTGACCAATTGGAGAGCGCTACACGAGCCCTCATTAATAACCGAATATTCTAGAATTGCCTAGTTGGCAACCTAAAGTAGCTTCATCATTAGGCTTCATTAAACGTCCATTAAATGTGGGGTATTGGTGGACCAATGAGAGAACAAAAAGCAGGCCATAATCAATGACGCCTAGGAGCCTAGATTGCCAAGTAAGGCCTTTAGCTTGGCCAACTCATCTTCTAGGTATAATCATGAGGCAAAGTAGGCTTGCCACCCAAGGAAAGTAGGCGGGACACTTGGAAACATGGGAGAGGACCGCTTGGCTTGGTAATAATAGCTCTAAGGGCTATAAATAGGAGGAGCAGTTCCCATTTTCCTCACTTTGCTCCCATTTTCTCCACCGTCCTTCTCCTAGAACGCCCTTCCTCTCTCCTCACACTCTCTCTCTCTTTCGGCCTTCAAGGCAAGCCGTCCATCTTGTGTAGTTCAAGCTTTAGTTCAAGGTTCATCCAGGTAAGTAGAATCTCTAACTCTTGACTAAGGCGATAGCCTACATCGTCGAGTTTAGTGGCGTGCTCACCTGTGTAAGCCGTGTGTATGTTGTAATATTCTTTTGTGTGTTTTGCTCATGTTTGCATGTTTGAGTGTGTTCACGCCCCGAGATGAGGTCAAGGTTCGCTCGGTTTGGAATCGACGTCAAGTCACGATGGCCTAAGCATGCAACCCAAGCCACAAACCAAGAATCGTTCTCGGCATGTGTTATAATATGATGTTGAGGATCATGGCACACTCACTTGAATGAGTACGCCCTCGGGCCTTGCATACGTTGGCTAAGATAAGAGATGAAAAACCGACTTGTGTGATACACTTGTGTGTGCACTTAAAGAGGAAAAAACGCCCGTCGCCACATAGTATTGGTGGCAATGCCTCATTCATTGAACAGGATACCCTGATTGAGCCCAAATGCCTTGGGTAAGCTAGCCCCAGGATGCCCTGGTTGAGCTAGGATGCCTGGGTTGAGCCTAGATGCCTTGGTGAGCTAGCGCCAAGATACCTCGGTTGAGCCGAGATGCCTAGCTTGAAGTCAGATGCCTCAGTTGAGCCGGGAGGGCCTGGTTGAGCCAGGACGACGATAAATGAATTTGCATGACTACCGATATATGCATAAGTATGATATGTTGATATGTTCATTGACAAGCTGAAGGTAAGCATGCATTGAAATGTATTGTAATAGACATCTGCATGTAGTCGAGGTGTAGCAATAAGTTTGCTAATCATCTGCCATCGATGTTGCATTGCGAGTATTGTACCTACCAGATTTTGATGATGAGATGTCTTCGTAGTAGAGAATTAAGGGTTTTACTTACTGAGTTTCCCCAAAACTCACCCCTCATCCTTTCAATCTTGTAGGCGTGGAAGTCTCACGTCAATTTTGGGAGTTGTAATCTCGCTAGAGGAGCTAAGATTTACCCCGACCTTTTGAAGATGTGGCAGTTGTAAATATAATGGCCCATGATAAAGGGCTTGTAAACGTAACTGATGTAATTGTGTGTTTGTAAATAGTTGTTTTCCTAGTTGCTTGTCATTGTCCAAATGTTGTATGTACGCTTCCACATGTGCTTCATGAAAAGATAAAAAGAAATGGGACGGTGATGAGCCTGGGACGTCGCGAAAATAACCCTTGCTGCTCGTGACCTTAGGATCATGATAGGTACACTTGTGATAAATTTATCATCTATTATAAATTTTACTATCAAATTGTTGAGTTGGATGACACGTGACAATTGATTGATATACCAGTTTGGGATTTTACTCTTTATTTGTCACAATTGTACTAGTTTTATGATATTTTGTGGTATTAATCCATGGAGGGTTTATTTATTACAAATGTATCAGCTTTGAGTTTTTAACAGTCAAAAAAATTAATTTTTGGTAAATTTATCATAAGTATACGGATTTGAGATTTTTTGTAGTCATTTAGAGTAAATTTATCATTAGTGTACTAGTTTCGGGTTTTTCATAATTAAAAAATTAGTTTTTGATAAATTTGTCACATATGTATCTGTTTGGAGTTTTTCATAATATTAACCATTTTTTTTATCTTTTAGTTAAATTATCAATGTTCATGTCATTTTATTATATATTGTCCATTTGGGATGCCTCATAGGCTCATGGCTGATCAATGGCAAGGAATTAACCCTAGCAATTAACCAAGAGATGTTGGGCAAGCAAGACAACTTTTATATTCTTGAGATAATTTGAAATATTTTGTTCCTATGATTCCATATCAAACTCTTTTACTGATCCAATAACTTCTTAAGATTATCAAAAAGAGCACACCATACAAGTGTTTGAAAAATGAAAAAAAAAAAGTAAAATTGTTTTGAATAGACAAAATTGCATAAAGATGATAATTAGTGTGGGAAAGAAATTTATTGATTGTATGATTCGAGAGATTTTGATTTAACTTTGGAAATTAAAATATTTATGGGACTAATTTCTATTTTGATATATCCTATTTCTTCAATTAATTTTTGTGAAATATATGCAAATTGCGTGGAAATTTTTTATAAAAGTTTGAGGTTATGAAATATACTTTCCATAGAGTAGATTTTTTTAATGTGATATACGGTATAGATTGATGTACAATCGAAAATTATGAAAGATAGTGTGGGAAGATAATTACAACATTTTAGAGTCCATCGAATAGACTTAAGAGAAAATATACCCATTGCATTTCACCAGTTAATATTTAAAGCGAAGATAACGACAAACATGTCAAAGTGTAAAAGCGAATTCTAATTATTTGATTAACAAGTTTTCCAAAGACACGGAGTAATCAATTCATTAACCAAAACACTACGGGACACCTGAAAAAGCAACCAGTGGAGTCACCATCCAAAACCTAACTATATTTCTACTTGCTCCGACACCCTAAAATTAATCAGAAATTTGGAGAAAAGGAAGAAAATTTTCCTTTTCACAAGCAGTATCTTTCCTTATCAAGATCCACTTCCACCCTTTAATCCACCACCAATTGAAAAAGATAAGAATCACTGCTAGTGCGTGTCCATGGATTTCCAGTTATTTAATGAGAAACGAAAATACTCATTAATTAAGAATTGTACTGTTTAGTGAAGTTCTTATTATATATTTCCTCTCAAATTACCTAATTACAAATTCTCTCTTTTCCTGTTAATGTTATGGAGTGTGAATTCTATCCTAACAAAAGAAAAAAATGACATTACGTTTGCTAAGATGTCCTCGCAAATATATCAAACCAAACATCAAAAAATCAATCAAGACTAGTTTCATTCGAAGGCTTGTAGAGCTTGTTTCAAATTCAAATGCATGCTTAGACTAATTTTAAGAGCAAACAAATTTTAGGAATCTACGGTGCGTTCATTTAACGGAAAATTCAAAATTTGAAAAATATTATTGAAAATATTATTGATTATATCATTTAGGAAAAATTTCAAATAAGGGCCCGAAGTGCACTCATTTTCTCAAATAAAAACTTGAAGTGAACCTTATTTCAAATAAAGTCCTTAAATGGCTATATCAACCTAAAGTGATTATATTTATTTCAAATAAGGGCTTAATCTCACCAACTCATCGGCCAACAAAAAATTCTAGCCGACTAAAGTTATTTTTGTCAAAACACAATTTAAATTTAAATTAGATTATATTAAAAATTTTAAAAAATTAATCTTTTAAAAAAAAAAAAGAAGGGCTTCTCTTGCCTGTGGCCGCTACCCCATCGCTAGTGGGGTGGTAGCACTGGCCGGCGAGGGCATTGACGCCTAAGCGAAAGCTGGCAACCCCAACCAATCGGAGGCGAAGGCCATCAGAAGAAAGTGGCAACCCTCTTCCATATCTAGGTGAGGGTCGCCGCCCTCACCCCAACTTGGGCGAGGGTTCAAGCCAAGTCCAAGGGCGTTGGGTGAGGATCACCAGCCCTACGTTAGGGTCATACAACCCTCGCCCAAATTTGGGAGAGGGCTGCGAGGGTCGACCCTTGCCTAGGTGCCAACGACCTCTGTTGCCTCACTAGCAATGGAGCGATGGTCACCCTCTCCTATCACTAGCGAGGGTCGACTTTTGCCCAGGTGCCAATGACCTCTGTTGCCTCACTAGCAATGGGGCGATGGTCACAGGCTAGAGGGAGCCCTCCCTCCCGTCTCTGTTTTGTTCTTTTTTTTTTCAAAAAAAAAAAAAAAAAAAGAATTATTTGTTTTTTAAGGAAAAAAATAGAAAATTAAAAGACGAAATTTCCCTTATCAAATAGTGAGTTGAGGCACCACTATTTACTTCATGTCCGTATTCTAGATTTACTCTTATTTGAAAAACTGATAACATTTCAAGCTTTTATTTGAAATTTTCTTTATCATTTAAAAGAAATAGTTAACGAAAAATGTTGTACGTGGTGATGAAAACATTTTTCAAGTAATCCGTGAAATCATATTTTCGAAAAATGATGTATCATTCAAGCCCACTCGAGCCCGACCTGCTCAAACCCGACCCGAATTTGCACTTTCACATCTCCCCTCGCCTTATTTACAAAAAGGGCATTTCGTTTCGGCCCAACCAAACCCACAACATATCCATCGAATCATAAGCCCGGCGGACGCTTCCAGCCGCCGTCGTGCCGGGCACCGGTCGCGGCGGCGACTGAGGTCTGTAAGAGGCTTCAGATTTGGAAAAATCCAAGTGATGATGAGGGCGAAAAGCGACGTGGTTTCGGTCTAAATCAGCAGAGCTCAAGAACAACGCCGGCGGCGGCGGCGGAGGGAAATTTACGAGCATGTGAATGCGAGAGCCGTACGGAGCGACGGCACCCGCAAGCATAGTCTGCTCGGTTCGCTGTCGGCAACGAAAAGGGCTGATGGCGCTACTTCGCTGCTTCTTCCGCAGAGCGCATCAGTGACGCATATTGATTGCCTTCTTCTTCCGTCGCGGAGACGAGGAAGAGATCGGAGATGAAGAAGAAAGAGATTTAAAAAAACAAAAAAAAAGATTTGTGAGAAAGGAAGATCGCAAACGGAAGAGATCGATCCCGAAACTCGCCGCTTCTTCGGAGAACAGAGCACGGCATGGAGAAGGAACTCCATGGCTTTTTTATAGCTAGCAGAGAGAGATGGAAGAGAGAGAGAAACCCTAGTCTTCCTCGATTTCATCGAATTTGCAATTTGCCCCTTTTCTTTAGGAATAATCGCAGAAAGACCCAAAATAGTACGGCTATAATAATCTTACTTCAAATTAACTTTTTTTATTGCAAAAATCTCCGAATTGGTATAACTAAGTACAATTATGATAAATTTACTGACGGTTAAATTCTGTAAATTAAATTAATATCACAAAAATTACAAATTAAGTAATAAATGAAAGGATAAATTTTTAAATTAGTGCATTCATCAATTATCGCGTATCACCCAACTCGACAATTTTAACGATTAGTTTTTGTAAATTGAATTAATATCATAAAAATGATAAACCGGTATATTTATGATAAATAGATGATAAAATACTAAATCGGTATACTCATAAATTGTTAAATGTAATTTAAGTTAGTAATTTTAGCAGAAATTAATGAAAAAAAGTAAATTTGTTATGCTCGTACTAGTAGTTCGTACTATTAGGTAGGGGTGTCAAAAACCGAATCGAAAACCGAACCGAGCCAAAAAATTCTGTTTTTTTTGTTCAATTTTCATTCGATTCGGTTAACCGCTAAAAACCGAACCGATAACAAAAATTTCAATTTTTAATGAGAATCGAATCAAACCAATAAACCGATAAATAGTTTATTTCTTGGAAATGAAAAATATATATGACATAAAAAAGAAAAAAAAAAAAATGCAAAAACTGAAAACTAAAAAGTTGAAAACCAAAAACTGAACCAAAATTTCGATTTGGTTTGTATTCGGTTCGGGTCTTATTTAGTTTGGTTTGGAAGTTTTTCCCAATGATTCGATTTTTCAAAAAAATCAAAAGATCACTTCTTTTTTCTTTTTTCTATTTTATTTACTCCTTAACACATCGTGTTATCATTCAGATTTTTTACAATTCCAATTAATCATTCATTGTATAGGAAATATTAGGAGTGTGAGGTGATAAGGATGAGCCCAATCCCCATTCTTTCACCATCGATTCATGCTCTAACATCTTGTCATAAGAGAGATTGATGCTTTTTCGCACATTGTATGACTTTGATTGTTTGAAGACACATTTCGTAACCAAGCCTAAGAGCATAAAACTCAGTTCACATTAACTTATGGTCCAGCAAATATTAAAAAAATTTTTTATTAGTCATTGAATGAAACTAGAACAATTATATTAGAATAATTTCCAAACTTTAGTTCAATAAAGAGGTCTTCTCGCAACCCTGAGAGCATGAATCTGCGCAAGCTCCAACCTTTTCCGCATTTGCTTCAACTTTCTTAGTATCTACATGAATTCAAATATAAAACAGGAAATGAAAAAAGTCACTTACATCAAGACTGAATTTGATCTTTTAACAAGAGCATATATCAAAGTCAAAAATTAAATTTTAGTACACAACCATCCTCTCCTAATCAAAATAAAACAATGAAACATTGATGAAGGAACAATATTATACAATTGACTTTCTTGATTTTATAGAAGTGACTTTATATCTTCAATGTAAATGTGAAGATTATTACCTGGAAGGCAAGTAGACAAGAAACAACCCATGTCACAATACTCTAATGCGACATATGTAGAAGATTGTCTAGGGCAAGTCTTGAGACAATTGAGAATGCATAGAGTTTGATCAGGATCCAAGGCACAAAACGCTGTACACTTCAACTTGCCTTGCACTCCGTAGATATGGCTGCATCGGCACCAATGGATGACCATAGTACAGAGTCACCACCAATATCATCGACCCTAATCTCTTGGATGCTATTACCTCCATGGCTACTCACGCCTAGAATATGACAGCTTTATGACCTAGTGTATTGATGTTTTGAGATGAACTAGCGTAGCACCTTTATATGCTCAGAGATTCATTACCTTCGATGATTAGAAAGGTAAGATTATCCTTTTTATTTAGCAAGGATATGCTTACAATATTATCTAATCAAAATGATATGGATTCCTTATGAGTTTCATGGCCCAATAGAAAAGTGACGATAAGTTGCCATGCAGGTGAGATTTTCTTCCTAAAACCTAATAGTATTAGGTCCTTTTTTTTTTTTCAATCGGGCTGCGAAGCTTTGATGGGCCGTGGGCCGTTCCTGGGAATGTGGGCTCCATCGGAGCATCCATGGAAGCCCATCGAGAAAACCCCCTCCAAAACCTCGAACGTTCTTCCCGTCCGGCTCGGGAGAATTTTCGGCGTCCGCCGGCCGACGTCGTCTCCCCGCGTGAACCGCGCTCGACATGTCTTCCTCCATCTCCAGAGCTCTCGCCGGCAAGCTCCGCCGCGGAGCCGCCGCCGCCGGGGTCCCTGCGCTCCGCCGCCCGAGCCCCCTCCTCCGATCGCCGGCGCCGTCGCTTTCGCTGTTCCCGTCGCCGTCTCGCTTCTCCACCTCCTCCCCCGCCGCCGCCGCCGACGGCTCCTCTTCTCAGGCTCGAGGTGCGTGGTCTTAGTTGCGTCTGCTTTCCGTCCGCAATTGCTGCGTGTACGATGTGATTTGTTTCGGTTGCTTGGATTTGTGGCGGATGCGCGCTTGTGGCAGGTAAGGAGAATGGATCGAGGTGGTCCGGGTGGCTGCTTTTCGTTCCCGGAGCTATCGCGTTTGGTCTTGGGACTTGGCAGGTTTTCAGGAGACAGGACAAGGTCAACTCTCTTCTCTCTCTCCACTGAGCGATTCTTTGTTCTGGCTCTGTATGTCTGCGTTTCGGATGGTTTCCGTCTCAAGCTAATGCGGCTGGTACTAGCACTACTGGCTTTCATCAGTCTATGGGGAATTGCTGGTTCACTTCAGTAGTTTGCATCATCGGTTGAATAAATGACAAAGCTTTGGCGGGTGGTTTCTGTGGCATCGAGCGAGAAAGATGAACGCCAAATCATTGCGTTGGCCCTTTTGGGACCACTCGTGAAACGTTGTTCATATGAAGTGTGGTTTGCATCCAGTTCAGCATATTCCATGAAGAAATGGTCTTCCTAATTAGGCCAAGTATGGATTTTGATAGTTCGGATCTCACAGTATTACATGTTACAGGGAATTGAGCTAGATTCTAATGACAAAATGGTTTCTTTGAGACAACTATATCTAATAGGTGAAGGCTTGTTTGCCATTGGGTTTTTGTATGTACGCTATGACCCTATCTGAAAATTGGGGGAAATGGGGAGAAAGGAGATTGGAGAGGAAAATTTTGGACATTTGATTTTTTTTTTTTTTAAATTGTGAGAATTTTGTTTGCATTTTCCATTCCCTCATGCTCCCAAGCATAGTGTAACCCACTTAATACAATGGTATGTGTTAAAGAAAGCAGGACTAAAACATTCACCAATGTGGTTGAAGCACTTTATAATGATCATCTTTTGTTCTTTACTCTTGCAGATTAACATGCTGGAATATAGACAGAGGAGATTGGATATGGAACCCATGGAACTTAAGGATGTATCTCCTAGCAACAAGGACCTGCAATCTTTGGAGTTTAGGAGGGTCTTTGGCAAAGGAGTTTTTGATGACAAAAGATCAATATTTGTGGGTCCACGTTCCCGAAGCATTTCTGGAGTGACAGAGAATGGGTACTATCTAATCACTCCCCTTATGCCAATTTCAGATGACCCTGAAAGGTAATCATTCTTGTTCTCATCCTTATGGATATGCGAATGGTGACTGTTATATGGAAATTTGGTCCATTGATATTTTTTCCTCGCCAAACTCGAATGCTCATTACTGTTGTGTTTCCAGATCTTAAGTTTTGCTAGCATTGGAGCTACTTGTTTTTCAGGTAGTTTCATGACGGGTTTGTTGCTTGATAATGCTATTTTCCCTGTGGTGAATATAACATTAAATGACCATTGGTCGTGCTGTTTCATGCTTTATAGTGTTAGACTGAATGGCTCTAATTGGGGCTTGACCTTGACTAACATCCTCAATCTCCTTGGCTAGTCCATTTGTGCCTAACTATTCCTGTTAAGTAATGGACATCCAATGCCGAGCACTAAGCTTTTATAAATACTAGTTTTCTAGAAGTTGGATCAATGGAGTCTGTTATGTTTGAATTTTTTTAGTTTGATCTTGTTATGTTTATTATCTCAATTTCTTATTACCTGGGTCTCCCCGTGACACTAAAGGAATTGTCATTAATTTTAATGACAATAAGGGACAATAAGTCGCAGATACTTCCAACAATTTATTTACGTCACTCGTGCTTTAGGCATTATGAATGACATTTCACTAAAGCATTTGATTTCGTTTCTTGAATTGAATTTGAAGACTTGGTCCTTCACATATAAGATCTTTTTAATAAAAAGATGATGATATGCACAGTGTGCCTTGGTCCTTTTTAACTAGGTTTATTATCATTTTCTTATCAGTGTAAAGTTTCCAGTTCTGGTTAATAGAGGATGGGTACCCCGAAGTTGGAGAGACAAGTTTCTTGAAACTTTGGATGATGCTGGAAAGCCTAAAGATGCATCAGAAACCTCTGTCCAAAAGAGTGAAGAAAAATCTTGGTGGAAACCTTGGTCTAAGAAGCCTAAAAATGTTGAGGTTGTCTTACGTGCCTTGGTTCCTTGCTCGTGTGAGATAGATAGATGTTTTAAAGAGATGTATCTTATTTCTCTTGGCTTACAGGAACATGTTGCTACTGTTGCATCGGTAGAGGTTCTAGGAGTCATTCGCGGGAGCGAGAAGCCCAGTATTTTTGTTCCTGCAAACGATCCAGCTTCCTCCCAGTGGTTTTATGTTGACACTGCAGCCATTGCTCATGCTTCTGGGCTCCCTGCTGATACTCTCTACATAGAAGATATTAATGAAAATGTGAATCCAAGCAATCCATATCCAGTACCAAAGGAAGTCAATACCTTGATTCGCAGTTCAGTGATGCCACAGGACCACCTAAATTATACTTTGACGTGGTATGGTTGTAGCAACTTTTGGCATTTGAGAATAGCCATTTTACATAATTACTCTTGCAATCTCTTCAAGATGATTATTTTTTTCAGAAATTTCTTGAAAAAGTGGTTCTTTTACTTTTTCAAGAGAACTTTGCTACTTATTCTCTGCATGCGTTCATGAGAGTCAGTTTCTTTCTTCTTTCTATCAATTTTACTTGATGCTCTCTGTCTCCCTTCCCTTCCACTGACATTTCTTTCCTTCTGCTGTTACTGTTGTTTGAAGGAGCTGCAATGCTGTTACCATGTTATTCTTGTACCCAATACCATGCATTAGATATCAATCCCCTTCATAGGATCTTTTCTGCTTTTTCTTTGTCGAAGACTTTATGTTAGTTAAGGCTAATGGAAGTCTAGCATTAGTAATAGTTGTAATGTCTGATGCCATTTAACTTCTGTTAGTATCGTATCAATAGTTTCCCTTACCAGTTCAATCTGTGAAAAGGGATGTAAGGTTATATTGGAATCGTAGATGGACATATTTAATTTTCTCGTTTGCAAGAGGAACATTTTAAAGCTCTTGACTGAGACATTACAGGTCCTATAAAACTGATTTTTTATTTTTATTATTCTATATGTTGTTGAAATACGGGAGCAGTTGTGTTGGTCTAGAGAAAATTAAGGCACAATGTTCTTGAATGCAGATTAATCATTTCTTTGTTATGTTACCCCTTGGAGCAGGTATTCTCTGTCTGCTGCGGTTACATTCATGGCCTTCAAGAGACTTAGGCAAAAGAAAAGTCGGAGATAGCAATCCTTTGTTGATGATTAATCTTTAGATGACCCGATAACTTTCTAGAGATTAAATACAGAAGTAATCTCCACGTGCCTAGTAAGTATGATCTTTTTCTTGCTCAAGTTCTCTCTCTCCCTTCCTCCATCCCTCCCCCCCTTCCTTCTCTCTCTCTCTCTCTCTCTCTCTCTCTCTCTCTCACGCACGCACGGACGCATGCACATGCACATGCACACGCTATGATTCCACAAGTTACACATTGAAATCCTAGTGTTGGCCGTATTTTCTGACCTGGCGCTATATGAAGCTTACCTGTATCATGGCAGATTTAACATGAAGAGGGCTGTATAACATTTTTCCTAATTTCAATCGATCAAGCAGTTTGACCTGGAGCTGGTGATCAGTGCCGTTCACCATTGGAAGAATTTGTTTCTCAATTGTTTTTCAAAATAAAGTAAAGAAAAGCTCCTGCTCTGAAAAGCAGTGTGACCTGGAGCTGGTGAGCAGTGCCGTTCACTATTGGGAGAATTTGTTTCTCAATTGTTTTTCAAAATAAAGTAAAGAAAAGCTCCTGCTCTGAAAACTGATTGGGTGGGAAGTTTGTTGCTGGATGTATAATTCAGATATGTTGAAAGTGATTTTTTCATTGTTATGTTGTTATGCTTCTATATTTGTTCATCTTATTGTGACTAGTTTTTTTTGTTTGAGATGATACTGCAGTTATAGTGCTATTTTTGACACTTTTTCCTTGAATTTTAACGCCATGATTTCTATTCATTGTGGACTTTTTTTACCTTGAAATTTTAATCCCATGATACATTTCACTGGTGAGTCGTTTGTGGCAAATGGCATGCTTGAATTTTCATTTTTTTGCATCCCTGCCGTGAGATGCTTTCCAGAGAAAAGACTAAAGTGTTGTTTTTGTTTTTGTTTTTGTTTTTGTTTTTGTTTTTGCTTTGTTTTGTTTTGTTTTTTGTTTTTTGTTTTTTTTTTTTTTTTTTTTTTGAGTTTTGTCATTTGTCATGCTTGAGTTTAACTTGGGTAAAGGTTTAATCTAAGATTAATAGCGAGGATACTTATTTTTGTCGAAATGTTTAATGCTTTCAATGCCTTGCAAACCCTCGTCTCGTTATTAAGCGAAGTTGTAGGGAATTAGGAATTTCTTGTTGCCTCGAAGGCTAAAAATAGAATCACAAAGAAGTCGAGCTTAGTGGACAAGATTACAGATTTCCCAGATGATCCGATGCATGATCAACCGAGCAAAAGACAAGTCTCATTTGCATAATGAGGGTTTAAATATTCCATTAATCGAACTTTGGACATCACATATGGTGTACATGGATTATGTCCAGGGTTCTGGAGAATAAGATTGATGATTGAATTCTGTGTTTGTGCTCCTTTATGTTTGGATTGTACCCTTGGTCATCGGTCCTCCCGACCCAATGACAGCCTATTGCTTGATGTCCCCACTTGAAGATCAGATGGGAGATCTCTTTGGTGCGAAAAGTGCTGCAATGAACTGGCGTTGCGAAATGTTTGTCGAAACCGATTCGTATCTTGTGAACATCGTCTTGTTCTGATGCTTGATGAAACTATGTCGAGGCTTTTAGTGACAACTCAACCACTATTTAGGTCACTTGCTTAGAGCAAAATCCACCAAAACTTCACTTGGCCATCACCACCCTCCTTCCTGTAATGTACTTGGTACTACTAGTTCAACAGTGCATGCCTTCTGGAATTTCATTGTAATTGCACAAATAATATTTTGATTAATTTCTCTTAATTAGTGGCTCAGCTGGAAAATCTGGACAGGAAGAGGGGGGCGGAATCTCTATAATTAAAAATGAAAAAACTTAGTGGGGTCCTCCTAAATTTGATGAAATTGACTGTTGCTATGGGAAGTTAGCTCATAATTAGGCAATAGATTGTTTAATAAGTTAAAGAAGATGGGTCATGGAATATTTGCAAGCTAGCACTTTGATAGTGACCACAAACCTCGCAAAACTTTATGTTTGTCATTGTCAGTCCAGTAGTATTACCTGTATAGACATTCCCCTGCAAAAACATATTACAGATCTCTCTCTCTCTCTCTAGGGGGATGGTTGCTTACTTGATGGCCCGTCTATCAAATGTGATTAGATTAATGGAGTTAGGTCATGGAATATTTTTGAAGAAATTGCTTCCCATGTCCAATCATTGGTTTGGTGGTGTCCTTAAGCGAGTCTTCTACGAGGGCCAAACTCTTGCCCCATCCCCACACCATGTTCTCACCGCCCTAAACAAACATGAACGAAACCGTTGAGATAAAAACCCACCAAAAACTCACTAAACTATGTTTGCACTCACTAAAGTCAAGCAAAGTTTAGTGAAATTCACATCGGCTATTTCAACCACACCGATCATATAACCTACCAACATATTGCTTTTGTTTCGTGCGCTACTGCTTCGTCCAAATAAGCCTATGCCATTGTCTCTTGTTAACGAAAATCGACAAGAGGATTTCGTGAATCAGATTGAATCCTTACAGAAAGACTCCATCGCTGTCTTCCTCTCCTGAAAGATACATGCTGCATGGCAAAAATCCGCTGCCTACTCACGTTAGATTATTATAATTTGCTTCTTTTTATATTGATATAGATGAATAAAAGATAGCTGCAGGCTGCAGCTAACTGACAACTGACCTTCCTCCCTTCGTTGTCTCTATCTCAACAAACTCAGATCATTCATTCAAGCTTGAATTCATCTCTGATTTGAGAGTCCCTCCGTGTCAAACCAATAAAACCCGTCACCTTCCTCAACACATTCATTCACTTCTATGTACAAGAACCAGCATTGACCCTTCTCTCTCTGTCTCTCCCTCTCCCTCCATCTCTCTCTCTCAAGACCACACACACAAATTCATTCATGGGTAATGCAACTTCCTGTGCTCCATCCATCATCATAAGTGGGTCATCGGTGGCGAAAGTCCTGTCCTCAGATGGCAAAATGCAAATCTACGCAAGGCCCGTCAGAGCGGCCGAGCTCATGCTCGAGAACCCAGGCCAATTCCTCTGCAACTCCTCCACCCTCCGGGTTGGCCACCGGATCCACGGCCTCTCCGCTGACGAGGAGCTCGAGCTTCGCCGCTTCTACTTCCTCCTTCCCATGGAGCTCCTCTACTCTGTCCTCACCTATGAAGAGATGAGTGCCCTCACCTACAGAGCCTCCAAGGCTCTCAAGCATGGGAGCTTCAACAACTTGAGCAAGATCTTCCCTGTCTGCATCTTCCCTTCTGAGGCTAAGAGGACGGAGGGTTCAGATAGAGATGTTGTTCTGGAGCCAATTGAGAGGTACTCAAAGCAGAGGTCCTGGAGGCCAGCTCTGGAGACCATCGTAGAGACTCCCTGTAGGCTATGATATGATCAATTAGCTCAAGTTTTCTTAACTTTTTTTTTTTTTTTTGGTCTTCTTTTCAACTCTTTTTGGCTATATGGGAACTAGATCTTATTGATTTTGAATTATGTGCTGATATCAGCACCAGAATCATGAGGAATTGAAATACACTTGTGTTATAATTCTAGATAAATTCAAAGAGTGAATTTTTCTTGCTACCCTTTCATTGTCTTTTCTTGGGAGACACATGTCCAGAAATAGCTTGGTTTATGCAAGAACAAGAAACAATCGTTTCGGTTAAATTTCTAGTGAGGCCTCAAAAATGTTAATCTTGATAGTGCGTTGTGAATAGATTGAACTTCAAGAATCCTCTCAAACCTCAACTTGCATGTGTACTTGGGACTCTGCAACTTGACTAGAAAAAGACGGAGAGACTGAGGGAGATGAATTGGGACGGCAACTTGAAGTCACCTTGGTCATCGCCTATTCAGTGACATTTTCTTGGTTCTTTTTTTGGCGTAATTAGCGGATATAGACAGTCCATCAAGCCATGTTGCCGTCCTTTACTTTAAAATCGCAGATTGATGGTTGCTCTGGCCCCCCCAGAATCAAGGAAGAGGAAATCATACTCAATTGCATTTTCACTGTATTGATTGATGGTTATTCTAAAGTAACCATTGATGAAGAGCCAGAGCACCGCACCAAAATGAAGAAGAAGCAAACAAAAAACCCAAAAAAATGATGGCAAAATCCATCGATGACGCCAAAATTAATGCTTTTTTTATACTGATCATCAACTCCTAAATGACAAAGCTTACAAAGAATGATCAATCACTAATGACGACAAGAATCAAGAACAGAGACCAGTGAGTGACACCGGGAATCGGCACAGAGCCCCGCCGTCGCCCGACGGCGTCCCGTCGCCGACGTCCACCGCCGGCGGCAGGACCCGGCCGTCGGCGAACAGGACCCTCCCGTTCCTGGGCTGGTTGCTGCCGTCCGCCATCCCGTCGAGCTCCGACCGCGGCGCGCCGTCGTAGAATGCGCCGTCCCCGAACCGCCGCTCCATCTCGAGGAACTCCCCGAGGGACGCCGGCTTCCCGCCGTCGTCACGGCAGAGCCGCCACCACCTCCGCCGCCGCTCCGCCACCAGGGCCGCCGCGGGGTTGGCCGCCTTCTTCTTCTTGGGCTTCTTGCTCTTCAGGCCGCCGGCCGCGACGGGGGCAGCGGCCGCCGCGGCGGAGGCGGACGGGTGGTGGGCTTCACGTTGCTGAGATGGGTTCCGGAAGGCGATGGCGGGGAAGCTGACGCCCATTAGGGTTCCGAGGGTGGTGCTCCGGTCATGGAAGAAAGAACCTGTGGACTGAAAATCAAGAATCAAGAAAACCCAAGAAGGAGAGTGAGAATTCAAGAATTCTAGTAGGCAAAGTAGCTTCTTTTCTTCAATCCGAGGCGACAAGTTCAGATTTTTTTTAAGGATTTGCGGTCGGAGCTTCACCTCGGTGTCGAGATCAGAGGAAGAGAGCGAGGATGTTGTGGGAGATGAGGGTGGCGGAAACATGTCATTCCCTGGATCTTGCATTCTCTCTCTCTCTCTCTCTCTCTCTCAAGAAATGAGATGATGATAGTGCTGTTCTAGAGAGAGAAAGAGAGTGGGTTCTGAGGATGGAGCTCTGATGGTGTTGTTTCGGACAACGTCCGAGTGCAGTAGCTTTCGTGCAATTTTAATTGTCTATAGCAAGATAAAGATAAAGACAGTGCACGAAAGAGAAAGAGAGAGAAAGAGAGATGGGGAGAGATGGTGATAGATGGACTACGGATTTAAGGTGGATCAACGCGAGGGAAAAGATTAATTATTTTTCGAAATCTTTTCGCTTTGTTTTAACTTCAAAGCTTGGATTTTCGTGCAACTATTGACTTCAAAATTCAATTTATTTATAAATAAATTGGGGGTGACGACTTATATATAGGTTCGGCCCATCTTATCTGAAGTACATGGCGACATATGCGGTCAAATTTGGGACACTGCGCAAGACCTAGTATTACAGCCTACGATCCTACCCTGTAGTTTTCGTCCCCTGTGATGTGTGATGCATCTTTTCTGACATGGAATCAAATTTTTCTAATAATAGTTCCCTCAGGAAATTTTAAGTTGGATTTGGTTTGGTCCTTTCTGAGCTTTCATTCAAGATGCCTCTCTTTGTTTGAAGTCAAGCCATCTATTTGTGCACTGTGATTTTCAATCACTTGCCGTAGTTTGTTTCTAAACTACATATGGAGGTCAAGGGGGAAAATTGAAGGATCAGATTCAAATTCCACCAAAAGCAGTGAAGAATTCGGTAGTTTTCTCTATCATCCGCGTAAATAATTTGACCTGTGCGCGTTCCATTGTTTGTTGGATCATTTTCTAAATCTTGTGTTTGACTAGGCTTTTAGATGATGAGAAAAATAAGATATGATCGTGCGAAATGAAAAGCAAAGAAAACGAAAGGGTCATTGTAGTACATTTGTTATCTTGCAAGAATCGCATAAATCACTTAAGCCAAAACAACATCATGATAATGGAATTGACCTACGTGGTTTTATTACATGAACAATACCCAACTTAGATTGTTTCCTGAACTTTGGTACCACCTTAATTATGCAGACGCGGCCGACACCACCGGTCACACCATTCAACAGACAAAAGTGTTCCTTTCTTGACCTTGTCCAAATCTGAGCCATAGGGTGGCAGCACTTGTAATGAGATTAGAAGTGGATGATGACCCTGGGGCTTCTTGATCTGACAATGCATTAAGCTCAGACCTTCACTAAACTCCAATGTCATTGGCTTGGGAGTTTGCAAATCAGCATCAAGGAGGTCATTTCATTTTAGATGGTATGTGCATGTTCATCCAAAAATAGTAAGAATACCCAATAATAGAATTTCATGCTTGGATGGAAATTGAAAGGGAGAAATCAAAAGTGGAAGGCAATGCCAAGTGGACTTTCAAAGTTTGTCTTGCAGTGAGCAGATTCGACTTCTTCCAACACCGGCCTCAAAGACTTGAATAATAAAATGAAAGCCACTGACAAGAATATAATGTGCCATTGTGCCTAACTAAACCAATTAATCAATATATTAATCTATCTCTTTGAAAATGTGTTGCCTATTCTGTCTAAAGCAAAGTTCATCTGCATCTTTCAAGGCTGGTCCAAGCTTTTCTTCACTTTATTCTTGTCCCTTCCCTCTTCTGTTTCCAACTCCTCTCATCTTTTCGGGGGCTTTTCATTCGAGAGTAATTCTAAAGTGTCGTAACATATAAGTACTAGAAAAGTTTTCGATAAACGTTCAAAAATCTATTCTTGTTTTTGTTATGATCCTCAAGGGATTATAGAGGCACCTATCTTTTCAATCACCGGGCCGCAACTGTGGCTCTTCTCATCTCCTAGGTCCATCAACTCAAGCTAGCAACATTTTTTTTTTTTTTTAATTAAGTAGCAACATCATTTATAGTCAATGGGCCGTTGTTTGATACAATTCAACTTTTTGTGATTTAATTGAAGATCTCTTCAAGTGGCTAGAATCCATTATTTTGAATGAAACTAGATCTTGTAGAATCATATTGAATATTTGATGATACATTCCATTACTTGCTTAAAAAACGATCCTTGTTATGTAACAGTTACTGACTAGGAGATCAGTCTTTATACCTTAAATTCGTCGAGGATTGAAGTACCAAGTCAAGTGACCAACCAAACCGACTGATTAGCCCTAGATAGATTCCAGTTCACTCTGATCCATCTCAAAGTTACTCCGCATGTTAAGCCACATCTTTGGGGCGGAAACTTTACTACTCATTATTCTTGTCCTACCCGAATATGGTATGTTCCACCAAAGCCATATAATGGTCCCCCGAACATTAAATTCCTTGCAGCAAGGAGAGAAAAAGTTCTCTTGATATAATGGCAGACGGACATCATGAGGACAAGGTAAACTAAAGGTGGGTCATGGTGAGTGAAAAGGACGGAAGGGAGGAGTGAAATGTGAGACAAAGCACACATGCACAACCTTTCCCAGCAAAATCTAGTAATGAAATGATTAATGCTTCACACTTCTGAACTTCACATGCTGGCAATCATACAAGACGGTATGCAAAAAATGCAGACAAGGGTTCCAGCTAAAACTCATAGAACAAAGAACCAAATACCAGTGCCAACCTCCCTTGAAAAACCACACAACTAGAAGAGGGAGTTATGCCTAACAACTAGAGAAATTATGTTACTGACAAGAACTCCACCGAAATGAAAACTGGCAAAATGGACCAGGGAATACCCCCTACTCAGATTTTCATCTCTTACCTTCAAGTCAATTGGCAAAAGAGGAGAAACAGACAAGTAACTTAACCATGAGAATTGCAGGTGCTTGCGATATCCTGCCTATGTAATGACTAGAGCGGGACAAGTCAAAAACCAAGAATGTGCACCAACCTGTGTGCCTCAAGCCATTGGAGCTGTCTTTATAATTTCTTCTGATTTTGAAAATCAGTTTTAAGTGGCAGTGACGTCCTAGTAGAACTGAGTTGGTAACTATTAAATGCTCTCAAATAGTATAGTCGGAAGGATAATATATCCACCAGGAAGGGAAGCCTTTGGATTAAACTGGTATGATCAGAGAACATCCCTAATTTGGGTCAAGGAAGAAGCCAAACATTTCATTCAAGTGGATATGTCCAAACATTGATGATAATATATAAGACCATCAGCAAACCACCAAAAACAGCACTCAAATAGAGCGGGAACATATTAGAAACCTATATATTCAAAAAGAAAAAAGAAAACAAGAATCAGCAAGTTGCAAGCATTGCTCATAGAGAGGAAAAACAACAATATGAGCCAAACAGGGACCTTTTCACAGAGAAGTGCCAAAACACAATAAAAGCCAAGTTTGGCCTTAACCCTGTCATCTAGCAGAAAGAACATGGCCTAAAAAAGTAAAAATATGCACATGAGTCTATATTCCAGATAAATCGTCATTGATATAGTCATTCCACATCTCAGTAGCAACTGAATCACGCAGTTGCACAAACATTTCTAAATCTTCTGTTACAAAAGGAAAATCCAGGTCCTGGTTCTCAAAGAGCATTGGCTGTTCTACCTCCACAGAGGGCAACACCTCATCCATTTGTATCGCATCTCCATGCTCAAACGTTCTAAAAGCCAATCATCTGGTTTCTCCCTACGAATGAAATTGTGAATGGCACATGCAGCTACAACCAATTTTACCTGTGTCTGCAATGGATAAGGAGGAGTTGATGTTAAAATCGGGAATCTGGCCTTCAAAGCACCAAAGATGCGATTTGTGGCATTTCTCAATAATGAATGCCGTTGATTGAACAACTCTTTTTCATCCTGTGGAAGATGATCCCCAGGCAACCCATTCAAGTGATAGGGTACATCCTGATATGGGCTTAGAAAACCTGGCAGATTCGCATACTTGGTGTCCACCAGGTAGTACCTGCCTGCATTAGTTAAATTGGCATGACAACGGTCCAGAGCTTAATCAAACATTCCAACAAGACACCTCTGACCAAAAACTAAAAAGAAAATTGAAACGGGAGATGTCAATATAATAAGAACAACCTAAAATATCCTGTAAAGCAAGAGACTGAGATTGTTTTCTTCTAAGTAAATGTAACCACAGGTTGTCCAACGAAAATAGTAAATAAGCCACAAGTTCCTTTCAAGTGTAAGTACCTTCAGGGACCTGCAAATTGTTACGCCTTGTGAGAGCAGAATGTAGGACTCGCAATTCGGATGCTGAGCCTTCCCACCCAGCCAAGACGTAATGAAACTTGAGGTCAAATGAGCAAGCTGCCAGCACATTTTGCATGAGTAACCCATTTTTATTGCGGAAAGGTCCTTGTTCATCTACAGCCACCATCACTGGGAATTGTACACAATCAACTGCTCCAACACAGTCCTAAAAGGCAAAGATTTAAAGAAAGACAAATCAAGGGCTGGTAATTTGTGTTCACGTGTCATATTCGAGTTTCGTAATTGTGCCAAGTTGTTTCATTGAAAAACACCATATTTTTCATTAATTATTCTCCAAAACTTATTTCTGTTAACTTTCAAGATTGCCCATACGTGCCAATTCATGGCAAAAACTATCGGCCTGGGATGACCGTAAAAAGAAAGTCAAAGACAATTTACTTGCTGGCCTTTTCAGAAAAGTGGACAAACCCGAGGGAGCAACTACCTTGAAATAAGGGTAAAATCTAGGATTTCCCAGGACTTCTTGAGGGACGTCACTTCCCGGAGGCTGAAAGAAATCCAAAGAAATCGCGGTAATCGCATTCAAGACATTGTTGAAATGCCGACTAATGGTTTCTCCGGAATACCTAAACAGCTCTTGAACAGCTCGCGTCCGCAGGTTATGGCCTATTATGAACAAGAATATGGCCAGCTGCTCCTCGATCTTGATCCTGTTCGTATGGCGCAGCAAGCCCCTCGACTGCAAAACGTGGCACAACTTGTAGAACACGTTCTTGTCCATCCGGAAATTGTCCAAGCAGCATTCGTCCTGACCATTAAGCACTTCATCCACGAACTTAGCACCCCCAGATGCTACCCCGGGCGATAGCGCCTTCGGCATAAGGTTTTCGGAGCAGCCATCCTTCTCATCATCACAGCTTTCCATGACCCAAAAGCAATACCCTGTAAGATCTTTCGAGCAGAAAACACGTTCAGGAACTCGTTCCTTCCAGCACACGTGCATACATCGCATGCTCTCAAGACCCACAACAAAACAAAAGAAATCTTGGCATCAAACATCATTTCAGTCAATCTACAAACACCGAAGCAATCACTAATCCTATCAGAGAAACAATTCCTTCTCCTTCTTGTGAACAGAATCCGAACCTTAAAGTGTCGACCAACTGTTTGCTTCTTTGCCTCTGAGAACGACCGAGCGTAAAGAAACGATCTTTCGCGCAGAAAGAGCCCTTCCAGCTTCTAAATTTTGCTCAGGGACTCTCCCGTCGGGCGTCGCGGACGTCGCCGCGCGGGTAGACGATGGTGAAGCGAGAGAGTCCGAGCAAGCACCTTCGAAATGTGAACGAATGCGAAACATGGGGGATCGTGAAGATGATCGGAAATACGGGTTCGGGCCTAGTGAGCCCATAATCGCACGTAAATTAGAGTGGGCCTTGGCGACTGGCAATGTGCAGCCCGCCCCGATTACGTTGGGCTTAGGTGGGCCTCCAGCCAGTTAAAAAGCCCGTTTCTCTAATAGATTCCATTTCGAATGGCGCCTAAAAAAAGGACTGCTTTTTTTTTTTGGTCGAAAAAAAAACAGACTGATTGACTCTGCTTCTATTTGCCCCTCCCCTATTTCAGCCCAAGGATTGCTTTTGTTCAGTCGTATTGAATTTAGGATTAACACCATGAAAAACTAAAAACTAGTATACCTTTAACAAATTACTTCAAATTAATTTTTTGACCATAAAAAAATCCAAGTTGACACATTTATGACAATTCACCAACATAATAAGTGGCAGTTGTACCAATTTAAGTTTTATCCTCAATTTATCACGAGTGTACTAATTTATGATTTTGCTTTTGCAAATTAGTATCATTATCTTTTTTGGGCTAACTTGGCACTAACATAACTTCCCAGGCTCCTAGATATACTGTGGTACTAGCATGTGCATGTTCCTCTCGCCTAATGTATCTTTGCCTTTTTATTCTATCTTTTTTTTTTTTTTTTTTTACATTAGATAAATTAAAAGTGTACACTAATTGCTAATTTTTATTCAAAAAGAAAATCAGATAAGGAAGGTCCAAATTAAAAATTGAATATTACGTTTCTCTTGATCACTTTTCATCGGATGACATGTGCTTTTGACATGTTCATAACCACCAGGGAAAAGAAAAAGTGAATTTATTTATTTTTTTGGTCGAACGTAAGTAAATTTAATTTAACACGTGAAAATGAAGCCGTAATGCATTGACATTATTTCTTTGAGATAAAGGTGTGGTGCAAAAAGAAATCAAATTTGAAATTCTGTTCCATTTTAAAATTCTATTAAATTATAGAAATTCTGTTGATTAATTTTATTTATATTAAGTAATAAAAATATTAATTAACCAACATTTTATTAAATATTAGATAATAAGTTATAGTATAAACTATACTAATATACCTAAATATTTAATAAATATAAATACTAAATAATAAATTGATGTTTTTCATTTTCATTCAAAGCAATGAAAAGAACTCGTTTCATTTCAATATGGATTGAAGCATTCCCCATAAAAATCTACATTATCAATTTATTTAATTTTTGAATTAAAATGGAAGGTAACAAAGACGTGTTCGTGGTTTATGCTCTCCTGAAATGGAGGTCTTTCTACAAAATAAGATTCAATCTCTCTGAGCAAATTCAACAAATGGTTTCAATCTCAATTTATACCAAAAGAAAATTGTATGAAAAGGTCACATATTCTGCTGAGAAAAATCATATTTGTATGGTAAAAGACATAATCGCAACCCAAATTAAAAATTCCGACACTTTGTAATCGTGATCTTTAAATCTCCAACGCTATTAGATTAAAATCTAAATCTTGTACTTAGAAAAATAGAGAACATATCACAATAAGCTTCTACTTTTTACTTTTTGCCTAGTTAAAATTTTGCAACGGAATTGCACTTTGAATATTTCTTAATTTGAAATAATGTCAACATATAGATTCGCCTATGATTTTTTCACAATTTTCAGAATATGGATCATATTTTAAATTGTGGCAGGAAAATAAAATATGCTTTTGCTCAATTCTAACAAAGTTTCATTCCACAAAAAATCAGTTTCATTCCGCAAAAGTAGTTTCATTTCTCTAGATCAACTATAACGTTTTCAAACATTCTCATTCACACATCACCTATATTTTCAAAAAGTTTGCCAAAATTTATCGATTTAATTTCTTTCCATTTCGCGAAGTGTTGTGCTCTTTTTCTAGTTTTAAGATCAATAAACTACATGATTCTCCGAGTACAAAAATATTTACATCTTGCAAGTATCACAACTGTGATATTCGAAATTTTTGTAATCATAATTATGGGACACTCGGAAATTTCCATACCCAATAATGATACTTAGGCCACATTTGGTCGTCCGGATTTCTAATCAAAATATGATTGGATATGATAGAATATGAAATCCATGAGATTTTGCTAAATTTTGTCTACTATTTGGTGATTGTAATAATAAAGTCGATATATTCATATCATATTATGAATTACAAAGTTTACAAACGGGTATGCTAAAAATTTCTCATAACACTCTTGTTTACTTTATTTCTTTTTTTTTTTCCTCTATTTTTAATTAAATTTTTTTATTTCTTTTTTCCCCTTCCATCATTCTCTAATAAAATTTTATTAAATAGAAAATTGTACCAATATACCTAAAATACTAAAACACCTAAAATATGTAATAAATATATATTTATATATTCGAATTTCTTGTATTAGAATTCAAATATTATTTATATTAAAATATAATTTTAATTTGTTAATTTAAGAAATTTGTTATTTGAAAAAAATTTCCTATTATAAATATTATAAATTCCATATGCCTTTATCTCACTTCCCACATGGAATATTTTTTTTCGATCAATATCCCATTTATATTCGACTTTATCTTATTTTGATCAAATACCAAATGCAAGATATGATAAATTTTATGTTATCCTTAATTTTATCCTAACTACCAAACACAATCTTAAAATATAAAGCTATGTATTATTTAACTTAGAGTTTGAGTGGACAAGTAAAAATTTTAGTTGGACCGTAAATTGTGTGAGGCACGGATGATAATTTCCGTAAACGTAATCTTCCCAAATCAACGTATACGTTGATAGTAGAGCAGTATTAATTAATTTACTATTGTCTTAGTAGTTGATGGGCCATATTAATTTTGTAAATTTTAGTTAATTAGTGCTAGTAGTGAATCACTTTCATTAATGATGCTAAAGGAAGAAGAATTTCGTTTTTTTTTTTTTTTTTTACTATACTTACTCAACAATTTTTCATTAAATCTTATAATTGCCACTTGTTCTTGAAAGAATAATAATGGGGTGATGGCACCGTGACTCCTTGGGGAGTAACGGTGCTCCCCATCCACAAGATTTTTCAAGGAAACCGGACAACTTATTTGTCCAGTTTCCTTGAGAAATCTATGAATCCCACTTAGTGGGATTCTTTAGATTAAAAAAAATAGATCAAATAAAAAAGCAAATAGAAAAATCTTAGGGAATTGAAAAGAGCTTTATGGAAAGTATTATCAACATGAAATATTTAAAGTTTCATGTAGAACGACCATTTAAAACATTGTTATTACAAGACAATTAAATTTAGGATTTCTATTGACAACATCACTATATAAAACATTTTTCACATTTGCAGTTGTGAAAAAATATATTCATCATTTGACAAAATGAATACGATTACCAAAATTAACACTTGAACCCTTATTTATAAAACTTAAAGCATCAATAAATTCAATTTGAGCCAAAGCAATCCAAGTTAACTCAAAAACAAAAATCATGATCAATTTGTAACTATCCAAAAATGAAATTTATTTAAAAATTTACAGTATGTTGAATTTGTTTGATTAAATTTTTGCCTTACTTCCCTTTTTCATATTTTGTATAGCCCAACTTTTTCACTGTGCTAGCCAAATTTCAATTTAACATATCTTAACTAGATAAGTACATATTGTGTCCAAGTTCAACAATTGCCACAAGGGGACTCATTGTAGTGTACAAAATTTTTCACTTGTTGAATAATGTTTTGGTATCTCATTAAAGAGAAAAGCGAGCATAACGGCACCGTTATTCGCAATCAAATGACGGGTTGTCTTCCACTGCACAATTTAAATCGAGTAATCCACAAACTTGAGTAGCCAGTTTTTCCACTTCTTTTCTTCGAGGGGATCCAGTTTTTCCACTTCACGAGTCTATTTAGAGAGAAGGCTCAAGGTTCCTAAAAAGGACAAAAAAAAAAAAAGATTTCTTCAGCTAAAGTTCTAACGTAATTTTCAGAAATGCAAATTGTTTTTTAATTGCTGGAAATGATAGGAATTTGCTTAATATTCTCTTTATATTTCAAGAACCATAATTCTCTAGAAATCTACATGAAAGAAAAAGTGTTAATGTGGGTCTTAATGGCAGGTGAAAGGTGGAGTAATTTATATATGCTTGAGCATTGTGTGACATGCCACTTCATCAAATATGAAGCATAAAGTGTTATAAAAATTCCTTTAAAAGAACAAATAAGTTGATAGTATAAGCGAAGGAACAGGATAAATTGTTCATCCAGTTTCTTCGGGAAATTTGGAATGAAATCTCAGTTATTGGGAATTCCTTTAATCCCTCTAAGTAAAATTTCTTCAATGTGAGTATAATAGAAATAAAATAAAATAAGTGATAAATTTGAAGAAAACCCACAAAACATTCATAATATTACAAAAATTATAATTTGTAACCATTTACAACCACCAATTGAGCCACTATGACCGTGGGCTTATCTCAAGCAGCCATGATCTTGAGGTTCACAACTCGAAACTCCAATGATTGTGGCCGCTGCAACCATGGTTGCCACAAGCTTAGAGCTTGAGCTCACGGCTACAACAATCACAATGATCCTCCATCTCTTTCCCTCTCAATTTTGATTTTTTTAATATTGTTTGATGCGGTGCCTTTTCGACTTATAATAATTTTCAGTGAATCATAATATGACATATATATTTTAGCATGACACGTATATTCACCAGAGTCTACATCATTAATTCTATAACCATGGCAACAAAAATCAACCAGCAAGAGAAAAATTTTAACAGAAGGACTGTACGTTGACATTATCTAAAAATTTGAGGGACTTTTAAAAAAAAATAAAAAATAAAAGGTTGAAGGATGATTTTGATTTTGATTTTGATTTCCGGACAAAAAAGAAAACGATGGTTATATTATTCCTTAAATAAAATAAGAAAACAAAACCTTCATTTCATCGTATGTATTGTTTTTAATCTAGTTTCTTTGCTAAATCATTGAAGGTTAGCAAATGTAATAATATATTGTTTAGATTTCAACCGGTTGCCCATTTCTTTTAAATGGAAATTGAAGCCCACAATCCCCATCATCATCTTGGATGACAGTGGCCATTAGGCTAGCAACTCCCTTCTTGAAATGGTGCATAGATGGCCAGGTGTTCTCTCAAGATGAAAAACCAAGATTTAAGTCATGATTACTTCAAAATTGAGTCATCTTTAAAGACTCCTTCACCTAGGCATGTATAGAGTAGAACTTGGTAAAGAAGCCACACATAATCTACATGCACACCTCCACCTAGCTTTGAAGAGCACTATTTTCTCATAAATTATATAAAAACTTCCTTGGTTATGACAAATGATACATTATGTGGCATTTTCAGAAGAAATGTATGGTCATGTGCCACTTTCAAACCCAAGCTTTAACCCTAAACATGACACATACCCTTAAGCCATCATCAACATTCCATGCTAGTCTCTTCACACCTATTCACATAAGATGTTTAACCATGCCTAGAGGTGTCAAAATGGGTCATTAACCCATTTATATACCCATTTATAGCTAAATAGGTCATTAATAGGTCAAGCTTGCACCCATAATGGGTTTTAAAAGTAAAAAGGCTGAAATAAATGGGTCTTAAATGGGTCTAAGAGCAGACCCATTTATGACCCACTTATCAACCCACTAAAGTGAACCCATTTACTCTTCCTATTCGACGTCTTCGTTTTCTCGCTTACCCTCCATCGTACGACGTACTGCAAGTTGGGACTCGAGAGGCCGGGAGCTCGCCGGCGACTTCTTCTATCTTTTTCCGAGCACTCCTTCTCCTTCCGCCGTCAGCCGCCGCAGCCGCCGCCGTCTTCGCCGTCCGCGGAAAGCGATTGCGCTTTGATTGGGTGAATCTGCGGTCTTTTTAGATCTCCATCGCTGTCGTCCGGTGCAGTTCAGCAGCAAACCTAAATCGTTTTCATAACAGCCGGGTAAGTAATCGTGTCGCGGGCACGCCCTTCTCGCTTGTCTCATTTCTAGGTTCGGCCTCTTCTTTGGTGGCAAGTTGATGGGGGCGTGGGGCTTGCTGGGTTTTTTGATTGGATTGAGTTGCGATGTGGGTCATTCCGATTGGATGTTGAGATGAATAGTTTGGTTGATATTGGAAGAGGGGTAGGAGGTGAATGTGGGAAATTCGAGTTTTTGTGCTGTGGGTAATGTTTAATTCGGTTAGTCTTCCGCATATACGTGACCTAGGTGTGCGAGTGCGAGTTTATTTGAGGAATATAGCGGGAGAGATTGGCTTCTCATGGATATAGTGCTTTGGGATGCCTTATGATTTTAGGCGAGACGTCGGGGGATGTTTGAGAGAGAGAGAGAGAGAGAGAGTAGTTGGAACCGAGGATTGCAAACGTCCATGCTTTGGGGATGCGTAGGGTTTGGCGGTAGCTACGTTCCGTAGGAAATGTAATTTAGCTTTGTCAGGATTCTTTTGTACTAAGTAAGGCAGTAAGGCAGGTTGTAGCAATGACTGACCTAAGATGGAAACTAGTGGGAGCTAATGCCCTTGGGATTACGGTGTACGTTATAATAATTTTATACTACCATATATGAAGCGTCGTGTAAAATTTCTCTATTTTGCCTCTTCTTTGGTAGCATTTCAGGTAAAAGGTGTTGCTGTGTGACCTCTAGTTCGAGTCACAGAAATAGTTTTCTTGCAAAAATCTGTGCACATTATAACCAAAGTGGTCGGACCTATCCCATCATCCCGCGCAAAGTGGGAGCTCCGTGCACTGGCTGCTGTTTTGTTCTAGCATTTTGCAGTTTGCTATTGCTTGAGCTGGTGCGCAGGGTCTTTTCGGTGATCCAGTTTGGTTCCTCTGTTCTTGCCTTCCGGATTGATTTGTTTATGTGGGTCATTCCGTTTCGGGCTGGTGAATTAGGTTCTATATTGGAAAGTTTGTAACTGTTCGACAGTTTTCTATTATCTTTTGTTCGATGGTATAATTCCTACCTTTGCTGTGTATATAGATTGTTTATGCTACCTACTTCTGAGTTGGGTTTATACGAAATCGGCTGCAGGGTGTTTACTTTCTCTGTTTTTATTATGATGTTTTAGGCGCTTTCCTCCCCTGTTTTATCTGCTATTTGCGAGGGATATTGCAAAGTCACAATAGAAGATTACGAGTTTGTGGGGAGCTTGTTCGTGTTGTTCGCCCAAATATTGAGGTGGGGTACACTTATCTTATGATTTAAGATTTGTTAGTTGACATGTCAAGACATAGCGAGGATCAAGGAGAATATTCAACTACCGAACGATCCAAGAGACGTAGAGTTACATCCTTAGTTCATGAGGACGAGGAAGATATCTCTACTTGCTCTAAGCGTTCAAGAAAACACACTTCGATTGTATGGTCTGAATACGAAAAATTCACAGATGGTGATGGCATGAGTAAGGCTAAATGTAAGTGGTGTGAAGTTACTTATATGGCTAGCCATGGGACAAAAAACTTGTTGCGTCATTTAAATACTTGTCCCAACCGAGAGGTTAATGTTGATGGTTCTGTGGTACAATTTGACCAAGGTGTGTTTAGAGATATGCTTGCAAGAGCGATAATCAAACACAATTATACATACTCTTTTGTAGAGCATGAGGCAACAAGAGAATTGTTTAGTTACCTCAACCCTAATGTGAGGCACATATCAAGGAATACGGCAAGAAGTGATGTGCTAAAAGTTTATGAGAAAGAGAAGGGAATTTTGAAATCCAAATTATTGTCTCTTTCGAGCCGAATATGTTTGACTTCTGACCTATGGACTTCTATTACTACGGATCATTATATGACTGTCACTGCTCATTATATTGATGAGGATTGAGAATTGCAATCAAAAGTCTTGTGTTTCTCCTATGTGCCACCTCCATATAGTGGTGTCATACTTTTAGAAAAATTGTTGTCTTTGTTGAGAGAATGGGGCATTGAGAGAAAGATCTTCAGCATCACTTTAGATAATGCATCATACAATGACAGTATGATTGATATTTGGAGAAATACACCTTCTGTGAGATCTTCTTTGTTATGTGATGGACAATTTTTTCATGTGCGTTGTGGCGCACATGTTTTAAATCTAATTGTACAGGAAGGTTTAAAGGTTATTGATGGATCCTTACATAATATTAGAGAAGCTGTCAAGTATGTGAGGGCTACACAAGGGAGGAGAGTAAAATTTGCCGAATGTATATCGCAATCGTGCTTAAAGACCAGTAAAAAGGTACGTCAAGATGTGGCCACCAGATGGAATTCTACATACCTAATGCTTGAGGGTGCCCTTTTCTTTGAATGTGCATTTTCGCATTTGAAGTTAATTGACTGTAACTTTGTCACATGTCCATCTTCTGAAGATTGGGTCAGAGGAAAGAAAATTGCTTTGTTGTTAAAACAGTTTTATGATATTTCTACTCTGTTCTCTGGAGTTAGATATCCCACGGCAAATTTATATTTTTATGGAGTATGGCAGATTTAGCTTCGTTTAATACAAGCAAGGGATACTGAGGATGAGGCTATTAGTTCTATGGCTAGGGCAATGCTCAAAAAGTTTGAAAAATATTGGAAGTGTTATAGTGTTGTCTTATCATTTGCCGTTATATTGGATCCTCGCTATAAGTTACACTTCTTGGAGTTTTGCTACTCAAAGTTGGATATGGATGATCATGTAGAATTTGTACGGGGCATTTGAGAAAAACTCTATACACTTTTTGATGAATATGTAACCTCCATGTCTAGAGATGATCGCTTTACTTCTTCAACTAGTCGAGGTAACATTTCAGTTGAGGGCATCGATGAGAACATTGGGGATGACATTGATGAGTATGATGCATTTGAGAGTGAACACTTTGGATCACAATCTACTAAGTCACAATTGGATTTGTATTTGGAGGAGAATAGGCTTGATAGAAAGAAGTTCCCGGATCTCAATGTCCTTGATTATTGGAAGACTCATTCTCATCGATATCCCGAGTTATCCCTCATGGCACGTGATATATTAAGCATTCCTATCACTACCGTTGCCTCAGAATCAGCCTTCAGCATTGGAGGACGTATTTTAAATAAATATCGTAGTTCCCTTTCCCCTGAAAGCGTAGAGGCTGAGCTGTGCACTAGAAATTGGTTATTTGGAGTTCCGCCTGAGGAAGATTTGGATGAAGAGTATCTCATCATTGATTTTCAAGACTATTTGCATCAGGTACTTTTTTTCATCTCATTCTTTTCATTTGCTCATATGATTTCATACACTTGTCTTCATAATGATGTATTCTTTTCAAGTTCTAGGCTAGTTGTTGGGTCTTAATTTGAATTCCTTTTCCTCAGATATCAAGTTGATACTGATGCCTTTTTGTCAGTGCTGGCGCTTCAACCTATTCCGAAGATGGAATCAGTGCTTACCATTGTTGTGGGGCTTCCATTTTTTGGTCCAGTTCTGGGATTGAGTAAATGACCCCATGATTTGTCTGGATCTTCGTATTTGGTCCTTCCTTAATGGCAAATTGCGACAAGCCAAAGCTTTTTCTTGTCTTAGCAAGTCATGTATAAATGGTATCATGAATTTGATATGGAAGCACTGCTAACGCGCTTATACACAGTTCTCTGGAATAAATGGAGTTCTCTACTACACTCCTCAAATACTTGAAGATGCTGGCGTTGAAGATATTCTTTCAAGCTTAGGGCTCGACACAGAGTCTGCATCATTTCTTATTAGTGCATTCACGACTTTCTTAATGCTACCATGTATAGCCGTGGGCATGAGGCTTATGGATTCCTCTGGAAGAAGGTAAACATCTCTCTCTCTCTCTCTCTCTCTCTCTCTCTCTCTCTCTCTCTCTCTCTCTCTCTCTCTCTCTCTCTCTCTCACACACACACACACACAGAGATTTTGGAGGGACATGATGGCATATCTACGTTCTTCTGTAATTTTATATAATACAGACATGTTCCAACTTCTATTCTCCGAGGTGTTTCAATCAAAATTTGCCTTGATGCAGGACGCTCCTTTTGACTACAATTCCGGTGCTCATTGTGACACTTGTAGTATTAGTAATCGTCGAACTGATCAATTCGAGCTCAACAGTCTTCTCCTATATCGCAACCATATGTGTGGTGGTCTACTTCTGCGGCTTCATGACAGCTGACGGTCCTATTCCAAACATCCTGTGCTCTGAGATATTCCCCACAAGGGTGCGCAGTCTCTGCATCACAATATGCGCATTAGTCTTCTGGTTGGGAGACATCATTGTGACTGATACACTGCCCGTGCTGCTCGAGTCAATCGGTTTAGCCGACATCTTCGGCATTTATGCTGCCGTGTGTGTCATATCTTGGGTCTTTGTCTTTTTGAAAGTTCCGGAAACCAAAGGCATGCCTCTTGAAGTCATCACCGAGTTCTGAGTACATATGAGTTTTCATAAATAATCAGCATATGATGTACCCCTGTTTTAAGTCAGATTGAAATCTTTTAGTCTCGAGACTACCATGCGTTCGTTTTGTTTGATGTATATTTTGCTTCTGCTGTGTGTGGATATTGTATCAGTGATGAGAGATTGGCAATGAATAGGAGCTGTTCAATTATGAGATCCTTCTGGGATTCCTTTCCGCTTGACGGAGTGTGGGTCGATGGCAAATTTCAATACTTGTGACCTCTTAAAATCAGTCTAGGCATAAAGGTGGCACCTGTAGAGAATGTTGCGTCAAAGTTATTTGTTCAATGCTCTCACCAAAGGGGGCTCATGAAGATCTATAGACACTTGCTCAACTATCAAAGTATTGCACTACTATTCCTTAAATTCTTACATCCATTGAGACACATTCCAATCTATAAATAAAAAATTCTTTAGAAAAATCAGTCACTTGGCCAATTGGAAAAATGATACTAGAGAAGGATAGATTGGTTTCTCTTTTTTCCATTGGTTTATTTTGGCCTCATAGTAAAATGAACAAATGCTTGTAAAGTAGAAAGAAAGCAACTTAGCTGTTCTCTTAACGTAGGAACCCTTGTGAGAATACTTACATAATTTGCTCGATCATATTGCAGAATATATATATATCCTCTAGAGCTCATCGAGCGAGCTCGAGGCTCGCTTGTGGCCGATTGCCGACCGTTGTCATGGCCGGCAGCCGGCCAAAGAAGAAGAAGAAGAAAAAGAAAAAAGAAAAAGAAAAGTTATATTTAAAAAATAAAAATAATTAAAATTTTATTTTTTTAAAAATAATAAATAATTAAATTTCGATTTTTTTAAATAATTATTTTAAAAATTATAAAAATTGTCCATTAAATTTGTGTTGTATAAAATTATTTTAGAAATATCATTTTTTAAATATATATATCTATATGTAATAATAAATTAAGTTTAGTTAAATGGGTCGGGTATGGATCGGGTATGGGTCGGGTCGGGTATTTTTGCATTGCAATAAACGGGTCATAAACGGGTTAAATGGGTCAATTTGGGTTGGACCATTTATGACCCGACCCACCCGTTTAACGGGTATAACCATGCCACATGTAATTGGGGGAAGAACCAAAGTATATCTACACCTATTATCCAAACAAATTCTCTCTTAACCTTTGGGTGAACATGAGACTCAAAGTCTATCCAGTCGTATCATGCTATTTTCCACCTTCAGAAACAAATCTCCTTTTGATCCTAGTTTTCACGATTCAGGAGGTGGTCACGACCCTTGATTGTACAAATTTGTTCAAGAGGTAAGTGAAATTCTAGGCGTTAAATTTATTTAATCTACTTAACACTTTAGGCTTAGTAGGTTGTTAGGTGGCCTTAGTTATAATTAAATTTGATGATAAATGGAGTTGTGAGTTGATATGTTGTGATGTTTTGGAGGTGGTTACATGCCTAACATGTGTTTGAGTTATTTACTTGCGATGTGGTAGCATGTAACATGTAGAAAGGATGGGTCTAAATATGTACATTAGTTCGACCCGATTTTAACAAGTTAGAATCTATTCATTCGTTCTACCAGAGTTTATTAAGTTAGAATTTGTTCATTTATTTTACCAAATTTTACGAAATCAAAATCTATTCATTCGTTCTATCAGAATTTTCTAAGTTAGATCATTCATTCTACCAAATTTTATTGAGTTTAAATTTGTTAATTCATTCTATCAGATTTCACCAAGTCTAAATTTGTTCATTTGTTCATTAATTCTATCAAATTTTACTAAGTCAAAATATGTTCATTTGTTTTGCCAGAGTTTACTGAGTTGGAATCTATTCATTCTTTCTATCATATTTTATTGAGTTTAAATTTATTCATTTATTCTATAAGAATTTACGAAGCCAAAATCTGTTCATTTGTTCTATCAAAGTTTACTACATTAGAATCTGTTTATCTCTTTTATTATATTTTACTAAGTCTAAATCTGTTTATTTGTTCTATCAAATTTTACGAGTCAAAATCTGTACATTTATTCAGTCAAAGTTTGCTGAGTTAGAATATGTTCATTCGTCCTATCAGATTTTACTAAGTCTAAATGTATTCATTTGTTGAATTTGTCCATTTATTCAACTAGATTTTACTAAGTCTAGACATGTTCATTTATACGATCAGATTTTACTGAGTCTAGATATGTCTATTTGTTCTATTTGATTTTACTGAATTTGAATATATCCATTTGCTCAATTAGATTTTATTGAGTCTGATTATGTTTACCTTCTGAGTCTAAAAATATTTATTTACTCATTTTGAGTATAGTCACTTTTTTTGGTTTGATTAGCTTTCTAGGTCCGATTTCCCCTTAAAAATCGAATACTGATTTACGTTCTAAATATGATCATAAGTTACTTTTTACCCGATCATGTGACTAATGCATTTCATTGCTTTGAGGAACAAATGATGAAGTAAGAAGATGAGCATGAGTATTGGCATATATATAGATGTTTACTTATATTTACAAAATGGAAGGATAAACATACTATTGTGATATAAACATTAAAAGGTATAATGAGGAAGGATGTGAGGTAAGCTTATAATCATCAATGTTGTTATGTATTCGATGTCGATTGTTGTAATAAGTGTTTACTTCATAATTGATGTAAGAAAGAATCGATGTTAACATGTACATTGTGCTTAAAAACAATATAATTTCCGTCATCCATAAATTAATGGTGATGATATCTCGGAGTTGAGATGCCATATAGGTTAGGATGCCCCATGATAGAGTTTGCGGGATGTCTCAAAGTTGAGATGTCCCATAAGTTGGGATGCCTCGAAGAGTGTACCGAGATGCCTCATGAGTCGGGATACCTCAGGAGTACTCGGGAGGAGAAGTAATAATGAATATAATGCATATTTGTGTGCATGTGTGGATTCAAATATCGTTCAATTGGTTACCTTGTATTGGAACAAATTATGCCATATGAATGAGTTTGAATTGAAATATTGTGGAGTAATGATTACTATGGCATATCACAATGGGAAAGGTAAAACATTAATCACGTTCTCGGCATACTTTTGGGTTTGCTATGCATTCATGCTATTTTTTTGGTACTAGGTTGAGTGGTAGGGTGATTTTCTAACTTAAACCTAGAAATTTCATTTACTCGACTTCAGTTCATCCCTTATTTTTCAATTTGTAGGATGATCCGTGGAATATAATATGGAGGGGATGAGACGATGTTTGAGACCATCAACCCTTGAGTTGGATGCTAACTCGCTTTTTGGATAGTATGGGAATAGCGACGCTAGTGAACCCAACCCTTTCCATACTAGTGTTTATATAAATGAAAATAATATCCACATTTAATTTGTGCAGATTTTTTATACGAGATTTTGGTTGAGAATAATTTTATTGAACTTCCACGTACTTCTTATAATTAACATTAGAAAAGACACGTGTTGCATGTAACGTTTTAGGGCGTCACAATAACAACTAGTCCGATCGACATTGAGCCACTAAAGACATGATTTTTAATATAACTTTTTTACTTTTATGATTAGTTAGATCCATCATATCATCCATAAAATTAAAGGTCTGTTTCTGCTTTGAACTTTTAACTCATCATAAAGTTTATGGTGCGGGAGCTTTCGTTTTCATTTAATTTGAAATATCGAATTCCTTTATAACATTCAAACATGGACATGAATAATAATCGCATGTCATTTTTCCATTAATGTCCCACCTCAAAGAGAATATTATGTTTTCAAGCTTCGGATGAAAAAGCCGTAAATAGCTTACAACAGCGAGAAGATACGATATGCAGCAATTATCCCTCCGGACAATGCTACATAGAAAGATAAACAAGCGAATTAGAAGCGAAACTATGTTGACCATCTAATTTTAAGCATAATTTACTTTTCACAAAGCCCCTCCCCTACTCTCTCTCTCTCTCTCCAATTGTACAACACTCTTTCCTCCCTCTCTTCTGCATTTTCTGAAGAAAAGAAACCTGCTCTCTTTTTTTCAAAATACTCTCCCTCTCTCTCTCGCTTCCAAAAGTCTCTCAGAGCTCAGACCCACTGCATCTGGCATGTCGCCTCCGACTTCTGCCGTCGCCTTTTAAATTTACTCCCTCTTTGTCGGTCCCAAGAGCCCCCGCCGATCGCATCCGGAGCTCAGATCTGACGCCTCCACCGCGCCACCTCCAAGAGCCAATCCTTCCCTCGCCCCCCCCCACACAAAAACAAAAAGAGTCCCCACCGGTCGCATTCCGAGCTCTCAGATCTGCCTCCGCCGTGGCATTTTGGGTTTACCACATAATTAAGTTGAGCATTCTCCTTCCCGTGTTTTCATTCTCTTCCCGGAGGAAGACGAGACGGAGCTTGGACGCTGCGAGAATTCTTGAAGAATGGCGTCCCGAGACGTGGTTTCTTTCGTGGGCTTGTCCGAGTTGAGCTTGTAAATGGCTGCCTTGCTTCTTCGTGCTGGATATGAAGTCCAGGCGCTTCAGGTTGGGAATATCTTGTTGATTGATCAAATGACGGTCGAATTTTGTTTACGTAAAGATAATAGGGATTACTTAGATCTGGGCTAATCAGTCGTCCGCTTTGGAAGTTTCTTGAACTTTGCATTACTTCGGAAGTAAAGCTTCACTTTTGACTGTCTGATTTTCGTGGGCAATTGATTTTTTCTTATCTGGATCAAAATACTTAGAAAAAGTGAGCCACCAGTTCAGGTAGGGGTGAGCAGCAGTCTAAAGTCGACCTTGGACCAATCTTGGACCGGCCCAACCCTACCGGTCCCGGTCCGGTTCCTGGGGGACTGGGACGGTCCTGGGCTCAAATTCTAGGACCAACATTATGCGGGTTGGTCCCTGCCTTAAGAGTTTTGGGTTGGTCATTCAACCGATCAATCCCGTATATTATATTATATTATTTATAATTCTTTTATATATTCAAACCTAAGTAAAATGTCTGTTCAAAAAAAAAAAAAAAACCTAAGTAAAATGATGTTAAAACTGTTGACTCATCAGGCTCACACTCATGGACAGACGGCATCCAAAAGGTGTGAAGTTTACGCCGTCAAGGTCTTCACGGCGTCCTCCTCCACATCCAAGTATGTTCTTCACCGTGAGGACCAAGGAGTCCTCACAGTCACGGACTTGCGACATCCAAAACGGCGCGAGGTTTACGCCATAAATCTCCTCACGGCTTCCTTCCCCAAAGTACGTTCTCTTCCATTATGTCTTCTTTGTTGTTCAATTTTGCATATGATGTTATGAATATTAAATATAGATGATTACAAGAACTTTCCATCTTGTCCCATATCTCGATGAGCAATTAGCAGGTACGAAATTTCCATTATTGTGTCATCTTATATTTACTGAATATGTATTGGTATTTATAGTTTACTTGCACAATGCCGCATCGTCGATGGATATGTAATTTGAATTTGTAGGTTTGCTTTTTTAGGGAATATAAAAAACAATACGAAAAAAATTATCAATCGGTCCCGGGTTGACCCTGGAACCGGACCGAACCCATTGGGTCGGTGCAGTCCTTGGTCCCAGGCTCAATAGGGTCGGTCTTCGGTCCTAAAAATTGAAAACTGACACTGTACGGGTTGGTTCTAGGGTTAGAGGGTAGTCCGGACCAACCCGGACCATGCTCACCCCTAGGTTTAGGTAGCTTCCCTGGTTTGCTAATATGTGGTCCTGCATTGCGAAATTTTAGCGTTTCTAGATACTAGTGATTTGTATAATTCAAACTAGACTTAGACTGTGCGAGAATGTTAAAAGAAATTACTAGGTGACAGTTTTTAATCCACTAAAAGAATAATAGTTTGTTTTGGATCACAAAGAATTAAATAAAAAATAATTATAAATTATTGTGAGATTCATTTCTACAAAATTTTGGCCATGCTAAGTCCTGAATCACCTTGAAGATTATGCTACGATGTCCTTAAAGCCTATATGGGATGGATAGACTCCTGCAACTATGACATGTTTGCTACTTGAACATAACATAATTTAATTTCCTTCTAAAAGAAATTAATGATTAATTTCACAAAATAAAGAAGTCTTTTTTTCACGAGGTCCTCTGAATCGACCATAGACCAATTGCCTTGGAATATTTTATACACCCATAATTCTAAGCTTCATGTCACTCCTTTCACGAGACATGTCGATCTAGGGGCGACTTGCTAGAGGAGAAAGAATGGAAAAAAAAAATATTAAAGTATCATTAAAAATTATTCACGGTGTTAACGTGTCACGTAAAATGATTGATGTCTACGTTAATGATTTTTAATCAAAATTGACCGAATAGACTTAATTGGTAAAATATAAAAATATTTTGAATTCATTTGATAAATTTAAAAGATTATGACTGAATTGACAAAAGTATAATTGATTTATGATTTTTTCAACAATTTTTCAAGGAGAGAGGGAGAACTTATTTCTTGCTTTTGAAAATTAGGGTTTGTGGGGTTCCTTTGATTTGTTCCTGTCCCTTGAAACTTTTAAAAGTTTTGATAGTAACGTTTGTCATTTAAGCTTTTGTTTAGGGTTCCACATGATCGGCCTTTAGTGGGTCGTCTTGCTTTGATGGCTTGTGGTGGGACTAATATTACCAAACCCCCCCTTCCCCACTCCCTTAATCCTCACCGAATCCTTTCCATTCCCATTACACGCCTTTTAAGGTCCTCTCTTTCCCGCAACCCCACTTTTACTGCACACAAATGTTTTGACCAGGGCCGAAGATTTTCTTGTGCACGTGAGAATTGGTGTCTCTTCCATCCAATGGGTATGACGTCCACTTCGCAATTAACATCATGATATCTTGAACAGGTACGATTAGCTGTTGAATAGCAGCTAATCGTTGCTGTTCACTAAGTGGGAACTGCTCATAGATTATTTTTTAAAGTGTACAAATAAGTTTAGTTACACAATGTAATTTCTCATGTCATCAAAACAAAACCTAGCCCTCAATTGACCTCACCATATTTCTCTCCTCTAATATGGTGTTCGCATTCGTTGATGTTGTTAGTCACTTCCACATTGCTTGCTCGCTGCTGTCGGTGGGGGTGGGGTTGGGTTGGGGTAAGAGGTGGATGGTGGTGGCCTCAATGCAGCTACCATGCGGCGATGACGATGGCAATGTCATGCTAATGAGAGGTAATGTCTATGTAATGAAAGAAAATCTATCTTAATCCCTATATTAATAAAAACTAGGTTAAAAAATTGAAAAATCTGATAACTATTTTCACCATTATATCATGCCAAATAAGATAATGTCTTCCTCAAGTCTAGAATAGCTTGATGGAAAAGAAGCAATCCCCACTTTTGTTAATTAATTACTTATCCAAATTTAAAGCAAAATCATAAAGTCTTGTTTTTTTTTACTGATCATTCCTCGGCTTATCTAAAGTCTTGTGTCAAAAGGCATGTGATAATATATTTTTATTGGGAAAATTACCAAAAAATTCTTAAACCTATTACAATTGTGTCAATTCAATCATAAACTTATTTTTTGGCCAATTGAGTCCTAAACTTTTTATAATTGTGCGGATCAGTCCATTGGGCCAAAATTGATCGATCGATGCCGACGTGGCCAGCGGCCGATGCCAGCAACCTTTATTCTAATAATATTTTATTTTTTGAAATATTTTATTAATTTTTATCTTTTTTTTTTCTCCCTCCTCCCTCCTTCTTCCCTTGGCTTTGGTGATCGGCCAGCCCTCCTCTCTGGCTTGTCACCAGAGCCAAAGGAAGAAGGAGGGAGGAGGAGGGGGAGGGAGCGAAAAAAAAAAAAGAGAAAGAAAAAAAGGATAAAATATTATTAAAAAAAAGGTTTCCGGTGTCGGCCAGCTACCACATCAACGCTGGCCGACCGATTTTGGTCGGATGGACTTATCTGGAATAATTATAAAAATTTTAGGACTCAATTGGTAAAAAAAAAAAAATAATAAGTTTAAGACTGAATTGGCACAATTGCAATAGGTTTATGATTTTTTTTTGTAATTTTTCCTATTTTTAACGTGAATAGAAATTACCTCAATATGTGCCACAATTTTCTTAATGTGTGACTAACATAGTTTAAAGTTATGTATTATCGAATTAATGACTTTTTGTCTGAAAAAAAATCATTAAAAAGCATGGACCATAAAGTTACCCTCTTTCTCATTAATCACCGAGCCGTAAATAGTGCAGTTGGTCCAAGTTTTTATATGTAGGCATTGCATGCCCGCGCACTAAAGCGAGAATCCCTTAATTTGTATTAATAGTTTTCCTCTCCGCAGAGAAAAAATGAAATAAAGCAAGTCATCCTCAAGCGCAAGGGAATGTAGTCAAGTACTTCAAAATAAACAATGAGTGTATATAAGCAAATCCCAAGCTCCATTCAATGCAGCTCGCCAGGTAAAGCTACGCGTTGTTCTCTCTCTTATAGTAACATTCTGTTAGAGAACAAACGCGCATAGGCATGCAAATATTTCGCGAATCCCGATGAATATAAGCAATAGGATGCACCGTGCCTAAGTAAGCTCTTCCAGTGTTAAGACTTTGTGGCAAAGCCCTTGTCCTTCTACTTTTGTTAAAAATCCTTATTTTATTATTACTTTTTGGTTGAATGCAGAGGAGGGTCTTATGTCAAAGCGAACTCGGAAACATAAAGAATCCGAGGCTACTGCAAATTGGAAGCTATTGATTTCGTTTAGATTTTTTTTTCCCACCAAAAAAAACCATACAGTGAGAAGCAACCGTGAAGAGAGAGAGAGAGAGAGAGAGAGAGAGAGAGAGAGGGAAGGAAGACGAGTTGGTTCCCTTTTGTGGGTGCAGTTTCTTATTTATTATGAGACTGCTCGGTGAGGGCTCGGCTTCTGTACCACGAGTTGAATTGGGTCAGCTTTTTTATAATCGAAAGGAGCATGAAAGGAAAGAGATAGAAGTGGAGGATAAAGATATGCAGGAAATGAAGGGGAAGTGCGATAGTAGTGGTAGCAATGGAGATGTTAAGAAGGAGAGGTATATTTTCACATGGTCTCAACAGGTTCCTTTTCTTGCCTCTCTCCGCAACTGCTCATTTAGCCTCAAGGACCGTGATATTATCATTTCCTTCTCTAGAATTTAGCTTTTGGTTTCTTTTTCAGTATTTGATTAAATGGGACTCATACGTAGGAGGATGATATACTGCGTGACCAGATTACAATTCACGGAACAGACAAGTATGAGCTCTCTTTCTTTCTCCCCAGCAAATGCGTTTAAGTTCTTATAATGTGTTCTTATTTGCAGCTGGGTGATTATCACGTCTTTGTTCAAGGACAAGGCGAGGTGATTCAGGAGAAGGTTCGTTTTTCCTGTTACTAATTGAACTATTCGTCTTACGTGATACTTGTTTCTTCCAGCTATTCTCGGTGTTGTGTCTGGTTTGATATTGATGGAAAGTAAAATATGTGATGCAGACGGTATACATACTTGAATTCTGATCTCAAAAAGGGTGGATGGTCGCCTGCAATTGTACCATGAATATAGAGAAAAGCAAGACATACAGAGGTAAACAAAACGTTGGAGGTTTCGATATCGCCATAAATGACAGGCTTGGGTTGTGAATGAAGATGATCCAAACCTCTAGCAGTCCCAATCACGATTTTGATTCTTGTTCTCCAACTTAGCTCCTTGCGTTTTTCTGTTATTCCAGTGAAGCATGTAGTCAAATTGAGTTCTTTAGGTTTGGAATCATGCGCAGAATTGCAAATATATACTGGCTTTATGAAATTTCATTCACCTTCCTCTCATTCATAGAGTCCTCATTGCTTGGTCCTTACCTCTTAAAAACTGATCTTCCAAGCTCCCCTTAGCCATAAACTCATATACTACAATTCTGTGCTCATTGTCGCTGCAGTACCCTACGAGCTTCACGAAATTTACTGATTCAATTCGCTCAAGAAGTCAGTTCAGTCTGCAAGCACAACATTGAGCTGATTACAGAAAGAGAGCGGGTATGTTTGTGTCAAAGCATTTGAATATTACAATATAATGTTTTCATCTAACAATTTATACTTTTAGAATATTCATAACTTTCGTACAAAATTTGAGAGAGAGAGAGAGAGAGAGAGCATTAAGCTAACCAGCCATTCATCTTGACCTAGTGGTCCCTTTAGCCGGAGCCTCTTCACAGCGATTGCCATGCCCTCATTTGGTTTAGCCTTGTTCATGGTGTGATCGCCAAAACCACCGTCTCCGATGAAGTTGTTGCCACTGAACTTGTTCGTGGCATCCTTCAACACGTCATAGCAAAAGCAGTGAAGCCAATATAGATGGAACACCTCATCCTTCTTGTTCAATGGGCAATCATCATGTCGTTGCCAACCTCGTGAATAGGCATACCAATTTCCATCCATATCTGTTTTTGAAATATCAAGTGCAAATCAAGTTTGAGGTAAGATAAAACTGGAATTACCAAAGCCGGCCAGTCGCCAATGGGATGTGTGCATTTCATTTCATCAGAAAGGTGTTCGGTACTCTTTTACAAGCCCTTGAATGCGTGAGTCGAAGAAAGATTTATGAGATATGCAAACAATTAGCACGTAGTGAAACTGTCATCAAGACAAGAAATAAACTGGCCTTTGAGCGCCCGACGAGAAGAAATGGATGGTCTTCTGTGATCTTGAAGTGGCAAACCATGTCGTTCATTCTTGCTGCTCTTTCCTACACCAAGACGATTAAATTGCAATTCCAATTGTCATGAATAGATAAAGAAGAGATCCAGTAAGTAAATTGAAATCCAACTTTACGGGGGAAAAAAAAAAGATACCCTTTTGAGATTTTGATGAAATTGATGGCATTCTCCTTTGTTTCAATTTAGGTTTTTCATTTGGGAATGAAGTTTTGTGTGCACCCTCTGATTTAACGTAATAAAGTACCAAGACTAATCAATATGAGATGAAGTTCAGCTAATAATTTTCAACTTTGGAATGAAAATTTCGTTTCAAGATGAAAAAGAATGAAGACAAACCTGTGGAATTTTGAACTCGTGGATCAAAAGCCATCAAACATGCGACTCACATATTCTAAAGATCTTGTGAATGAACTTTGTGGGAATGGACTACGTGGAACTTGGTAGAGCGCGTAAAGTCATTGAGTTAGGTGTGTTTTGGACGACCAACCGAAGAATCATTTGAATCCAGGAATCTTGTGAAAGAAGGAGTTGATCGATTTAATTTTATGTTATGCTCGGAATCATTCGAGGCCATGATGTGGGAATTTCCTCCAAGATCCCAAGAATTTTAAGTAGATGTGTATTAAAATGATCAGCTACACTTCTATTCTGGCTATATAGCAATAGGTAGCTACTTTGTTGTGTTGCTTGTTACCATATTTCGAAAAAGTACAACAAAAAAGGACACAATGTTGAGGATATTGAGAGTTTCATACTAGGAGATCGATTTGTCGTCCAATTGATTGCCAGAGTCTGGTTCATTTTTGTTTCTATTATTCCGTCAACTTTAATAAAAGGAAAAAAGAAAAAAAAAAGCAGCCTTCCATGAGTTGCGTGTATGAGAAGATCGATCGCAATTGATATCAACCAATCATCAAAAGACTATGGTTCCATAAAAATATTTCGACAATAAGCATGTCCATCTTCACACTCCCAAATGAAGAAACAATCTTCTTTATTTTCAGAGGCGAAATAATTTACTCTTAACTATATGCTAATAGGAAATTGGTGTCATTTCATTTAATTAGTCTAGGCTAATAATAATTAGCATGGTATGTATATCTAACTTATAATTCCATTACTCAATGACTTAAAATCTAAACCGTTTAATTTTTCCTCGTTTCGATTCTATAGAGGATTAATACAACGAAAAATCTCAAATTAGTACACTTGTGACAAATTTATTCCTAACTAATTTATAACAAATGTATCAATTTGGAGCTTTTGGTGGTTAAAAAATTAATTTGGAGTAAATTTGTCATAAGTATACTAATTTGGGGTTTTTTCATGATATTAACCATTCTATGAATTGTAGTTTAAGCCCTAGATGGCATGTCATTTCAAGGTCACATGAGCGCAAGTGATTGAGGCATCTTGTAATTGATAGAATCCTCAAATTCATATATACCTGTAAATAAGGGTTTACCATATACATTTACTTTTATGAATAAGAACAAATTAAAATTCAAGTTTTGCTTCTTCCCCTTCATTCATTAGACTCCGTTTCCAAATGGGCGTTGTAAAAATTTCTGGCACGCCTTTTCTCTCATTAATTAATTTTTCAAAAATCTACTCCCACACTTATTTTTAGAAGTCATGTAATGTGATATAGAACAAAACTGTAGGCAAATTAGAGTCAATGTATGTACTTACTCTGAAAAATTAGTGTACCAGAAGATGAGGAGAATTAATAAAATTAATTATGGGGGACGTGATCCCACTGCTCAAGCGTACAAAGTAGCGTACATGAATGAGTAAATTGGCTATACATGATATCATAATACGTTGCGAAGACCTAAAGTACATCCGAATAAGATTTTAATGATCGAACCAAGACCACATTCAATCTTCAATTAGCATATCCCAACGATTATCAATTTGCAGCTCTGTCGAAGGGTATAAAACAAGCATGTTAGAATGACGAAAAGAAAGAGAAGTGAACATATTATATTTGTTGTTGCTAAATATATATATTGATATGTTGGGTGACCTTTCTCCTGCGAACGAAGCAAACGATCAAATGAATAGGTATAACACTATCTTAGATTAGCAAGTGATCTGAAGTTGTAAATTCTCCCATGGCACGAATTCAAATAGACAAAAGTGGAACTCGCCCTCCACCTTCGGCGAGCAATTTCCGATGTGTTACCACCATTTCTCTAATTGCAATTGGTGAAGATCATCCCACGACATCTGAAAGAGAACAAAGATGATTGTTTATCAGCAAGCCGACTTTTCTTAATCATAATGATGAACTCCTACGTGATTGTTTTTCCCTTTGCCAGCTAGGGTTTTGCTAAATCAAACTTAAACAGATAGCATTCGTATCTGTCTAGCTTCAGCAAATTTTTTCAAGGACTACCAAACAACTTCCATTCGATAGGTAAGGCTAGCTTGACAAGCTCAGTAAGCGATGACATTTGTAAGTGGAAAAGCGAGGCAATGGCAAAACCGCGTTTAATAATAAAATTAGGATTCACTCCACGACTTCAAGAAGCAGATGATTTACTGCATGCTCAGCTTTCGAGTATCATTATTAAACCGGATGGGAATTAGATGGTTCCTGCTTCTGGGGTAACAATGAATTAAAATGAGCTGATTAAATCCTTCTCGCGATGGTATGGTATATATTTCCAGAGCGCCTCAACAACCTGACACAAGCCCTTCATAAACCCCATTAGGGTAACGTATGTCACACACCAAGAACATATTCAAAATTGCAATCACCCAATAGTGAGTGATAAGTGAACCAACAATTACCTCCCTTGTATTAGCTTTCCCATGACTCGTGTGCCGAGGTGAAGTCTATCATCAAGCGGCATCAGGAGTCTCCCAAACACTTCAGTAGGAAATTTATGAATAAGCCGATGAGAGAAAATTCTCAACGAGTTCCCAGTGAAGTGCTCAGGGAAACTCTAGAGGAACCTGACCTATTTTCTTTCACTGTCTTTGCTCATACAATCATCTGTTGCTCGCTCATCAATGGGTTTCTTGCTCTAGATTCTTTTGAGGGAATAGTGCGCAGCAAGCAGAAATGCGTTTGTACTTGGGTTATATACTGAAAGTTTGTAGAAGCACGAGCCATGAAGACACCCATGGCTTGCCTAGAACCCCGAATTTGATCTGATACATCTCAAACTCGGTAAATCTTTAACTTTTTAAAACATTGCATCTCTCTTCTGTAGTAAAACAGTCACTTTTTAGTGCTTTACTAATTAAATATTGACCAGTGCCAAGCTAAGGGAGAAGAAGACGGGCATGTCAGGGCTTACCGCATTGACCTTCAGTGGGCCCGCCTTGTCCTCGAGGCAACGCGGCATGCCAAGGAGGTGAATAAAGCACTGCCGCGCGGCCTCGCCGCGGCAATTCGCTGACTGGGGCGGCAGAGACGGACTGTGAGGGAGGGGGATGAAACGCTGCTGCGGCGGGCCGACCTTCTTCTCCGGGCACCCCAGCCATGCGGGACCATCAGGAAGCGGCGGGCTGACCTTCTTCTCCGGGCACCCCAGCCACGCGGGACCATCAGGAAGTGATATCTCAGCTGTAATAAAATGAGGGCCGCTTGATTCTCCCCCTGAGTGAAGGCAAGATTGCTCTCCGTGGGCTGTGCCATAGCTGTTTCTTCCCTTTTTCCTGTGTGGGAATAGTGGATACTAGCAGTTTTATGAGAAGAACTCCAGGATGCTGACGCGTAGGAGAGTTGAGATATATTAATTCTTTTTCCAGTGTCAAAAGATTTAGGCCGATGCCTCTCTCTCGCTCTCCTCGGAGATGCGTTTTGGACAAAACTACTGTTCGGGTTTGACATTTCATCGGCCCTATCGGTACGTCTCTATCTACTCCTTTTTCTCACCGCAGATCCGAATCAAGCCCCATTGGGAGAGAATGTGTTCATAAGTGGGGAGTTTGAAATTTGCCTGTGGCGCGGACGCCACGTGTAAAATTTTGTGTTGGAATATAAAATCCACCTAATATTTTGTCCTTTTTAATAGGTTCTAATGGATCGTTGTGCTTGTGCACCATTTGTACAAGGAAATTGAGTTTTCCAGTGTGGCGATTTGCTTGATTTCCGATGACAGTGCTCGATGTGCAGGAAAAGACCTACATATTTCTAAGCGAATCCTCTTCAACAAAAGGTCAGACTTCCAAGCGCGTAATGGATAGGCGAGCGAAAGAACATTGATCTTATAACATGTCAAATAATCATGCCTAATAGTTTAAACCATTAAGAAGCCTTGTATACCAAGCCTAACAAACACTTATAATGATGTCAAGAACTAGACAACACATTAATTACATTCGAACTCTCATATAGTAACCCTAGATATTATTGACTACACCGGATGCTCCAAAGAGAATGAGAAAGCATCTTTGAAAAGCATCTAAGGGTCTGTTTGTTAAAAAGTGTTTTTGTTCCCTGGAACAAAAATTTCTGTTCTTTTATTCTGGGAAACAAAAAAAGAATAGAAACGTATTTGGTAAAACTTTTGTTTCTAAGAACAAAAAATTTATTTTTATTCCTGGGAATAGATTTGGAACAAAAACAAGAAGTAGAAAAAAGTAACTTCTTATTCCCGAGAATAATTCCAAGAATCAATTTTTCTCTCTCTTCTTTTTTCTTCTTCTCTTTTCTTTCCTTCTTCTTCCTTTTGGCCGATCGCCAACCTTGACCATGGTCGGCGACCTCGCCGGAACCTCACTAGTCCCCGGCGACGCCAAGCCTCGCCGTGGTTGGGCGAGGCTCGGCCTCACCTTGGCTGGGCGTAGCAGTGGCCCGACGAGGCCGTGCCTTGTCGGTGGTTGGGTGAGCTCAGCCTCACCTAATCTAGGTGAACTTAAGCTCGCCCAGCCAAGGTGAGGCCGAGCCTCGCCGGCTAGCGTGAGGCTCGCCTAGCCATTGAGGCCACCGGTGAGGCTCGGCCTCGCCTAGATTTGGCGAGGCCGAGCCTCGTGATGGCTGGCGAGGCTTCGGCAAGCTCACTAGACCTCGCCTAGCTCGTTGCCAGCCGTCGTCGTGGCCGGCGACCGGCCACAAAGGAGAAACAAGGAAAAAAAAAAAAGAAAAAAAAAAAGAAAGAAGAAAAAAAGGAAAAATATTGAAAAATTAAAAGAAATAACAAAATTATACAAGTTTACTAAACGCATTCTATTCCCGGAATATAAATTTTTTATAGTTACTAAGCACCTTCTTATACTCAAAAATTGTTCTCGAGAACAGATACAAAAAAAAAAAACTATTTCTCTTCAAAAATTGTTCCACAAAACAGAATTGTTACCAAACACGTCCTAAGAGGATATGGAGGGATAGGGAAAATTGTCTCTTAAATTTATTGCACTTTTATTAATTCAGCCCTAAATTTTTTAATTATATTAATTGAGTTTTAAACTTTTTGACGTTTTCCAATTGAATCCTTATAGTCAATTTTTACCAAAAATTGCTGACGTAGACACTAATCTTGTTTGTCCTACATGGCATAGTCATGACCAACGCTGACGTGGATAATTTAATAATATTTTATTATTTTATTATTTGTCTTTTCTTTTTTCTTTTTGTAAGGATAATTGTACTATAAGTCTTAAAATTTGTCATAAAAGTGCAATTGAATTCTAAAATTACCCAAAAGTGCAATTAAATTATAAAACTTATCAAATTGATAGAATCAACTCTTTCCGTTAACTCCATCCAATTTGACTAACGAAAGATGCTAGGTGATTTTTTAAAAATACTTTCTCTCTTCTACGTGCGATAACCTAGCTATAACAACGTTGTTTTGGATGAAGGGGTCAGCCACCAATAGTGGCTCTAGGCTAGACCCATCGACCATTCACCCACCATCGGCAGCCGCTAGTTTCCAACTTTCCTCCTCTTTTTACAAAAAAAAAAATCTCATTTTCAATTTAATGTGAATGAAATTTGTATAAAAAAAATAGATGTAGACTAAAACGACGTTGTTTTATCCTTATATTTCATGTTTTACTTTTAACTACGTCATTACTATATAGGAAAGGAAAAAAAAAAAATATTACAAAAAGCCACATTAGTATTTACTTTTAGCTTAATTGAATGAAGTTAACAAAAGGACTTGATCATACAAATTTGATAAGTTTTAAGATTTGATTGCACTTCTTACAAGTTTTAGGATGCCATCGCAATTTCGTCACAAATTTTAGGACTTTTAATGTGCTTATCCTTTTTTTTTATCCCCTTCCCTTTTCCTTCTTTACTTTTTTCTTGCTATGGATGGCAATGTTTGCAAAGGAGGCAACCTTGCCCACATCTAGGCGAGGCTAGGCAAGCCGCAACTGGTCACGGTCCTTGCTAGTGGCTAATGAGGGCTTCATTGCCATCGCCTATTGGCTGACAAGGACCCAGGTGACCTTTGCCGACCATTATAAAAAAGAAGAAAATAAATTGGAAAAGAGAAGAAAATAAATAAATTTTAAAAAAATATTCATATCAATGTTGGCCATGCTACATAGAATGCTTAACGTCAACATTAGTGATTTCTGATCAAAATTACCCGAATGGACTCAATTAGCAAAATATGAAAAGGTGTAGGATTCAATTGACATAATTAAAATTTTAAGATTGAATTGGCAAAAACGTAATAGGGTTATGACTTTTTGGATAATTTTCCCATTAGATCACTAGCATATCGTGATAAATTTTAGAGAATAAAATTTTGTTGCCTATTTTATGCTAGAAAAAATGAACGAAGTTGAGCATCATAGAATGTACACAACATGGATTTTCTTTCTTTCCTTTATTTTCTACTTCTCGATGCAAATAATTTCAAGGGCCCCGCTTCAACTAGAAACAAAGTTTTTGGTCCACTGTTGATGGTGAGAGAAATTTTACACATGCATTTACACCATATGGTTCTAGAAGTTGGGAAAGTTGAACCTTTTCATTTGGTTGTTCGTCGCCAATGGAGAAGGATTATTCATTAGTGAGAGATGTTTCGTTAATTGTTAATGAGAAGTCCACCGTGGATCATACTAAATTGTTATTATGATTTGCTTAATTGATTAGATGATTCCATGCTCTAAATAGTATACCATCTCGTTTACCGTCTTGGCACTTCACAAGAAATAATTATTCATGATTATTTAATCAAAAAATGCAAACAGAGTGGACACATTCTTGCCAATATTTTGTGGGCTTTAGTAGTATAATAATTTTTTAGTTATTGTGAGAATAACAGGTTGTAATGAGTTAAAAATTCTTGATAGAGTGGATCCCACAATAACTTAAGGTTATTTATTATTTGATTTTTTATGATCTATAACATACTGTTATTCTTACATTATATTAAAGATTGTCATACAATTGTTTCTCATATTTTTATCACAACATTTGAAAATCTGATCTGTTCATGTGCAGATTTGATTTACATGTAATTTATCGGTCCATTGTCTCGTATCTCTTCCATTTGACTCTCTCTCTCTCAGATGGCATTTTACGTTGGAGTATCGTCGCCAGAAGAGACCTTACCTGCTGAACAGTTTTGCACCTTCAGAGCCAGTTGGTTAAGCTAAATATTTTATCCGGAGCGATCCTATGGCAAACCTACACGCTCCCCGACAACAGCAGTGAACGGGGAGGCCACGCTGGAGTTGCCATATGGGGTATTGGCCCCGCGATAGACCCCAAGTCGCTCACGTTGGCGTTGATCGAACGGTCAATGCCAGTTGACATCCACGTTAGTGCTGCCCAGCCAAAATTGGCCAGATGGATTAAATTAAGGTTTAGGATTGAATTAGCTAAAAAAATGCTTAAAACATAATTGGCACACTTATAATAGGTTTGGAACTTTTTAAATAATTTTCTGGGTGCATTTATCATGGGAATGGGTATAAGTTGGGAGCAGTGGCCCAGTTGCATCCAACTTGGATCGGAGGGACTGACCTTTATGCTTTGTGTATCAAGTAAAAGAGCTAATAGTTAGTTTCTTGGGTCACAAATTATATAGAAATAAGTTGGTTATTCAATACATGTTCCATTTCATTCTCAAGCCAAAATGAATCTATCAAGTATCAAGAAATAAAAGTGGTTCATCAGAAGTTGAATGCTACCCATGAGTGCAATTCATATTGCATATTGAAATATTAGAATATTAGTTCCTAATAATCGTGAAACGTGATGGGTGCCTATGAAATTAATTCAGCCGAAACTCTCAAAAGTTCTGTATGCCAATTATACATAATCTCGTGTTCCAATGGCGATGCATAGCATAACAAAACAGACCTCGTTACCAAGCTAATACATACTGAAGAACTTGAAGACCGCATCATTTGGCACCAGGAGTTCCCCCAAACACTTCAGGAGCTTGGCTCGTATTTTATTCTTTCCTTTCCAAATCCCCATTGAAGTGTTCAGGAGAACTCTAAGGGACACTTGATGAGCGCATGGCCTCGTTTGGCCTCGTTTAGCCTCGAAAGAAATTGAACTTGCAAAACTTCAATTTCATTTTGTGTGCTTGGTTATGTTGGCCAAGCAATCAATTTCCTAATATATCTATATATAAGATGGAGTTGCTACTTTAGAAGCTTTCAGAATAATTACCGGCAAGTGCTTGAAAGCCTCATCTCTTGGCCACATGACTCATCACAGAACGATAAAAGGGGGCAAGAGAACGGCACTGTCGACCCATGTGGTTTGTCCTTATGCCCTCTCTTTCTGCTTTTCTTTTGAAAACAAGAGCATCATGAATTACACCCCCAAAAAAAAGGCATCAGGAACTATTGGTGGTTGTTCACACGCAAAAGTCTCTGCCCGAAGTCCGAGACTTTTGTTCTTATCCTTGGCCAGCTCCATTATTGAGCTTCGTGATCCAACCTTCACGGCAAATATCTCTGCCTTTTGCCGAGATAATATTGTGGACTTTTTTACACAAATTTGGACTCCTGTCATTGCTTTTGCTGCCGAGCACCAGATTTTTGTTGTAGGATATTTCTTGACTCTCTAGTTGATATCACGATTCTATAAATCGGATCAATAATTTAACTTTGTTAGAACTTCTAATGGAGCGTCAGTTTGTGATGGTGCTTGTTTGCATCAATTTGTATCAAGAGCTTTCTTCCTTAGAGGTTCTGATTTATACTTAAGTTGCTGAAAATTGAAGATGTGGTAGCTAGCTTTACAGCTTAGTAAACAATATTGTACAGCACATTAAGTCTTTTAATTTATCTTCAACACTGCTTATGACGATAGCTACGGGATTTTCAAATCCAGGCTTAACTTTAAAGAATATCTCAAGTGGGACGTCATGTTAGAAGCCCTTTCTCTCGGTTTACACATGAACTATTCTGCCTATGAGATTCCATACTCACCACATGAAAGTGGGCAACAATGCTGGGAGTATGTATATGAGCAGTACTTACATATTAATATACAGGGCTCAATTTATGAGTCGAATGCATGTGAGCTATTAGATCAAGTTAGTCCCACATGAAGCCCGTCATATCTAAGAGCTAGTGCGTATAATGCTACATGAACGCACGAGCCCCAATGCATATATACTTGGAAGTTGAAGGAAAAAAGTTCAAACCATGGCCTTCCGTGCAGACATGGTTACTTATCAATAAAAAGTTCATAGATTCTAATTGATATGTACTTCTTTAAACTTTCTTATTATCTGTAGCAATGCCGGCTTTATGAAGTGCAAATAATCAAGGTTAAAATCAATATCCGCACGGGCAAAGAAATTATTGCAATTGCACAATCCACAAGTGCCTACATGTTGATTTCTTGTACCGTTAGCAACGAAGAAAAATAAGAACTAAAGAAGATGAGTTGTTTCAAGAAGGGAAAATGACACGGATGGTCATTGAACTTTTAATTTGTTCAATGTCACAAATGTCACAAATGACACAAATGGACCATATTGAAAAAATTGAAAGTTTAGAAACCACATTGCACATCGGTCAAAGTTCATGGACCATTTGTATTATTATCCCTTTCAAGAAAAAGAGAGAAAGAAGCAAAAGGACAAGAATGTAAAGGGGTGGTTAATGTTCGTATCTCACACCAGGAAAATATATTTATTGACACCTAAATTTTAATGTCCCATTTAGTAATCCATTCATAGAAAATTAGGGATTGCCTCCAACCCCTAAACATAAATATTGGTTAAATTACATATAGAGATTAGGAGCATTCGCATTAGTAGTTAATTAAGCTCATGTAGTTGCATTTAACTTGGAGCGGCACAAGATGAACTTAACCGATTGGTCTTGAATTTAATTGAGCCCATGGGAGTATGTAATTTTGGCCAAGTCCATTGAAAATCCTTGCGGTGGAAATTTACATTAAAATACTAAGTTGGAAAATAGTAGTTTATTGAAAGCAAACTTGAAGGTGGAGGCAATTAATCTGGATATCATCACGATTCAAATCTTAAAAGATAATTGAACAAATTGATTTGATATTATCACAAATTATTAGAGATGTTAAACTATTTTCTTTGAATCGAAATAGGAAATGAACCTGCGCAAGAGACCCTAGACCTACGTCTATATATATGTGAGGAGAACACACGGCCGAACGGGAGAGAGCACATTCACGACATGCGGCCACAAGAGAGAATAGTCAAAGGAGGAGAAGATATTCACGCAAGCGCTTTGCTCTGGTTCTCGGTTGCTCTCCGGCGGTGCTCTTCCATTTCGATGATCCAGCAGAGTCCCTTGGCAATCATCAAGGAGTCCAGGTGTCTAGCAATTCCACCACCATATCTACGCGGTCCCCTGGTCAAAGTTTCGCAGTCAAGCAGCGGCCAAGCAAGCTCTTGGTCAGAACGGGCGCACTCTTGATATTTTCTGTAGGTTTCCCGGCAAATCATCGAGCGCCCAACACTCTTCACCGCCATGCATCTCAGCACTACTCATTCGTGCTCGGAGCTCGACACTCTTCACCGACAACCCTGCTCCATCGACGATTCTTGATCGATCCATTGTCGACCATGTGCGCCGACAGCCCAGCGACGAAGCTGCAAACCACTCACGTCTCCTGCTTTGCTACTCCAAGACCGCAAGCGGCCACCGAGGAACCCCCATCACGAGAAACCTTGCCCAGCCGGACACCAAGGAGTCCCTCATCGCAAGCAACCAACCACCATTGGCCACAGTCAGCCCACTGCCGACCATCTGTCCGAGCCGAACCGTCTGTCAGTCCAAGTTTGCAAAATCAATATTCAAATAGGTAATTATCCGATCCAATATTTGAGTGTTATATTTTATTACGTCATATGAATTATTGTTATCTAACGTACATATCTCTAAGATTTAAGATATCCTTCAAATTAAGAATAATTTCCTAATCCACAACGTGTATGGTGCCCAAGATACAATGTGCAACCGCATGAAAAATTGATCAACTCAATCTCATGCTCGAGATGAAAGTGTCACTTTTACTTATTTCCAAATTTGAATGGATTCGATGCAGATGCTATTTTTAGTTGATTTGATTCTATCTTTGCCATATTTGATTTGATTTTATTCTATTCTTTTCCAAAAAAATCTCAAAAAGATTTGATAGGATTATGGTAGATATTAGATAATATTTGAGTAGATTTTGATAGATAACATTGCATATTAGTATAAGATTGCATATTGATTATAGATAATCTTTTTAAAATCAATCAGAATGGAAGTTAGAATCTTTCATTTTTTTCTCTAGATTGTATGTTTAAATTGAGAATTTAATTAATTTTGAATTTCGTAAAATATCCAAAAAGTCATGCATGTCATCTAGAAGTAGGCTCATAAAATGCACATCATTTAGTAATTCCATGCTTAGGTTTATCTAATTAAATTTTATGTCACGCGGGGTAGTTCAATTAGAATGCATGTCATGTAACAATAAAATGCATATTAATTTTACCTGTCATTAAAGTTAGACCATTTAATTAAATTGTAGTTTGTTTTAATTAAAAATCGTACGTCATATAGTTTGTATATTATTTCAATTCAATTAAACTCACATGTCATGCTAGGACAGTCACACGTTAAACTTTCCTGTCATTAAAATTGTGATACATAATTAAATATCATCTTCTTCTATGCCATTGCGTTTAGAATTATTGCATTGCATAGAGCATGATTTTCATTAAACAAAAGAATCTAAAAAAGATTTGAGTAGAATTGCTATTAATTAGAAATCATATTTGGGATGATGATGATGTGATTTTCTGACTAACACCAAGGATTACCCCAACCAAACGTCGATTCTTCCCCTCATTCCTTTTTTCTTTTCCTAATCTATGACGATCATCTAATTACTTTCACATGACCGGGCCAAAGATATAGCTTGTTCCGGGGCAAAGTCGGATGATACAAAAGAAAGGGCGGATAATGTCCCAACTGTTGCGACAGTGGAATAAGAAAGAGGAGAAAGAACTCCATAGGAATAGTTGGAGTTGATTCACCGAACGGAAGAGGCTTTTTCGCCAGACCGTCTCGATGAAAGGGGCGTCCTTAGGGAGTACCTTCGCCGAAAGACGACCATCTGACACCCCACTCTACCTTTCATTGCTTCAAGGTAAGTAATTCTTCCTTTTCCTTGCAATTTGTTTAACACTTTGATTATTTAATGTTAAATAATGGTTGCACATATGTGAGTCCTGCGAACTATTTTTTGGGGAAAAAAATTACCAAAAGAGTGTCAGAGAAATCTAATGTAATATAATCCCCATATTCATAATCTCTGATGAGTAAAGTATTCTTCAGTTATTTTATCAAGTTTTTAATCGATTCATCAAAATATAGATTAGTGGTAACTTCTAATTAAAAATCAACTCTAAGTCATGAATTGAGTCTATGCTTTATAATTTATTAGTCGAACCCCTAGTGGTTCCACCAATTTAAGGGAGGATGCAACAATATGCTTCTTCTTTCACTTTCTCGTTGAATATGGCTAGGTTCGTTATGCCTGGCATTGATCATTCTTGGATATTTGTTTGGTTCTATTTAGCTTTTTACCCGTTGTGAGGTCCACATTTTCTTTGCAAAGGCCTCGAAATTATTCATGTCCCTTGGAGATACTTGGAATTCCTTCGACCACTTCCACAGTGCTTATTAGGATAAAACAAAACAAACCTCGTTACCACAAAGTTAATACATACTCAAGAACTTGAAGACCGCATTATTGTGAAGGAATATATCATCTAGCACCAGCAGTTCCCCCAACACTTTCAATAGGAGCTTGGCTTGTATTTTCTTTCTCCTTTTCAAATCCCCACTGAAGTGTTCAGGAGAACTCTAGGGGGCACTTAATGAGCACATGGCCTCGTTTGGCCTCGTTTGGCCTCACTAAGCCTCGAAGGAAATTGTACTAGCTCCAAAACTTCAATTTCCTTTTGTGTGTTTGGTATGTTGGCTAGGTAATCAACTTCCTAATATATTTATATTTGAGTTGGAGTTGCTACTTTAGAAGCTTTCAGAATAATTACCGGCAAGTGCTTGAAAGCCTCATCTCTTGGCCACATGACTCATCACAGAACAATAAAAGGGGGCAAGAGAACGGCAATGTCGACCCATGTGGCTTGTCCTTATGCCCTCTCTTTCTGCTTTTCTTGTGAAAACAAGAGCATCATGAATTACACCCCGAAAAAAAAGGCGTCAGGAACTATTGGTTGTTGTTCACATACAAAAGTCTCTGCCCGAAGTCCGAGACTTTTGTCCTTATCCTTCGACACCTCCATTATTGAGCTTCGTTAACCCACTTTCACGGAAAAATATCTCCGCCTTTTGCAGAGATAATATTGTGGACTTTTCTACACAAATTTGGACTCCGGTCATTGCTTTTGCTGCCGGGTACCAGATTTTTATCGTAGGGTATTTCTTGACTCTCTGGTTAATGTCCATCTAAGATTCTAGAAATTGGATAAGTAATTTAATAACTTTGTTAGAACTCCTAATGGAGCGCCAGTTTGTGACGGTGCTTGTTTGCATCAATTTGTATCGAGAGCTTTCTTCCTTGGAGGTTCTGATTTATATTTAAGTTGCTGAAAATTGAAGATGTGGTAGCTAGCTTTACAGCTTAGTAAACAATATTGTACAACACATTATGTCTTTTAATTTATCTTCAACACTGCTTATGACGATAGCAACGGGATTTTCAAATCCAGGCTGAACTTTAAAGAATTTCTCAAGTGGGACGTCATGTTAGTAGCCCTTTCTCTCGGTTTACACATGAACTATTCTGCCTATGAGATTCCATACTCACCACATGAAAGTGGGCAACAATGCTGGGAGCATGTATACGAGCAGTACTTACATATTAATATACAGGGCTCAATTTATGAGTCAAATGCATGTGAGCTATTAGATCAAGTTAGTCCCACATGAAGCCCATCAAATCTAAAAACTAGTGTGTATAATGCTAAATGAGCATGCGAGGCCTGGTGCATTATATATATATATACACACACATACTTGGAAGTTAAAGGAAAAAAGTTCAAACCATGCCCTTTTGTGTAGACATGGGTTACTTATCGATAAGAAGTTCATAGATTCAAATTGATATTCTTTAGACTTTCTTATTTTCCATAGCAACGCCAACCTTATGAAGTGCAAATAATCAAGGTTAAAATCAATATGCGAACGGGCATAGAAATTATTGCAATTGCGCAATCACCAAGTGTCTATATGCTGATTTCTTGTACTGTTAGCAATGAAGAAAAATGAAAACTAAGGAAGACAGGTGAAATTACGTATTAATTTGAAATCATATTTAGGATGATGTGATTTTTTAACTGATATTGTAGATACTTTTGTTGCTTCAAAGTAAGTAACTCTTCCTGTTCCTTGCAATTTATTTAACACTTTGATTATTGAGTGTTAATTAATCGTTGCGCACATGTGGAGGATAGAGATTGCGTTCATTTGAGAAGAAGATAAAGGAGAATTTCCATCCACTCCCCACAAAGATTCTCCCCTTAAGCTAATTCACTACACTCACATTTCAGACCAGGTTCGGTATCTATCCACAATTTATCCTTTTTTTTAATCATTCCCTCTCAAAATTTGGTTTTCCTTTTTATTAGGGAAACGAAATTATATTCATTATAATTGAAAGGGCTCGGTTTTCCTCTTCCAAAAAAGATTCTTATAAAGAAAAATTTAGACCCGGATAGATGATAACGCTCACAAACAACACCCTCTATAAAAAGATTGCATTATTTATATTTGAAAGAATCAGTTGAGAAATTGGATCAGTAGCAAACATAAGTACAATCGACGGAACATCAGAACATCATTTTGTTACATTCCTTTTCACTGTCAATTTGCTTGCTAATATCTTATATATATTTCCAAACATAAAAACAGACACAAGGGATTCACGAAAAGTCAGCCTCTTTATCTCATTACCGAGGAAGGAAAAAGAAAATACACAATCGCATCCAATATACTTAGGAGAAACAAAGTATGTACCGCCGGTGCAAAAAAAAAAAATTTATGCAAGTGGTTGTGTCCATCTTTAATTGGAGGATTACAATTATCCGATGTCTCGTATTAAAAACGCACATAAAGACCTACAAAAAGTGGAAGGCAATACCAAGTGGACTCTGAAGTTTGTCTTGCAATGAGCAGATTTGCCTTCTTCCAACACCACCCTCAAAGACTTGGAATAATAAATAAAAGCCACCGAAAAGATAACGTGCCATTGTGCCTAACTTAACGATTAATCAATATATTAATCTATCTCTTGAAAATGTTCTGCCTATTCTGTCTAAAGTAAAGTTCATCTGCATCTTTCAAGGCCGTTCCAAGCCTTTTTCACTTTATTCTTATCTCTTCCCTCTTCTGTTTTCAACTCTTCTCTCGTCAACAATCATGACAAAGAGTAATTCTAATGTGAAGTGACATATAAGCACTAGAGAAGGTTTCGAGAAACGTTCAAAAATCTCATATTGTCATGATCCTCAAAGGGATTATAGAAGCACCTATCCTTTCAATCACCAGGCCTCAACCATGGCTTTTCTTATCTCCTAGTCCATCGACTCAAACTAGCAACAAAAACAATTTTAGTTAAGACTCCATTCGTTTCACAAAAAATAACTTTTGAAAAACGTTTTCTGATTTTTCTATCGTTCATTTTACGGAAAATGAATTGCTTGAGTAAAACATTTTCTATAAAGGGAAAAAAAGTCTTCTAAATTAAAGGAAAATATTTTCCACTTTTGAAAAGTGAAAAATATTTTCCTCACTTAGTTCCTCTTATCTCACACACCTCTAAGCCCTTGCTTCCTTCTCCTCCTTCTTTTTTTTATTTAGAATTATTTTTTTTAATTTTCTTTTCTTTTCCCGTTCTTCTTTATTTTTATGTTTTCTTTTTCTTTTTTCTTTTTTAAAAATAGTGAATTTTTTTTTTCTTTTTCTTCTTCCTTGGCCGCCAGCCACCGACCACAAGCCACCTGTACCCTCTCCCAAGGCCAGATCCAACAAGGGCAAAGTTCAAGCTCGCTAGCCTCAGTAGAACTCAGGCTCGCCTGAATCAAGCAAGCCACAAGCTAGATCGAGGCTCGGCCAGTCCACGCGAGCCGCGTCCACTCACAAGTGAGCTCATGGCTCACCTACGGCCTCAATGGAGCTTGGGCTTGCCTGGATCAAGTCAATGGGCTGAGGCCGGCAAGCTCGAGCCTCGAGCTCGCCGCCGAACCTAGCAATTGCTTGGTCACCACCGGGTAGCCGGCCATCGTTGAGGCATGCGGCGGTGGAGGAAGGAGGAGGAAGGAAAAAGAAAAGAAATAAATAAATAAATAATAAAAATTCGATTTTTTAAACATAAAATTAATTAAAAATTCATTTTTAAAAATATGTATAAATTAAAATTAAATTCTTTTGGTCAATTACAAATATTAAAATTCATTTTTTTGTAATTTTTTCCAAAAAATCAAATTAAATAATGAACAGTGAAAAATATTTCACACTTAAATTTCAGATTTCAACCGAACACCGGAAAACATAATCATTTTTTTGGAAAATGGCTTCTTAGAAAATATTTTCGAGAAACGTGATATTTTCCGCGAAACAAATTGATTCTAAGTAGCAACATCTTCTATAGTCAATCTACTGTTGTTCAATACAAATTCAACTCTTTGCAGTTTAACTAAAGATCCTTTCAATTGGCTGGAATATGTTACTTTGAATGAAACTAGATCTTGTAAAATCATATTAAATATTTGACGATACATTCTATACCTTGCTAAAAAAGCGACCCTTGTACTGTAACTGTTACTGACTAGGAGATCAGTCTTTATACCTTAAATTCATCAAGGATTGAAGTACCAAGTCAAGTAACCGTCCAGACTGACTGATGAGCCCTAGATATGTTACAGTTTAATCTGATCCATCTCAAAGTTGCTCTCGCATGCATGTTAAGCCACTTCTTTGGGGCTAAAACTTACTACTCATTATTCTTGTCCTGCCCAGATAAGGTCATGTTCCAAGACCAAAGCCATTAATGGTCCCGCGAACATTAAATTCCATGTAGCGAGGAGAGAAAAAGTTCTCTCATTATAATGGCAGAGGGACATCATGAGGACAAGGTAAACTAAAGGCAGGTCATGGTGAGTGAAAAGGACGGAAGGGAGGAGTGAAATACATGCACAACCTTTCTCAGCAAAATTCAGTAGTGAAATGATTAATACTTCACACTTCTGTACTTCACATGCTGGCAATCATACAAGATGATAAGTAAAATATCCAGACAAGGGTTCCAGCTAAAACTCATAGAACAAAGAACCAAATACCAGTGCTAAGCTGCCTTGAAAAATCCACACAACTAGCAGAGGGAATTATGTCTATGAACTAGAGAAAATACCTTACTAACAAGAAACCCACTGAAATGAAAACTGGCAAAATGCAACCAGGGAAAACCCTCAGCTCAGATTTTTATCCTTTACCTTCAAGCCAATTTGCAAAAGAGGAGTAAAAAGCAACTAACTTAACCATAAGAATTGCAGGTGCTTGCAATATCCTGCCTATGCAATGACTAAAGCGAGACAAGTCAAAAACCAAGAATGTGCACCAACCTGTCTGAGTTGCCTCTGTAATTTCTTCTGATTTTGAAAATCAGTATAAAGTGGCAGTGACATCCTTGTAGAACTGAGTCGGTAACAATTAAATCTTCTAAAATAGTATAGTCAGAAGGATGATAGATCCATTAGGAAGGGAAGCCTTTGGATTAAACAGAGAACATCCCTAATTTGGGCCAAGGAAGAAGCCAAACATTTCATTCAAGTTGCAAGCATTGCTCCTACAGATGAAAAACAACAATATGAGCCAAACTGGGACCTTTCCACAGGGAAGTGCCAAAGCACAATAAAAGCCAAGTTGGCCTAAACCCGGTCATCTAGCAGAAAGAACATGGTCTAATAAAGTAAAACCATGCACGTGAGTCTAAATTCCAAATAAATCGTCACTGACATAGTCATTCCACATTTCAGTAGCAACTGAATCACGCAATTGCAAAGACATTTCTAAATCTTCTGTTACAAGAGGAAAATCCAGGTCCTGGTTCTAAAAGAACATTGGCTGTTCTACCTCCACAGAGGGCTACGCCTCATCCATTTGCGTCACATCTCCATGCTCAAACCTTCTAAAAAGCCAATCATCTGGTTTCTCCATATGAATGTAATTGTGAATAGTGCATCCAGCCACGACCAACTTTACCTGTCTGCAATGGATAAGGAGTTGATGTTAAAATCAAGAATCTGGCCTTCAAAGCACTGAAGATGCGATTCATGGCATTTCTCAATAATGAATGCCATTGATTGAACAACTCTTTTGCATCCTGCGGATGACGATCCCCAGGCAACCCGTTCAAATGATAGGGTACATCATGATATGGGCTTAGAAAACCTGGCAGATTCACAGACTTGGTGTCCACCAGGTAGTGCCTGCCTGCATTAGTCAAATTGGCATGACAAGGTCCAGAGCTTAATCAAACGTACCAACAAGACACCTCTGACAAAAAAAGAAATGAAAATTAAATTGGAGAGATGTCAATAAAATAAGAACGACCTAAAATATCCTGTAGAGCAAGAGACTGAGATTGTTTTCTTTTAAGTAAATGTAACCACAGGTTGTCCAATGAAACTAGTAAATACACCACAGATTCCTTTCAAGTAAAAAGTACCTTCAGGGACCTGCAATTTGTTATGCCTTGTGAGAGCAGAATGTAGGACTCGCAATTCAGATGCTGAGCCTTCCCACCCAGCCAAGATGTAATGAAACTTAAGGTCAAATGAGCAAGCTGCACGTTTTGCATAAGTAAACCGTTTTTATTGCGGAAAGGTCCTTGTTCATCTACAGCTACCGTCACCGGGAATGGTATGCAATCAACTGCTCTAACATGGTCCTAGAAAACGAAGATGTAAAGAAATACACATCAAGGGTAGGTACTTTGTGTCAAGTTTTGTAATTGTGCCAAGTCATTTCATTGAAAAACACTATATTTTTCATTAATTATTCTCGAAAACTTATATACATTAAATTTTGTGTGACTTTCAAGTTTGCCCCATGCGTGCCAATTCATGTCAAAGATTGTTGGCTTGGGATAACCGGAAAAATAAAGTTAAAGACAATTTACTTGCTGGCCTTTCCAAAAAAGTGAACTTGAGGGAGCAACTACCTTAAAGTAAGGGTATAATCTAGGATTTTCCAGGACTTCTTGAGGCACATCGCTTCTAGGAGGCTGAAAGAAATCCAAAGAAATTGCCGTAATCGCATTCAAGACATTGTTGAAATGCCGACTAATGGTTT